>JAODUO010000217.1:290000-533497 GCA_025642075.2 Ridgeia piscesae | reverse complement strand
CAAGCCTTGTCATGCTGGGACAGATTATACCCCATCCTCAAAAATTTTCCTCCATCCATAGTTGAAATTGCCCCAAATGACAGGTAGTTTAAGAGGCCAAAAAATGCTTATGCCATAGATCTACTATCTCTTTTCTACCAGATATACCTTCGACACTAGACGGAAGAGGAGTGTTACAGATGTTGATAGTCTTAATTTCATGCCAGAAGGCCTCAGGATTAAGTTCGGCTAATTTCTTAGCTAGTGCCTCTTTGAGTAGTACATTTTCATTATTCTTGATAAATCGTAAAGCATACTTGAATGTAGCTTTGCATTTTACATGCTGGGTGTCCCAGCATTAACCCACATGTGTCTGACTTCTCTGGAGGTATCATACAAACGACCCACATACTCTGCCTGTCCCGGTTTATTTGTATACGACCTCTTCTTATTTTGCGAGAATTCTTCACCAGCTTGGATTAGTGTATTCACTATGTCATTATACAATTTATTTAGAGATTTAATATGGTTTACATTCATGCATTGTGCATCCATACATCCTACAGCCTCTGTTGGTATATGAATATCATGGAAGCATCTTTCAGTAAGCATACAACATTTACTTATGTCATTATCAGTCATGTTATTCCATCTTATGTTTGCTCTATCATTATTAATACTGCTCATTAAATTTGGTATTTTCAACTATTTTGTCACTATTTATGTACACTTTGAATGGTATATGATCTTTATCGCTGACATCATACTGAATATCTTTCTTACTTACACTACTGTGAAAATCATTACTTGCTATCACAATGACATGATCTAGCCAGGAGGTTGTATTCCAGCTTTCACTAACATATGCATGATCTCTCTGGTAAGTGTGCACAAGATTTTAAGGTTGTTTTCAGAGCAGAAATGTATCATATGACCTGCAAATAATGAGTTATCAATATCACATGGGTTGGCATTCAAATCACCAATTATGGCATAACAAGTATTGTCTAGTTCATCAGTGATTGCTTTAAGAATACCCAGCTTTTCTACATACAATGGTTCATTATCATGACATGATCAGGCATATTATACATTAAATATTGTACATTTCTTAGATCCTAGAGTATTTTCTATCGCTACACACCAGTCAAGATTTATATTCAATAGTCTAACACATATGTCAAGTTTAACATTCATAGCTTTATCTATAGACTCATCCACCTGTCATTTGGATGGACAATTTCAACTATGGATGGGGGAAAATATTCGAGGACGGGATACACCCCATCATAGCATTATAAGGCCTGGCAGTTCATATGACGGCTGTCATTGTGTTAACACTGGTATATAATTTATGTACATATCAAATTCTGTATCCCCAGAAACAAATCCTTCCTGTACTGTGAATTCCTAGCATTATTTGAGGAGCATTTTCAAGGATGAACGGCGCTCAATTACACCTACCACCATAGCTTTATGTAGAGACCCGTCCACCCGTCATTTGGACGGGTAAAAACGAATATGGACGAATAGAAATATGGGTGGACGGGTAAAAAATGAAGGAGCAAAAAAAGGTCTTCAAAACGATAGATATTGTTAGTTATGCCTTGAAAGTGAGTGAAAATGGTGTCACATGTGTGTTTATAGTCCATTTCAGATCATCAGACACATTTAAAAGTTTGTAAACTGGCTTAACAGTTAACATCCATTTGTCCACCAATATATGTGTGACTGGCAATAACGCCTACCACCACATAATTCATGCATACTATAGTATATGCAAGCGTAATCTAAGCCGCTGATCTACCACGCTCTTTTTACGCATGCGTTTAGGACACCGACTAACTGAGCTGTCGTACATGTCGTTCATTTGCTGCTAGAGGTGTCGATGATTGGTTAATTCCTTTAGGGTGCAACACATTAATAATAATAGGCATAAATTACCTAGTAATGCACATATAATATGAATTATGCACACTATTTAGATGTATCAAAGCATCACAAATCCATAAAAATTACAGATTGTGATGCCTATGGCCACACCTAGCCACATGCTGACTAGATTTTATGACAGTATTATTGTCACTGACTGTCACAGTAACATCCTGCCAACACAGCCCACACAGCAAGCCACAGGTGTGACTTTTATTTATGTATTCTAGTAATTCTAGTTTCATACACGACTATATCATGTTTGTTATTGCAGTGAAAATATATGGAACAAAGTCTGTCCAAATCCTAGATGTGTGTCTTTAGTTAACATGGCACATATTGACCAAAAAGTTTTCACTGGCAAAAATGTTATCCTACGTAAACCCCGGCTAACATCCCACATTATTTTGACACCACCAGGTGGGTATCCATGTACTATATCATCTGAGTAATCACTCCTATCCCATGAAATGAATCATACACATTTTTTACATGCTTTAAATCCTGTTTAGTATACCAAGTTTTCTGTAGGCATATTATATCACTGTCTTTAAAGAGATGTTCAATATATGGCCTTAAAGCTAATTTCTTCCAAGACCTCTACAATTATAATTTGTTATTTTGAATTTGATGTTTATTAGTTACTGCATCTATATCTACAAAGAAAGATCTGAGATTAGTTACTGCATCTATATCTATAATGAAAGATCGAAGAAGTTTATATGACAGTTTCTTTCAGTTTTCTCCACCACCTGACAAAGGCCATGTCAGGCCATACATTTGTCAGGCAATAAATCGCAAGACATAATACAGCAGGTTGAGGGCACATACATGTTGTGTGAAATAAGGCATAGAAAAAGAATAATTCTGTTTTATTCGACCAGTATTTCAAACAATGTATTACACAATACGACTACAAGAACCACTTTATGTGACCCTTGTGTTTATCCCAGCGGCCCACACATGTAAAGAGGCATGCGATGTTCTAATATATCTGCAGGAGCAATCAGAAGTCCATCTACCTAGGGTTCTGATCATGTGATCTGGGATGTTAGCTGCCGCTGCAGTAGTTGCGGCACCTATCCGAAAGGAGTGCCCACTATACAATGCTGACTCATAACCTAGTCTTGACAGAAGAATCTTTAATTTGTCAATGACAAATGCCCGTGTCAGAGGTGTACCTGTAAGTGTAGTGAACAGAGGATCTTGTGGTTGTGCTGATTCAGCCAACCGTGTCTGCATGAGTGCCAACATAGGCGGGAGAGGGCAGATGGGTTGTCCTGTAGCGAAATAAGTAAGGGATATCCCCCTGCGGAATGGGTCTGTCTTGGAAACTTTTAAGTTTAATGTGAAATAGTAGTCGCATGGATGGAGCTGTATGTCTTGTATACATAAATCAGACAGTGTGTCGAATGTGTTAGACTTACTAGTAAACCCACCACATCTGAGAAACTCAAAGAAGGCCAGACAAAAGGCGGTCTCGAGGACCAGGTCCTCATAGGCACCTAAAAAGCCTGACCTGAGTTGCTGACATAGTTGTCTTAAAATAAAAGCCGTAATCGGGAGACAGGGTTTAACAACATTTTCTTGTGACTTCTTTACTGCTTTAAGAATAGTCCGCAACTGTAAAAATAGCTGACCACTAGGAAAGTGGTCTGGAAATCTAACCTTAATGTATGCAAACCTGCTAGATATGTTTTAATATTTTAAATGTAATGAGCTGACGCAATATGCAACAAAGTATATTAAAATATCTTCAGATATAATGGGGTGAGTGTGGCTCAAATTTACCGAGGGATACAAATTTGAGAATCGATGAAAGGCTCGAAAACCTGCCTCATATACTGCCCTAGTGGAACGGTTGATAGATACCGTAAATCCTGTATTACTAGCCGCACCCCTAATTAAAGCCGCACCCCGACTTTTGACCTAAATCCCGAATTTCCTCCGCTCTGTTTGATATCGGCAAAACCCTTATTTAAAGCCGCACCCCGACTTTGAGCCAATACCATTAACTGCGTGCGACATACTGCCGTAGCGCACGCAATTTGGAAACATTTTAACCTGTTTCATAGAAGTCATAACTTTGCTAATAATGATCATAAATGAATAACTGAAAGCCAAGTCATCAAAGCGCGCAAGAAGGTTAGTAAATATTATTAAGTCTTCTGTATCTAAATTATTTGAATCTTGTACCATTAGACACATTGCAATGTCTGTCGAGATGACTTATGTACATACTGATATTGTTCGTAAACGTCCACCACAGTTAACGTTCTAGAAGGTATGTACACGGGATCATGGAGCCGCTAACTAGGTCCAAGCGAGTTAGGCCGTCCGATATTGTTATTCATTATTATTTGTTTTATTTTATCCTACTTTGAATGGTATATATCACGTTTGCATGAACAGAGGCATGAAAATAAGGTAAAGCTACATGTCAATAACAAAAAAACCCAGCTGAATGCAAGCCAGATCATAGACGTCATAGTCAATCCGCATGAACGATAATATAGGCACTTTGATATCACTCGCTAAATAACTTCAAAAGTACTGCCTTTCGAGTTTCGTAGCTACATGCAGTTCCTATTTTCAGGTTGACCGCTCTGAAAGTGCCAACATGACTGCTATATTTTTCAGTAAACATATTATTCAAACATAAAAAATAGCATTGCGAATGTTGTTTTCAATCATTCATGTTATTTGTTCAGTGAGAGAACAAATTACAAATTCTGTGTGCTGTATCAGTTCAGATACTCATACAACATTGATACTAGGACATGTTACAGGCTTACAGTAAAACGTGGACTTGTAGATATCCCACAAAATCACTCTATCCAATACAACACTAATCTTCGGGTAAACACTCGGTAAACATTTGGAACCAGTTTCTTATCCACCACAATGAGTGGAATTCTCTACCCTTCAACCATTGTGTCGTGCAAATCACTAATGTAATTAAAAAAAAATTAATCCAATGATTTAGCAAGTAAGTCAGATGATCCATGCACATTAGCGTGATGTCTCAATATGACATTTTGCCAGTTAACAATATACCAGAGATGGAGTGAGTACAATACAAATGTACTCGAGTATGAGTACGATTTTTTGAACTCAGAAAAAAAAGTACTCAAAAAAGAAGTCGATTACTTTACAATATACTCAAGTACGATTACTTTACAATGTAATCATGATTACTTTCATGATTACTTTCATGAATATCCTGTTTCTAACATAAAGGCGACTTTCATGGAATCCCTAGGTGTCATTCTTGTTCTGTTGTTGTGTCACTAATGTTCTAACTGATTACTGCTATCCACTATCCAGGTGTTATTATTATTAATAATTGGGACTTTCTCAGGTATTGGATGAATCATTTAACGCTGGATTAATAACTTTTTATGGTTTCTGAACCCAAATACAAATATGAGGCATTTACAAATTTCAAATACACATGATCAAATACATTACAATAACAACACTTCAAAACCGGGGGCCATTTTAAAGAGTACCCAAATTCAAATATGTATATTAGGGGGGCCCAGAAGGGGTCAAATACATTTGTTTTTTTTTATGTTTAGGAATTAAAAGTATTTGTATTTAAATACTTTCCTAAAGATTTGACTTTTTCAAATTTTTTTTTCAAATACATTGTCAGTATCAACATTTTTTTTTTCACTGTCACATTAATGCCTGCCAAACTGATTCCCTTTAATGACTGAAACTTCACCCAACATTGCAAATTTAAATTGATGAAGACACTTAACAGCAGGCCCCCCCTGGCCCTGCACTGACCACAACTTGTGATTGCTAAACCAGGGATGGATTAATACCTAACAGTGACCATGGGTCAATATCCCCTTTTGTTCTTTAGTCGGGCCTTAAAATTTGGCACCAGTTTATTCTGGTTTCCTGGCTGATTTTGAAGTTGGGCCTTCCTCACAACATTAGCAATGATTAGCAGTGTCTCTTCTGAGGGCAACATAGGCATTATATTATTATGGACCTCCTGGTTTAACATACAAACAATATTTTTTGGGCCCTTTTCGTTTTTCAGTCAGATGTCACTGTGATGCAGTTAGCAATAACAAATTACCTTCCCTGCACTTGGCCCTTTATCCAAAAATGAGCCAAAACCCCTAATTAATAAAATAAAAAAAAAGATTTTAATGGTATTTGGTTTCTTTTCAATGTATTCGTATTTAAATACAAAGTATTTGTAATCCCTAAAGAATATTTGTATTTAAATAAAAAATTTCAATGTATTTGACCCCATGTCTGGAGGGGACAAACACAGAATAGTTGTGGATTTAGACGGGTTTACATTTTTCACTTAATTAAACATAATACTAGAAGGGTTTTTGCAGCTAACCCCCAGACCCAGTCAGGATTCTGGATGTTGGAAATATGACCAGTCATTCACACCATACTGACAGAGCAAACAGTACAGGTGGGGCAAGGGCCCTTCTTCTAAAATTACAAAGCAAGATGTTGGGGGATGCTTATCTCCTGCAGTGCTTCCCAGGGACTGTCAATATAACTTGTACTTTGTACAAAACAGGAGGGTGAGGGATGTGGCTTCTCGGGGAAGAGAAGGTATTAATTGGGGAAATCTGACTGAATATTTATTTAAAAAATGCTCAACAGTAATGAAAATTAATACCTTGATTATTATTACATTTATTAGATTACTTCTAATATTGCCTTTTTTATCTGTCTAATATGTTTGCTTGCAACTGTTCATATGAAAAAATGAATCGTGAGAAGTAATCGTGAGTACGATTACTTTGGTAATGTACTCGGGTACGAGTACGTTATTTTAAAATTTACTCAGTGCGAGTTCAAAAAGTTTTAAATTGTAAAGTATGGTACACGAGTCGATTACCCCCATCTCTGCAATATACATTGTCTAGATATTCCTGTTCGTTTAATATTTTGAGGTGCCAACTTTTTGTGTTTATTGGATAATATAAATTAAAGCACTTAATAAAAGATACAACATGACACAAACAATGTAGCGATAAAACTTTTTCATTTTGTGAGAGGAATGTCATAGTGGAGTGAAATTTTTTAAAGGGGTATTATTTTACCAATTATGTATTCAATACCACACTTACCAACAGGGGGAAATTGCATGACTGAGCACTGTCAACTCTAGTGCATAAACACTAAGTGATCTTTAAAATAAATTATCAAACCTTAGTTTATGTAATATGTATCACCACACAAACAACACACATCTCTATTCAATGAAGACAGCAGCTGGAGCAGCATCACCATCTATCTATCTGTGCAATAAAAAAGGGCAATAATAAAGGCAACTCAGTATCTGCCTTGTCAGCTGTCAAATTAAGATCTTAGTGAGTGTATGTCATCTGCCAGAAAACTTCTGTACTTATCCATGACCCGTTCCATCCTTACAGTCCCATTTGCTTTCTTGATAAATGTATCTAGCCTAATCCTGTCCTGGTTGTTTATATTGCCATTTTTCCAAACACTGCACCAAAGTAAAGGACACTGTTCACTATTACACTGTAACATATATGCTGCTTATTTGGCGCCGATTGAATGATCTTTTTTATAAAAAACATATTTAAACCAGAAAAAATTTGTCTGCTTGTGTCAAGAGTCAGTTGATTTGTTCATAATCAAACCAACTGCTTATTTCAAATCAACTGATAATTTGTAAGGGCAGCAGTCAACAAGTGCCCGAATGTTATCCCATTCTTGTTCTCCGCTGGGGAAGAAGTTCCTCTTATGGCTGGTATACACTGGTATGACCCCTGTACCCCCCCGACCAAGCCTGCCATGGATCCACCAGGTAAAACCCCTCTGTTATGGGCCCACTTGGACACCTGAAAAAAAAATAAGGCCTAAATAAATATATCCAAATATTTTACATTTGGGGCAGTGGTTTAAAGCTTTGGACTCGGCTTCAGACTCTCAACTTTAAAAAACGAAACCAGGGGGCTGGGCCTTGGGCAAGTCTGTTCACCCGGGCATTGCTCCAATTCACTCAGCTTGTAAACAAGTAACTGGCCATAGACGATGGTGGATATTTGTACACAAACCGTCTTGATTAATTAATTACAGCTTGGCTGGATCTTCCCACAGTCATGAGATGGTGTTTTAAATTTAAATAGGTCTGCCAGGGAGTAAAGTGTAAAGCACTTTGACAAGGACAATGCTAAGCAGACATTGGGTCAAATACATTGACATTTATTTAAATACAAATACTCTTGAGGGATCCAAATACTTTTTTTTTCCTAAACATCAATTACAGATACTTAAAAAAATATTTAAATATTTTCAAATACAAATGTTTTCCCCCCTGTTTGATGATTGGATACTGCACTATATAAGAACTGTGTTGACAGGTGACATATGAAAATGGGGGTAACTCAATCCATTATCATTGTAGAATACATGTTGGGTTTTTATAAAATCATTGGAACTTTTTTTTTGTTCTGACATAGTGGACAACTGGGCATGCTACTGAAATGTTCTAGAATGAACCTAAATCAGTTACTGTTGAACATTAATTGTTGGGTATATTTCTACTATAGGAAAAATGTGTGGTGTTTTCATTGTATGAAATATCATTTGTATTATATAAATGTTGTATCATGTTAGTTTGCTTGTTTTGGGTTTTCTAATGTTATTTTTTATTGTCAATAAATTGTGACCCAAAACATTTCATTTTTTAATACATGGAAAATATACTTACATTTTTTTTTGGCAGATAACATGTGAAAGTTGTCTAACCGGTTTTCTTTGGAAGCACTGTCGCTTTCCCCAAAAAAGAAAAAAAACCTGGATTTTTTAATATATTATGGACCTCGCCAATTTTTGGTTATTTTTTGAAAAAAAAGTTAAAAATTGGAATTAAAATCAAAAAAGAATATACATAAATATATCCCATATGTTATAGTTTAGAATATTTGTTCTGCTAGTTGTGTTACTTTTTTCCCAGTTAAAAAGGGTTTTTTTTAATAGAGACATTCCACTGTACATATATTTCAGCTAAAAAAAAACTATTATTCAGCATGAAGTCGATTTCATAAAGAACATGGGTGGTGATTTTCTTTTTTTATTTAGCTCTCCAGAATTATGCTCCCAAAATTTCCCTTTAAATATACCACGCCTATTAAAAGAACAATCAATATTGACACCACATAGTTAGATAATTAATCTTTCCCCTAAATGGCTATAGTTCGATCTACTGGTGTGTTCTATTTATATCTATGATTGACACCCCTCTGTTTCATACCCACAGGTCATGCTATATCAATAATACAAAAGCATCCACAGTCGCTACTGTTAATATAATGATGTCCCGTATTTGAAAAACAACAATTAATATGCATTTTTTTCACAGTTGTGGGCAAATTTTGGGAAATTTATTCCTGAAAACAGTTTTAAGCTGGGAAGGACCGAGCCTGTCACTCTGTGTGGGTGTCAGGCCCCGACCCCTAAAAGCAGAGCCATGCCCAGGGGGGCCCCTATGATATTTTTTCAAATTGGGGAAAACCCCCCGTTGTGTATAACATATCCGACACTACACCACTGATTTGGAGAATAATACACGGCATGGCTGTGACTAAGGAAAAAACTCGCCGAAACCCGGGGTCGAATGCGAGGCCATCAAAATACCTGTCAGTGTTTTCGAAGTTTCAGCGAGTTTCCCCCTTTCAATGTCGCCTCGGCTTGTTACTCGCCTCTGCATTTCGGCTTCCGGCGGGTCTTGTTTCCAAACGCGTTCAGTTCTATCTTGAAAAAAGTTGGCCCTTATGGTTTCAACCCAAAATTTAGCTATTTCTGAAGGGAAAAACATTTCGCTTCCACACCGGGTACACGAAGCGGATGTAAACATCGCGACGCGCCACCTGGCGATTATTTTAACGGAATTTTAAATACAGATTTGCCTCAATGAGCCAAACATTCGCAACGTCACACATCAGTCAAAATGGCGCGACTTACGAACTTTGATAGAAAAGGTGTTCAGATTTTTTTTACTAATAAACCACTGACTTTAAAAATGTGATTACCATTCAGAATAGTTCGTTTTTATTAACTCTTTCACGTGCATAGCATGTAACTTTTCCCTTTTGGTTCCCTTTAACAGTGTTATATCATTTGTTTAGCACAAGTAGCAATTGTAATACAATGTGTTATTTATCAAACCGGCTTCGTTTCTTCGGTAAGTTTTTCACATTTATACTGACAATTTTGTGACCCAAATGTCAATTTGTCTCGGCAAATTACTGTATTTAAAGCCGCACCCCAACTTTGGCGTTTTCGTCCTCATTTTGGCTACACACTACTGTATTAGTAGCCGCGGCTAGTAATACAGGATTTACGGTATATCCCATAATTTGTCTATCACATCATCTAGTACCACATGACTTGAGCAGGTGTTGGACATGGACATGGTTTGAGTGCTGCACCTGGTGCTAGACTTCTGAATCGGCTGATCTGGAAATGAGATAATGCATCAGCAATGTCATTGTGAACCCCAGGGGTATGTTTTGCAGTGATAATGAAATTACCCTTTGCAGCACACCATGTTAAACGTGGCATAAGTGTCACAACAGGCTGTGCTTGTGACCTGCCTTTGTTTATGATGTGAACAGTAGCTTCATTATCACAGTAGAAAAGGATTTTCTTTCCTACCCACTCTGATCCCCACAGCATAGCTGATACAACTATAGGGTACAACTTGAGAAAAGCCATGGACAACTGCTTGTTATCTTTAAGCATTAATTCTGGAGGCCACATGGCCTGAAACCATCTGTTTTGAAAGAAACCGCCCTACCCTACAGTTGCTGATGCATCTGTGTATAAGGCATAGTCCGCTGCTTTAGTCACTTCCTTATCAAGGAATAGGGCTACCCCATTCCACCCTGTAAGGAATCTGTGCCACATTGCCAAATCAAGGCGACATTCTATATTCAGCCTGACATGGTGGTGTAATTCTTTAACTGAGGCTGCCAAAGCCAGGAGGTAAGAGACAAAACTTCTCCCTGGTTTGATCACCCTTGAAGCAAAATTTAGGTGGCCTAACAGGCTTAATAAAGCTCTCTTTGATACAGATTGCTTACTTTCAAATTTACATAACATTTCTCGAATCCTATCAAGTTTGTCTAGCGGTAACCTTCCTTCCATAGTGTTAGTATCAAGAATGATACCCAAATACTGTAACTGCAATGTCGGTCTCACTGTCTTTTTTGGTGAAATTGGGATTCGTAGCCTATTGAAGATCATTATTAGTATGGCCATCGTTCTCTCTGCAGTGGCACTGGGATAATCAGTTGTCAGGAAATCATCTAAAAGATGGAAAATTAACTCGATTCCGTAGTTGTGTTTGGCTATCCAACACACAGCCTGTGAAAGCCAGTCAAATATTGTTGGGCTTGAGCGGCTGCCAAATACCAGTCTAGTGTAAAAATAGTATGCCCCATTCCATTTGACCCCACACAAATGCCACAGTGATGGATATATAGGCACCAGCTTAAATGCATCAACAATATCAAGTCTTGCATAACCAAGATCTTCTACGTCTGTCTTAAATCCTATTGCATCATCCAATTTGACATAGGTTAGCCAGTAATCCTCTTTGTTGATGAGTTCATTTAAACTGGTGTGGTTATCATTGTTGTGGGGAGGGGGGCAGATAAATCAACAATTAAACGCTTTTTACCAGAGTATGTGCCTTAAGCCATACCATGTGGGCTCACCCTGAAGGTGAAAAAAGGAGGTTTGTGAATGGGGCCAGCCATATATCCCTTTTGCACTTCAGCATCAATTAAATTGTTTACTATATCTGACTGACATTTGGCTAATTTATTGTTGGGGCATTCAAAGGATACGGTTGGTGGTACATCAATGCCGGTGAAAAAACATCTCAGACCGTTGACAAGTTTAAACGCAAAATCCCTGTCTGGACACTCAGTTAACTCCATCTCCAATTTATCTATGTCTATGGGGGTTGGGGTCACTTTCCGTTCACCTATATGGTGCGTCCTTGTCTGTCATTGTGCTGTCGGTTGTCTGTTGGCCATCCTAGGTTGGCTCATTCTCCCAGGTCTAACTATGGATCTATGGGGACATCTTACACTAGCATGTGGATCCCTACACACAAGACACGAATGGAGGAATTTGTAATTCTGCCTCATGCATCCCTGTTCACTGTTAAAGTTGTTGCAGAGTTCCCTCTGCCCTACACTAACTCTGTGTCTTCCCTGTATGCCAGTGACTGGGGGATGGCTGTATCTACCCATTATGGGACCTTGAAACACATTTTCCTCACCGGTGTAGCATTTGCATTAGCCAGCATGGGGCAGAAACCACTGAGGTGAGCCACACTACCACACAATGAACACACTTTCGCAGTCTGTCCCACGAATAACGTGCGAAATAGCCCGTTGTCTCGGACCCCCCAGTCTAATTTAACATTGTGCTGCAGGATAAGAGCTGCGGATCGAGCGGCAAAAGCCTTTGTGGTATTCATAAAAGGCAGTACCTTCTATCCTTGAGGCAATTCCTACCACAATTGCCTCGTAGGCGTCAAGCTCCTTGCGCCTGTCCCACACTTCACACATAACGTTACGATATTTGTTAAATGGCGAGATAAACTCGGCCAACGTCAGATTCCGGTTTAAACCAGGGTCTGATGACAGCAGATGGAGGAGATGGTGGGAGCTGTCGCTTCCCACATAGCAACTATACTCTCCTAGGTCGAAGTGTGGGATCAACAGTGAAGCCAAGTTAACGTCTTTTCTGTCAAGGATGGCTGTCTTCAACGTAGCAGAGACTGTCTCGACTTCGGGCAGGCTCTCTGAAGTGACACCGGTCGTCGAGCAGCGCCGCCATCGATAGGTCTCGGCCGTAGCGGCACGCAATGAAACCCCGATTGAATGTTGAGTTCTTCCATCGCTGATGTCAGGTTGTTTACGTATGGTCGCACACGCGAAGGGAAGGTTGTCGTCATCGGAGGCGGCGGAAACGTCGTAGGAAGGCCAGATGTCGGCGGAGTGTCTGACGAGCCCACGGTCGTCGACGTTCCATCTGCTATGCGCAGTAGATATGTTACACAATGGCAGAATAAATTGCACCAAAACATGGACATAACCACATGCACGATTATGTCACAATACATCTAGCACTGAAACAATGTAGGAATGGTACACATGCACTGACAGGTTCGAAACCAGGCCAGAAACCATAGCTCAAGGCGCCTATAACCCCAACTTTGTAGGAGCGCACTTCCTTAACTTGCCCTTGCCCTAACACCCCTTGGAAGTTTTATGTCTCCACCTTCCGGTTTATACAAAAGTATGAGAAAATGTGACTGGTGCCAATGGGCAAAGTCGCTGCAGCTAAGGCACCAAAGGCGCCAAACAAGAGACTCAGACAAGTGGGACAAAGTCCATATGCAATAAATATGTCACACCAAATCATGCCCCCAAACAAGGTGGACATGTTCATAGGGGTGGAACTTTGGCATTTATTTTACTAGACAGCGGGACTAGTAAAGTTAAAAGACAATGAGATGGAATACATTCAGTAAAGTTTTTATTGCATTGTATAACAGTACAGTGTAAAGAACTATGTCTATGATTAAAATGTATACGTACCATATTTCAGACAGCCATCCTTGAAATGTCTTGAACAGATCTTTGCCTTTTCTGGATTGAAGCTTTTATCCGACCGATTTACTGCATGCAGTAAAGCAGCTCTCCATTTATCTTGCTCTTCTGTCAACCCAGCTTTGGGAATGAGTATGAAACTCAGCCCTCTACATCTTGCCTGAGTCGCATGGCATCCATCGATGCAACAATGTGCACCACTGGCATTGCCTTTTTTCTTTGCATTGCATGGTAGCCACTGTGTGGCTGCTTTCAATACCCGTGTCACAATTCACAAAGACAAAAGCATGTTCACAAAGATAGTAAGGCCGTGCAGTCGAGCTTAAAGTTACCTGGGTAAAATAATAACACCGCTTTTGATGGATATCGATTAACTGAGTAGAGCTGCTGCTGAAGCAAGTGAGGCCGATTTGCCGCCAAACACCAGTTTAAATAGGACCGTATGCCGATTGGGAAACACCCAACCCAACCAAGAGTTTCAAAAGTGCTTCTTCAAACTGGATACTGCAGAGGATCTCCTGTGATTACCCCTGGCTCTGGCATAGGTAATCCCGTAACATTACCCACATATACATGCATGCTCACTGACAAATGATGACATGGGCATTGTGTGATAGACAGTGTCATCGTCTGCTGTTGTTACCGGAGCAGGTGTCACAATTGAACGCACGTATTGTTCTACGTAGTCATTCTTACCATCAGAATGATTGTCTTTAAATTCAAAGCCATCTTCCCTTTCAAACTAAGCGATAGCTTTAAACTGGGCTTCTGTTGTGTCTGACTGTTTGACTGTCTGTATCTTTGCTAGCTCGCATCGTCACCAATGTCATTGTTGCCACGAGAAGCCATTGGATTTGGAATGTCAAAGAGTTTTAACTGTACATGTCATCGGTATGGATTGCTTTTGGTTTCGACTTCTTCACAATCAGCTAGATGTCGCTAATAGCCAGACGAATTAGAGTCAGTGTATGAATCAATCTTTATTCGTACATCGCATTGTTCGATCATCACCTTCGTTAAAACTGAACTATAATAACATTTCTATAATTACTAACTAATTAAAGTGTTTAAATTATTCTTCAACTTCACCTATCCTGTAGTCTTAGTGGACCGTTGGGGTGCCACAGATGACCTGGCAACCAGCTCCCTCCATTCCTCTCGCCTCTCAGTCTTCCTCATGGCGGCCCAGTGTCATGCCCGTCCATTCCGGGATGTTGTCCTCCCATCTCTTTTTCTGTCTGCCTCTTCTTTGCCCTCCTTGCACTGTGCACTGCAGGATTGTCTTGGCAAGCCCTGAAGATCTTGTTACGTGCCCGTACCATTTCAGTTTGCGTCGTTTTACTGTGGTCAAGAGGTCTTCGTGGGGCCCAATGGCTTGCCAAGTTCTGTTTCGCACCTCTTCATTGGAGATGTGGTCTATGTAGGTGATGCCGAGGAGCTTTCTGAGGCATCTCATCTCCATGGCCTGTATCCTTCTCTCTGTGTCTCCTGTTAGTGTCCAAGTCTCACAGGCGTACAGGAATATGGACATGACTAGTCTGATCTTTGAGCTGAGTGCTATATTCCGCGCATGTAAATCATTATACGCTTATATATATTCGCAGCGTAACATATTTATACTCTGCTTGATTTCCCCATGTGTTGATACGTCATCGCCACCAATGTCATTGACGCCACGAAAAGCCATTGAATAGCTCTTGGTTTCGACTTCTTCACGATCTACTAGATGTCACTACTAGCCAGACGAATTAGAGTCAGTGTATGAATCAATCTTTATTCGTACATCGCATCGTTTGATCATCACCTTCGTTTAAATTGAACTATAATAAAATGGATATAATTACTAACTAATTAAAGTGCTTAAATCGTTATACGCTTATATATATATTTGCAGCGTAACATATTTATACTAGACACACATCTTCTCGACTTCTCGACTAACCTATCACAGTGAACTAAATAACATTTATATTTCCACACGTTACGCAGGCGTCATTGAAATACACAAATGACGTCAGTTGAACGGAAGATCATCAAAATAATAATCGTTTTCATTTAACAGTTACTAAGTTAGGACAAATAATATCAACAACAACCTCTTATGAGCTGTAGCAGTTCACACGCACCAAAGTGCGCTTTCGCATCGCACATCGCAATGTGTGTCGCGCAATGTTCTGCCATATTATTAGCTGCACTGCTGGGCTGCACTACGGTGACATTGCCCAGATGTATCTGGACAATGTTAGCAGTCTAACTGGAGCTGTGAATAAAACGCATTTAATCCATGCTGGATTAAATCGCTATTTCTCTGATGTCATAGTGTCACATTTTGGCCTGACTCGGACTAAGTGCAAAATTTCTTGGGGGAGCGGGGGTCACCTGGAATCTTTATAAATACAAACATTTATGACAATAATGTTTTTTAATGTAACACGTCCCTCATCGCTCGGTCGAGAATAACTGTCCATCGTCACTCGGATGTACAGTTGTGCATTATTCACTTTAGTGTCGATGTTGGTTAGAGCACCACTCCCACGGGTATGTCTATCTCCTCATCAAAGATAGTACATTATACAAGAACATAATGTTATAAAAATACCAAAGGGACACAGTCCCTTGCGTAGCACAGTCTAACACAGTCTAACACAGTCTGTGACACATCTCTACTTGTCACCGGTGAAGTTGTGTAGGTCAACAAACTGTGAAATGTTAAAGGTGAATCTGATGTTTGACCGTACAGACATGGGCAGTGTCCAGTGTCCAGTGTCCACCACAGTATACAACTTAAGTACATAAGGTCACAGGTGGAGCAGACTGTGACCTTGTCACCTCTGGCATGGTGACAGATAGCAGTGAGACCAGTGGCTGTGACTGGGGGTGATGTATCACACAGGGAGGTGGTGCTGGGGATGATGGAGGTGGCACCCCAAGAATGGCACTGGGCACCCTGCCCCAGACAGCTGATGAGGGGGGGTGGTCTGGTGAGCATGCCCACAACAAGCTCAGGGTTGACAGTGGGGTCCTAGTACTGGTGCTGCCACGCTGGATGGTACTGCTCAGGGTGGCTGCTGTACTGAGCATGGTGCCCCACTCTCTGCTGAGCCTGGCTCGGCCTGCCAAACTGAAATTACACACCAGAATACAAATGTAATATTTTGTTAACCTCTTAAGCCCTGAGTTTCTGAGAGCCTGAAACTCAAATCTTCACATGTGTTCATATAATGAGCTGTAAAATCAAAACGGTTCATCAAAAGTATGTAAAAGTATATATTGTCTGATTCAGAAAGGTTCTATGCACATGTTGGTCATAAAATAATTGATGTGTAATTAAGAGAAATTAATTAGCATATAATTTGCATATGTCAAAAAATCAAGATGGCAATAAATATAAAAACCGGTTTTATTTAGTTTGTTCTGTAAAATTATGAACAATAATGCTACCAATTCTTACATCATTGTAACAAATGATGTATATATACTGTCGTACCGCTCCTTAGAGATATCTCTTAGGCAACGGCAGAGTAAATTAAGAGAGATTAACTTTGTACTGTTATACGTAAATACAAATAAACACACTTCTATAAAGTCCGATAGGTACAAACTTTATTTTACACTTCAAAATAAATGTAATAAACTAACAGCCAAAGCATACTAAAACTAAAGATACAAATGAAACACCACGTGGCTCCATTAAACTGTCCACCCGAACCAACCTGTTCGCTCTCCTAGTCACTGGCCCAAAAGCCCTGTGTCTCTCCCTGGCCTGGCATTTATACCCCTCCCTAACGGTGGGAAACCTTTGTTTCCTTCTATTACACATCTTCTCTGGTGGGCATCACTCAACACTGACACAGTCCTACCACCAGCAGGAAACCACTGTGGTTTGGAGACAGGAAACCTTCGTGGTCACTCAACTGTTACTGGTGGGAAACCCTTGGCAGCCTTACCCTAATTTCCTCCTCCTGCGCTGTTTTACCACTGTCCTCCATACCCTCAACACCTCCCAGCTCACTTGCTGGCTCGCTGGCAGTGTCAGGAACCACGGTTCCACAACTCCTGTCACATGAAATGTGAACGCATCGACATAGTTCTCAGCGTGTAGATATTGCAGCCATGCATGGCGCTCAAACTTTTGCAGCCACATCTCTACATCTTCAGACACTCCGTCAAACTTGCTCACGGCATAGCTCCCACTCCGACGGCGACTTGTTGCCTTGTAGCCAGTCATCAAGTTGTTAGAATTGGCCGGTCTACTGATTTACTCGTCATCAATCCGCATCTGCCTCTTGTTGTATAGTCGTAGACTCGGCGTTCTAATCTTGGGCACCTAACGCAATATTCCCCCTCCGTACTGACCCCCTAGACAGTTAGCCATGACCTATTCATATCAGCCACAGTGTCACTGTCCATTAGAAATCACATACTCACGGAGAGAGATTCTAATTACTCAATCATTCGCAGAAGACTTTTCCAAGTGTTCGTTTCAAGAACTTTAATACAGACAGCATAATACAGAAGTCAATACAATTGTCTAACTGGTCTGGCTCCGTGGGCGCCAGACGTGAAGTTACATGGTGCGTGCGTGCTCTCCCTCCTCCTTTTCTCTCGCGCACTACTCTGTCTTTAAATACTGGCTACTTCGCCCTCTTGCTATGCGCCTGGCCAATCTATTGGTCAGCATCAGGTCTAGTGCACATCTGCACTAACTAATAAGGAGCTGGTATCTCTTACCTACGGCCATCTCAGTGGTCAAGCTCCTACTCATCCAAGAACTATGCCTGGTCTATCCTTAGCGAACTCGGACAACTGGTTGTAACTGGTTTAAGGACACCAAGCTATGCTTCTAGCTTGACTACTGCATTTCTACAATATACTGTTAATTATGACTTCATATATAATAATTATAATATTTCATGAAAAGTAATTACAAGGAATTTATGCACCCATAATTCCTTACAAAGTGTAGACTGTCTTGTCTTCTGGCCTTGTAGCCAGTCATCAAATGTAGACTGTCTTGTCTTCTGGCCTTGTAGCCAGTCATCAAGTGTAGACTGTCTTGTCCTCTGGCCTTGTAGCCAGTCATCAAATGTAGACTGTCTTGTCTTCTGGCCTTGTAGCCAGTCATCAAGTGTAGACTGTCTTGTCCTCTGGCCTTGTAGCCAGTCATCAAATGTAGACTGTCTTGTCTTCTGGCCTTGTAGCCAGTCATCAAGTGTAGACTGTCTTGTCTTCTGGCCTTGTAGCCAGTCATCAAGTGTAGGCTGTCTTGTCTTCTGGCCTCGTAGTCAGCCATCAAGTGTAGACTGTCTTGTCTTCTGGCCTCGTAGCCAGTCATCAAGTGTAGACTGTCTTGTCTTCTGGCCTTGTAGCCAGTCATCAAGTGTAGACTGTCTTGTCTTCTGGCCTCGTAGCCAGCCATCAAGTGTATGCTGTTTTGTCTTCTGGCCTTGTAGCCAGCCATCAAGTGTATGCTGTTTTGTCTTCTGGCCTTGTAGCCAGCCATCAAGTGTATGCTGTCTTGTAGCCAGTCATCAAGTGTAGACTGTCTAGTCTTTTGGCCTTGTAGCCAGCCATCAAGTGTAGACTGTCTTGTCTTCTGGCGTTGTAGCCAGTCATCAAGTGTATGCTGTCTTTTCTTCTGGCCTTGTAGCCAGCCATCAAGTGTATGCTGCCTTGTAGCCAATCATCAAGTGTATGCTGCCTTGTAGCCAATCATCAAGTGTATACTGTCTTATCTTCTGGCCTTGTAGCCAGCCATCAAGTGTATGCTGCCTTGTAGCCAATCATCAAGTGTATACTGTCTTGTCTTCTGGCCTTGTAGCCAGCCATCAAGTGTATGCTGCCTTGTAGCCAATCATCAAGTGTATGCTGCCTTGTAGCCAATCATCAAGTGTATACTGTCTTGTAGCCAATCATCAAGTGTATGCTGCCTTGTAGCCAATCATCAAGTGTATACTGTCGTCTTCTGGCCTTGTAGCCATCCATCAAGTGTATGCTGCCTTGTAGCCAGCCATCAAGTGTATGCTGCCTTGTAGCCAATCATCAAGTGTATACTGTCTTGCACGAAGCTGTACAAAGAAAAACATTTATTAAAATATTGGGACATTCATAATTTTATTATTTTGAAAACATGAAATAATTGTGATATTTCTATAAACAATAATGTACTGTGTAATGCAAATGCTGCACTGTACTGTACAATGACTGTTTTTTTTTTTACGTATGGTTCCATTCGTACACCCAGTCCACAATATACATTCATTGTTGGATATTTTTCATAAAATGAATCCTCCATGATGCCTCGCCAACTAAAACGTTTCCATTGCTAAGGACTTAATTGGAGTAAGCACACATTAAAAAAATGTAAATTCTTACTGCATTTTAGTCGTAGGTGTAACAGGCATGCAAGATACATGCTATGACCACGATTTTGCTGTTTACATGCATGGAATTGTTTGATTATTTACTGAATGTGATTCGACCGTTCGAGACTGATCTGCGTGGCCTTCGCACATAGACTATTATGGCACAGATGTGTGACTTGTCTAAATTCACTTTTATAAATGTCCTGCTTTGGTACAACATGTAGTTTAACCTGTGTGCCGTGATAGTGCTTTTATTCCCTCATCTGAACTTGCACTTAGTTATGCCGTATTTGTCGTCTGTCCCTAGTATACACCCAGTCCACAATATACATTCATTATTACTTGGAATACACACATTTGCGTTAATTTTAGTTGAATACTGTTATCATTTTGAATCAGGCCAAACACTGTCATTTTATAAATTGACCTTCACTGTTTGCTTTCTTTCAAATTGTCAGTCACGTGGTATCATTGTTTCTGCTTCTCTGCATTATTTTCTTTTTGACACTGTTCTCAATGTATTAAACTGAAAATGAATGCATGTTCTTACATTATCGTTGCTGATTTTGTTATAATCTTTGGAGTGACATTTTTGCAGCTCTGAATTGCGCCACCTAGCGGAGTTAGATGTCACAGAGAAGATATATATGCATATAATATAGGTAACAGGATGTCATTGGCCCCCCTCATCAAAGTCACTACAGTAATAATTAATAATCAATCCTTAATTAAAAACAAATTAACTATAACGTCCTTCCATAAAAAACAATGTAAAAATGTTGAAACACAAACACACATTGCAGTGTGTACAAAACATAGCAACACGAATAAGACTTGTGAATAAAACCAAGTACCACGTTTGTAGTGTAACCCCGCTAGTTGGAATTCATGAGCACGAGAGCGCAGTGGCAGATGTACCAATGCTTATCACCTGGGCTGTGAGGACCCGGGTTAACCCTGGTTGTTCCTTGGGAATTTTCCACAGCTCCAGCCCAGGGTGTATAAGGGTACCCAGACGTGGTTATGGGGGACAGCACCTTTGTTTAATTGGCTTGCTGGATAATTGTGATGGTTTTCATACTCCAGAAAAGAAGTAAAAATTGGCTCTTGAGCAAATAAAGTTAAAGTAAAATTAAAGGTAGACCACTGAATGAAATTTAAAATTAAATGTGTTTATTAGTTTAACTAAAAAACATTACACCATGTTTTTCCTTTGCCCCCTTTCCAACTTTTTTTTCCATTCAAAACAAAAAGTTACTTTTGCACTACTGTAAGTTATAAAAAGTAATTTTAAAACTAAGTGAAAAAAATGGTTGAAAAACTGTTGTTTTTTTCATTAGTGTTGGGATGAAGCATTTTTGTTTTTCCAAACCCTTTCGCCCGGGAAGGGGTTGCATCTTTCTTTTGCTTCCTTTAAAGCATATGAAAATCCAACACATAAACCCCTTCCCATTTTTACAAACCACGGGAAACCCCATGCTCTTAGATGGCCCTTTCCCTACAATTCAGAATCCGGTTTTAAAGTTTGGGTTTCCTGTGAATAACTCACATTGAAACTAGCGGAGGCCATACGCATGACTTGTTGTAATCCCTTGTGCTGTGCCTGGTTGGGTTATGATATTACTTTCTTTGTTCTTTCATTGCAATCGTTTTAGACTCTCGGCTATGAGGACCCGGGTTCGAATCCTGTGATGTGGTGTTAAAACCTTGGGCAAGTTTTCACTCTACATTGCTCCAGTTCACTCAGCTGTATAAGTGAGTACCTGGCTGTAGACAGTGGTGGATATGTGGACGAGCAGCCTTCGTGCATTAATTGTAGCATATCGCTGGATGAAGTTGTGATGGTGTTTGCTTGGATAGGTCTGCCAGGGAAGTAAAATGTTGGCTGCTGGTGTTACGCATAAGAGTTAAAGTTAAAAGTTAAAGGGTAGACCACTGTAAGGCAAGTTTAAAATATAAAATGCGTTTATTCCAGTTTAACTACTAAAATAACACAACATGTTTCTTACCAAATCTCTGCCTCACTATAAACCATTCAAATTCACATACAAGTTACTTCTGCACAACTGCAAGATTTCTGAAAGATAACTTATTACCAAACATAAAGATGATAAAAAATAGGATCAATGAAACAGACTATTTGTTTGTGTTCATAGTAGGCAAATGTGGGGATGAAAGCATTCTTGTGTTGGTCTTCAGGGTGCATTGGTACCTGTGTGTGCCGATTGCAAGTCCAACCATCGGGCACCTGCCAATGCATCCATTGACTTGTCGATCCGTGGCAGAGGATATGCATCTTTCATTGTCTTCACATTCAGCATATGAAAATCGCAACACATACGCAATGCTCCTTTCCATTTCCTTACGAACACACTCACTGGCAGCGTCTCTACTGCTCTCTACAATGGCACCTGTCCGTACGAATCCCTGCAGATGATCCCGGACTTCCACCAACTGTTTTGGTGGGTTCCGTTGGTATGGCACAGTGATGGGAATGTCATCTGTCGTCCGGATTCAATGTTGCATGGCACTGGTACATCCCAGGTCGTTGTTGGACTGTGCCAACACAGCGCTGTGTCAGTTGAATAACTTCTTTACTTTACGTCGCTCATTGTCTGTGCCTGGAAACTGTGACTGGTCATTCAGACTCAATGTTCTCGGTATCCGCTTCCTTAGAGTTAGAGGATGGCTGTTGCGTTGTCACACCAGTGACTATCTCATTCACGCTTATGTCAACTCTTACTTCTCAATGAGGCATAGCTGGGTGTAATAAGCCAATCCGTGTCCGCGGCTTTAGTTCCACATCGTTGCTCGAACCAATCACTTAGAAATAGGGTCCTTGGATCAACATATTTACTACTATCAGATTTCCTGGCAATGGTGTCACCAATGCTTCGACTGTCATGAAGCCCTTGCTATCCCGACCTCTCGCTCTGACATCCATGTATGAATTGGCTGGTACCAAGATCGAGCAATTGCCTACGACCATAGCGAAGCTGACGTCGTCTTCTGTTGATACACAGGACTCAGTGTTCATGCAATTTAGCATGTCCTTCAGCACTGGCACTGGCACTGCCACCTGCATGAGAATGTTTGTTCCTAGAAGACCGCTCACCGTTCAGTTTCTGGCTGGCCAAGTCAATGGTGTCTTTTACGATTAACATGCCTCTCTTTAAGCCGTGGCTCATCCAACTAAGATGTGGTACATTATCACATTGAACAAACTGTAATTACAATAAAAGAGAAATGATTACAGGCACATCATAATTTCGCCAGATACTAGATGGTGTCAGTCATAACTGGGTTCTACCAATGCTTATCACCTCGCTGTGCACGGACACCAAGAAATCTGGTTGTTCTGGAATTGCCACAGCACAACCCAGGGTGAACAAGGTCACCCAGACGTATTCATGGTGACATACCTGTTTCTTGCCTGCCGCTACATTGTGAAAACATCACATCCAGCAAAAGAACTTGTAAAACAATGGATCAATTGAGCAATGAATTGGGAAATATTACAAATCCCCACATGAATGTATTATAAATTCTTGTGTTCTGACTAGTTGAGTGATCACATTATCCATGTTGGTTTCCTTGCTCTTTCCAGTTCTTCATCCAAAACTAGTTCATCTTTTGTCTACTGTAATTCGTTATGCAGTGTTTTAATCTGGTGTGATGTTGTTGCACTGGTGTTGTTGTCATTAGTGTTGCATGGGCAGCTGTGTTCAAACCTTTCGTCTGAAGTTGTTCTTAATTTGCTTCCATCAACGGGAAGAGGATTACCAAAAATAAACACTCACTTTGTACAAACCATTGCAACATGAATTAGTGTTGTCCCTTCTACATTCAGAATTGGTCTAAGCTTGACTGTGAATAACTCACATTGAAACTAGCGGAGGCCATACGCATGACTTGTTGTAATCCCTTGTGCTGTGCCTGGTTGGGTTATGATATTACTTTCTTTGTTCTTTCATTGCAATCGTTTTAGTTTACTCTGCTCGGTGATCAACCTGTTACATACAGTTCCCTGGTTGGTGCACAGATGTTGATGTCTCTGGTATTGTGTGGGCAACCAGGATAACAACCTTTGGTCTGATGTTGTTCTTTGTTTCCATTCATCAGTGGGAAGACGACGGTCACCAAAAACAAACACTGTCAGTTTGTACAAACCATCACAACATGAATTACATTGCAAAGAAGTATGATTAAAGTGGTCAGTCACACAGCAACACCTGAGCAATGTCTGTAGTGGACAATTGGCCTTGTCAGTGTTGGATAACTCGCATTAAATCAACATATTTAACTTGCATTAAATCAAAGAGTACCACTGGTGTGTTCTTCTTTGTCTCGAGCAATATTCTCTTGCAAAGAAGTATGTGCAAAACAATGTGTATGTGGTCAGTCACACCACAACACATGAGCAGTGTCAGTGCTTGACAATTGGCCTGGACAAATGGCCTGGACAATTTGCCTGGACAGCTTTTGCCATGATGGCTAACTTGCAATAAATCAGCAGATGTCTTCATATGTAAGTGATTGTATGTAAATGCAAATGCTTGAAAGGATTAAAATATAAGTGCAAATGCAAGTGAGCAGATAAACAATTGCATTTCGAAAGGTGTTTGAAACGATACAAATGCAAATGCAAGTGGTTGAACTGATGCAAATGCATCTGTTTTAAAATGCTGCAAGACATTTAGAAATTGTTGTCAGTTAAAATAAATAAATTATAACCTATTACCACACTCAATAAAGTGTACATGTAAAATCTTTTATCAAGGTTGTCTTTGTACTTCATTCAGGATTATCCCTCGACACAACCGAGGAGACACTAAATCAGAATGGTGTTCTCCTTGCACCTTGTGTTATGTTTCCATTCATCAATGGGAAGACGACGGTCATCAAAAACAAACATAGTCAGTTTATACAAACCATTGCAACATGAATTAGATTTATCCCATCTGCTTTCTGAATTTGTCTAAGCTTAACAGTTAATGTAGCGGAGGCCATATGTATGAATGTGTTGTAAACCCTGGTTGGGTTATCATATTTATGTTGGTATTTTCTTTCTTTCTTTGCCATTTCCAGTTGTTTATGCAGAATTTTAAGCTGCTCTGTTGTCAGTCAGAAACATACAGTTCCCTGGTTGTTGCATGGGTGTTGATGTGATTGGAAACGTTAAATGACTTCACAAATCCCAACATGAATGTATTGTAAACTCTTGTGCTCTGACAAGTTGGGTTATCTTATTATCCATGTTGGTTTCTTTGTTCTTTCCTTGCTCTTTCCAATTCTTCACCCAAAACTAGTTCATCTTTTCTCTGCTGTAATTCGTTACGCAGTGTTTTAATCTGGTATGTTGTTGCACTGGTGCTGTTGTCATTAGTGTTGCATGGGCAGCTGTGTTCAAACCTTTGGTCTGAAGTTGTTCTTCATTTGCTTCCATCAACGGGAAGAGGATTACCAAAAATAAACACTGTCAGTTTGCACAAACCATTGCAACATGAATTAGTTGTCCCTTATAGATTCAGAATTGGTCTAAGTTTGACTGCGAATGACTCACATTGAAACTAGCGGAGGCCATACGCATGACTTGTTGTAATCCCTTGTGCTGTGCCTGGTTGGGTTATGATATTACTTTCTTTGTTCTTTCATTGCAATCGTAGAAGTTTACTCTGCTCGGTGATCAACCTGTTACATACAGTTCCCTGGTTGGTGCACAGATGTTGATGTCTCTGGTATTGTGTGGGCAACCAGGATAACAACCTTTGGTCTGATGTTGTTCTTTGTTTCCATTCATCAATGGGAAGACGACGGTCACCAAAAAGAAACTTGCATTAAATCAAAGAGTACCTTTGGTGTGTTCTTCTTTGTCTCGAGCAATATTCTCTTGCAAAGAAGTATGTGCAAAACAATGTGTATGTGGTCAGTCACACCACAACACATGAGCAGTGTCAGTGCTTGACAATTGGCCTGGACAAATGGCCTGGACAATTTGCCTGGACAGATTTTGCCACGATGGCCAACTCACATTAAATCAGCAGATGTGTTCACGTGCAGGTGATCGCATGTAAATGCAAATGTTTGAAAAAAGGATGAAAATATATGTGCAAATGCAAGTGCGCAGATAAACAGTTGCACTTTGAAATGATTCATATGCAAATGAAAATTGTTGAACTGATGACTATATAAGAACTTACCTTTTTACTAACACATGTCAACTTTAAGCCGTGGCTCATCCAACTTAGATGTGGTACATTATCACATTGAACAAACTGTAATTACAATAAAAGAGAAATGATTACAGGCACATCATAATTTCGCCAGATACTAGATGGTGTCAGTCCTAACTGTGTTCTACCAATGCTTATCACCTCGCTGTGCACGGACACCAAGAAATCTGGTTGTTCTGGAATTGCCACAGCACAACAAAGGGTGAACAGGATCACCCAGACGTATTCATGGTTTCATGGTGACATACCTGTTTCTCGGCTGCCGTTAAATTGTGAAAACATCACATCCAGCAAAAGAACTTGTAAAACAATGGATCAATTGAGCAATAAATCGGGAAATATTACAAATCCCCACATGAATGTATTATAAATTCTTGTGTTCTGACTAGTTGAGTGATCACATTATCCATGTTGATTTCCTTGCTCTTTCCAGTTCTTCATCCAAAACTAGTTCATCTTTTGTCTACTGTAATTCGTTATGCAGTGTTTTAGTCTGGTGTGATGTTGTTGCACTGGTGTTGTTGTCATTAGTGTTGCATCGGTAGCTGTGCTCAAACTTTTGGTCTGATGTTCTTCTTCATTTGCTTCCATCAAAGGTTAAGAGGATTACCAAAAATAAACACTGTCAGTTTGTACAAACCATTGCAACATGAATTAGTTGTCCCTTATACATTCAGAATTGGTCTAAGCTTGACTGTGAATAACTCACATTGAAACTAGTGGAGGCCATACGCATGACTTGTTGTAATCTTGTGCTGTGCCTGGTTGGGTTATGATATTACTTTCTTTGTTCTTTCATTGCAATCGTAGAAGTTTACTCTGCTCGGTGATCAACCTGTTACATACAGTTCCCTGGTTGGTGCACAGATGTTGATGTCTCTGGTATTGTGTGGGCAACCAGGATAACAACCTTTGGTCTGGTGTTGTTCTTTGTTTCCATTCATCAATGGGAAGACGACAGTCATCAAAAAGAAACATTGACAGTTTGTACAAACCATTGCAACATAAATTAGATTTATCCAGTCTACATCCTGAATTTGTCTAAACGTGACTGCGAATAACTCACATTGAAACTAGCGGAGGCCATATGCATAAATGTGTTGTAAACCCTGGTTGGGTTATCATATTTATGTTGGTATTTTATTTCTTTCTTTGCCATTTCCAGTTGTTTATGCAGAATGTTAAGCTGCTCTGTTGTCAGTCAGAAACATACAGTTCCCTGGTTGTTGCATGGGTGTTGATGTAATTGGAAACGTTAAATAACTTCACTCTTGTCCTCTGTCTAGTGGATTATCATATTATCTGTGTTGATTTCTTTGTTCTTTCCTCACTTTTTCCAATTCTTTCTCCAGAATGTTTCGTTTTTCGTCTTTTGTAATTCATTACGCAGTGTTTTAATCTGGCATGTTGTTGTTGCACTGGTGTTGTTGCCATTAGTGTTGCATGTGCAGCTGTGCTCAAACCTTTGGTCTGATGTTGTTCTTAATTTGTTTCCATCAACGGGAAGACGATCACCAAAAATAAACACTGTCAGTTTGTACAAACCATTGCAACATGAATTAGATTTGTCCCTTCTACATTCAGAATTTGTCTGAGTTTGACTGCGAATGACTCACCTTGAAACTAGTGGAGGCCATACGCATGACTTGTAGTAATCCCTTGTGCTCTGCCTGGTTGGGTTATGATATTATTTATGTTTATATTATGTATATGTCAAGATGGCTTAAACTCTCATTAAATCAGCAGATGTGTTCATATGTAAATGCAAATGTTTGAAGGGATTAAAATATAAGTGCAAATGCAAGTGCACAGATAAACGATTGCATTTTGAATGCTTGTGTTTGAAATGATACAAATGCATCTGTTTTAAAATGCTGCAAATGCTGCAAGACATTCAGCAATTGTCAGTTAAAATAAATATGTTATAACCTAGGCACACTCAACAAGGTGTACATGTAAACTCTTGTTATCAAGGTAGTCTTTGTACTTCATTCAGGATTATCCCTAGACACAACCGAGGAGACTCTTAATCGGAATGGTATTCTTTCACCTCGTGTCATCACATTGAAATGAGCAGAGGCCATACGCATGAATTGTTGTAACCCTTATGCTCTGCCTGGTTGGGTTATGATATTATTTATGTTGGTTTCTTTGTTCTTTCATTGCAATCGTAGAAGTTTACTCTGCTCGGTGATCAACCCGTTACATACAGTTCCCTGGTTGGTGCACAGATGTTGATGTCTCTGGTATTGTGTGGGCAACCAGAATAACAACCTTTGGTCTGATGTTGTTCTTTGTTTCCATTCATCAATGGGAAGACGACGGTCACCAAAAGCAAACATTGTCAGTTTGTACAAACCATTGCAACATAAATTAGATTTATCCAGTCTACATGATGACACAACAAAGTGTACATGTAAAATCTTGTAATCAAGGTTGTCTTTGTAGTTCATTCAGGATTATCCCTAGACACATCCGAGAAGACTCTAAATCAGGATGGTGTTCTCCTTGGACGTCGTGTTATGTTTCCATTCATCAGTGGGAGGACGACGGTCATCAAAAACAAACATAGTCAGTTTATACAAACCAATGCAACGTGAATTAGATTAATCACATCTGCATTCAGAATTTGTCTAAGCTTGACTGCGAATAACTCACATTGAGTCTAGTGGAGGCCATATGCATGAATGTGTTGTAAACCCTGGTTGAGTTATCATACTTATGTTGGTGTTTTCTTTCTTTATTGGCCATTTCCAGTTGTTTATGCAGAATCTTAAGCTGCTCTGTTGTCAGTCAGAAACATTCAGTTTCCTGGTTGTTGCATGGGTGTTGATATACACAAATCCCCACATGAATGGATGTAAACCCTTGTCCTCTGACTAGTTGGGTTATCATATTATCCTTGTTGGTTTCTTTGTTCTTTCCTCACTTTTTTTAGTTCTTTCTCCAGAATTCATGAAATTTAATACGTTGTATTTATTTTGAACACACATCACCACCATGGCATTGACAAAATATAACTTCGGCATGAGGAAATAGAGTCAATTGTATTTTTCATCGCCCAAACATGAACATGTACAAAACACAAACTTCTAAAAAAGGTGCAGAGATATGTCGAAAGATACCATACATATATTTGCAGTCACACAGCAACACACGAGGAGTGTTAGTACTGGATAGTTGGACGTAATTATTTTTACGACAGTGATTAACTCGCATTTAATAAGCAGAATGTTAATCAGAATTCCATTTGCAGTTGAGACCTCCGTAAGCGTTCGACTGTACAACGTACGTCAACACATCAAGTGGCAGTTACAGTGAGGAGCCCATAAGAGAAGCCCATCTCTCTTTCTGTCTCTCCACAAATGACACATACACTAACGTGTCAAGTGTATTGGCACCTCAGCGAGAACAAGATAAAACAAGAAAATCAAATGTTGAAATTGTCATATCAAAGGACGCACTATAAAAAGAAATGAATGTATTGCTAGTATAACATTACTTGTAAGAGTGACCATACTTTACGCAAACTTGACCAAGGTGGACGCTAGTCATAACAGGAGAAAATAAAACGCAATACAAAATTAGTTACAGATCATCCTCCATTTATGAAAGAGCGGAACCTTTACAAAGTATCGTCAATGCAGACACCAGTCAGTGTCCTTATTCTTACACATCAGTCTGGCCACTGATTAGATTGACAAGTTGGTTGACGACGTCGCCGAGTAAGGACGCATCTCCAATGTCCAGGTCTGGCACAATGACACGTTACAAGATCGGCCATTGCGCAGTAAGGCTATATTGCCGTCAACGCTATCTTTCAATTGTTCCTTCAGCTCGCTGACAGGGTCCTTCTGTTCGTCATCGGCAGGTGACACATTCACCTGGCACGGAGATGAAGTAATGAAGTAACTGATGTACTGTCATTGGTATTGCGTAGCGAATTATTAGTGACATCAGAACACATACATACCCAGTCCGATGTTTCTTAATTCGTCATGGCGGATGTTATTTATGTTGTTTATTTGTTTTATCGAGGCAGGTAATTTTGGATCCTCGTTCAGTTTAGGGTCTGCATCGACCTCTCTGTACAGAAGCCCAGTTCCTTGCTGGCGCTGTTAACGCTCTCGCTAGTGCATTAGCTACTGTTGATTTGTTCGTGTGTAGAATTTCCGTTCTACTGTACACCAGGTAGACCGAGAAGCCCCAAAGAGAAACCTCTCTCTCTCTTTGTCTGTCTTCATAAGTGAAACATACACAAACGTGTGTCCCGTGTATTGGCACCTCAGCGAGAACAAGTGAAAACAAGAATACCAAAACTAAATAAAGCTATTATGAAAGAATTTGTTAAATCAATAATGAAATGGTCACATCAAAGAACGCATTGAAAAATGCTAGTATAAAACACTGATAAGAGTGACCATACGTTATGCAAAGGGGACCTGGGTGGACACTGGAAAAGAACAAGCTATACGGATTGTAGATTTCTGTAGGATTGTAATGAAGTCTTTCCATCTGAAGTTAGCAGCATAATGAACTAATGTGGTGTATATAATTGAAAATCAGTTTTTTATGGCTAGAAATGAATGGGGTGTTAAATAATTAAAAAGGTGTCATACTTTCTAAACACCAAATAATATCCAGCTACTGTTATAACTATCAACTTAGGCCTATCGTTACATTAATGGCGGCGTACAAAAATCCATTAATATTTTCTTTTATTGATTAATTATTTGATATTATATAGAATACAATAAATCATAAAGGCACAACATCTAAAACTAACAAGGGAAAAAGCGAAGCTAGGCGGGAGATCACCGCACAAATTAATGCGCTCGGTGTGTCATTTTGCACAACGGTTGTTTCTTCCGATTTGGTTCTCGATATCGTCAATATAGTTTTCTATTTGTTTGTGTGTCGATGTGATTTGTTCGATGGTTTTCGTAATATTGTCTGTAATGACGACATGTTCTTTCACAGTGTTTGTGATCGGGTCAAATACATTTTGAGGATATTGTAAACTTGGGCGCAGTTCAGCTACACACATTACAGTTTCTTTCACACAATCGTCGATGTGTTTTTTGTTTTCCTCTACAGTTTGTTTTGTTGGACATCCATTTGTCATTCAATCATTTCTGTATGTCTGGAAAGAGCAGCGTTGACAATGATCTCAATGTCAGACCGGTTTTCAATACCACATCCTGCATTTCCTGATCGGGTCGTTTGACCAATTCTTGCGTATATCGTAATTGTTTATGTATTGAATATGCAGCGGCAGGAGTTCGAACCAAGGTTCACTAAAGAAGGTGCCCACTTATTGTTTCAAACATGAACTTGTGACACGCCAGTCGCGTACGTAGTCTGTGGACCACAGTCCAGTTGATGATAAGCTTCGATCCTAAAAGTACTTCCTTTACATCAAATCGGAATTAGTAGCGGACGTTGTAAATTGTCAAACTGTCAAATGAGTGCAGAGTCGCCATCAGATCACATGAGTCCAGCCTCAGCTCTGAGCCTCTGACCCTGCATAATTGGAAATCGATCATAATATATATTTCAAAACGAAATGTTGAAGTATAGCGTTTTTCGTTTGCAAGGTGATTTCTCGAATAAATACAGTCAGTCAGCAATGATTTGAAGCGATATTATATTTCAAAGAATATCTTTTTACGATCACCTCAAAAATATTCATGTTATCTGCAATCGTTGACAATTGTTACAGTTTGAAATTGTCCAACAATAGTAAGAAAAAGTGTCACATTGCATTGCTGTCGTTCCAAGTCGAAATGAAAGAAAGAAAGGAGACTCGTGAAATGTACTAATATTATAAGTTCTTTTAAGATCCTAGTTCAATATTGTTTTTTAGCACTTGTTTTTAATGATAACCATATATTAATCATTTGGTACAATTTTTTTACAGAGGGACCTATGCGGAATGTGATGACAGGGGAAGTAGATAAGGAATCAGTGAAGAATGACGACGATGATGACGTAAATGACATCGGAGTATTGAACGGGGTTCGCAGTTGGCGCGTGCGCAGTGGTTCACCACGCTGCTGGTGCAGGGAACATCGCTAGACACGTCCGTCTTATTTCGACGCTGAAAAGCGTTGTTGACGTTCTGTATTAGCACGTACCCCCATCCCCCATGGATCCGCCTGTGATTATACAGGTGTCCATAACGAGGGAAATGTGGAAATAAGAAATAAGTAAACATATCAGCAAAAATTACTAAATACAGAACATCGACAATTATATTCAAAGTCACTGGAGAAGACATTTTATTAACGCCTAAACAAAGACGACATGATCAGTGTCCAGGTGATTCGATTGTTCACGGAACTAGATGTACGGGTGTTAGAGCACGGTCGTAGACCGTTAGAAATAAACTGTCCTGTTATCACGTTGACTACAGAAGTTCCAAGTGTCGTTGTCCTACCGAAGCACGCACAACTTGACCGGTGTACCCCGGACTTCTCGCTCGGTGCTGGCCGGTCGGAACGTCGTGGTCTGTCTGACAGAAGTGTGGTGTCGCGTAGTCCGGTTTCAGCGTATGCTTGCTTCTGGTCCGACGTTGGCGGACTTTACTTTCGATGCTATGACGTCACTGAAGAAGGATGTTTCGCGCGACGTTCAACCCTTCGAGAACCCGTCGTTGGCGCACACGACCGGAGATCGCATGTCGGTGACAGCGGTGTTTCCGGTGACGTTCGCCGATCGTTGCTCGGTCGTCTCGTTGACTTCCGGATTCCTCCGCATGTGGAACTAAACACTGAACGAGCAAACATTCACAATTAAAATATCAAAATAATATGTCGTTGCGTTCACTGCAGTCTTAGCTGAGGTCTAGACTAGTCTAAGACTAAGTGACTGACAGTCTAGATACGGGCACGCCCTCGACTCCTGCCACAGGTCCCCGGCCCCCGCCTGTCTTCTCGCCCTCGGTAGACAGGAGATTGATCATTGCGTCTACCGGCTACTAAGAAGACAATAACAATAAAACCGAACCTTAGTCAATAGGAGCCTACCAATTTCATCTGTCAAGTGGGTGGACACGTGAGGCACCTGAACTGCAAGAAACGACAATGATTAGCTAAGCTTAGACTAAAGCCAAATCGCAGTTTAATTAGTTTTGATATTCTTGAATAATGCAGATTACAATTTACCTTATAGGCTTAGTTAATGACATAAGCCCCCGGCATAACATTTATAGTTACGGCACAGAAGAATGGTTAGGCTGACTCGGCTATAAGTATAAGATTTCTAGTCTGGTGAGTGCGCACCATCGCCTATCACATTCAACGACTACACTACAAATACAATCAGTTGGAGAATGTAGTCTTACCTCGGAATGTGGGTGTCCCGACCGTTGAGTACTGCGTCAATGGTTACACTCCACACTCCTGCAGTGTCTTCAGGTGCTATGTCCGTGGCGGCGGTTGAGTTGGAATCGAACCCGACGTCGTAAACAGTTGTTTTTCTCACGGGGCCGCTATACATTTTCGGTTCTGAACAATTCACGACACATCTTTAGCCTTTTGCTACTGTTGTTGTGAAAGTTCTAACCACCAACTGGTAGTTACGGTAGCGTCTTGTGACGTCATGACGAATTTGATTGGCTACCCCATAAAACCGCGGCAGCGTAAGACAATCAGCGCCCTGAATAACTCCCGCGGTTTTTGAAAACGGCCATTGTCACGTAGACCAATAAGAACGTGACGTTAATTTTGCGTTATCTAACCGAAAGCACCTGGAAAATCCATTATTGGCTGAAGTTTTGCGAATTTACACGGGTCCTCAAACTAACAGTTTCAGTGGCAAAGAAGGACGTAGCCTGCCAACCGCTGTAGCTGTCACAATATCTCTCATGGCAGCGTGCAACAAACAACATTATAGAACATGGTTTAAACTGGCAACTTCCTTGAAACAGAAATTGCATGCAACTTTGCATGCAACCTTGAAACTTTGTTGCATGCAACTGTTGCATGCAACAAAGTTGCACCGTGTGACGGTACCTTAAGCCTGACATACGTATGACACAGTGTTTCTTTGTATTTTCGGGAACCATAAACATGTTACGAAGGTAGACAATTCATTAACTCATCGGAACCATCTGCTCGTTCCTCGAACTGTGCAATTTGTTGTTTCCGGTGATTTGCTGCATGTCTATTTCTTGCCAAACAACTGCGTGTGTGGTCAGTCACACAGCAACACGTAAGTAGTGTCAATGCTGGGCAATTGGACTTGACAGTTTTTTGCGACGGTGATTAACTCGCATTAAATCAGCAGAGTTGCAGTTGGGACCTCCGTAAGCGTTCGACTGTACAACGTACGTCAGCACATCAAGTGGCAGTTACAGTGAGGAGCCGATAAGAGAAGCCCTTCCCTCTTTTTGTCTCTCCACAAATGACATACACAAAATGTCCAGTGTATTGGCACCTCAATGAGAACAAGTTAAAACAAGAATACCAAAAATAAATAAAACTATTATGAAAGAAAGGAATTAAAAATCGATGTTGAAATTGTCATATCAAAGAACGAACTATAAAATGAGTGTACTGCTAGTATAACATTACTTGTAAGAGTGACCATACTTTACACAAACTTGACCAACATGGACGCTAGTCATAACAGGAGAATGTAAAACGCAATACAAAATTAGTTACAGATCATCCTCCATTTATGAAAGAGCGGAACCTTTACAAAGTATCATCAATGCAGACACCAGTCAGTGTCCTTATTCTTACACATCAGTCTGGCTACTGATTAGATTGACAAGTTGGTTGACGACGTCGCCGACTAAGGACGCATCTCCAATGTCCAGGTCTGGCACAATGACACGTTACAAGGATCGGCCATTGCGCAGTAAGGCTATATTGCCGTCAACGCTATCTTTCAATAGGGCCTGCAAGTGGGTCACGAAACTCGTGACTCGGCGCGACTGGAGCTTATTGGGAACTAAGCGAGACTAATAAGGCGTGCAAGTATCGCGCGCGAAAACGAGGCTGGGGGCAGTTGGGGGCAGGAGGTCCATATACTCCATGTTAACATATAGGACTTTGTTTTGTTTTGGTCGTAATAATAGAACTGTCCCGAAATAGCGTATTTCAGTTATATTGTCCGAAGGATTATTACAAGCAGAAGCAGTGGAACACTTTGCCGGTGACAATGATCACGGAAATCATGAATTTTAATCGATTATTATGGTGGTTGCCATGGCAATAGCGGCAAGTACTTGTGTTTGGCGATCTTGACTAATAACGAAGAGTGCCAGTTTTCGCGCAGTACAAACTGTTTGGGCCAAACGTATACATGTGATATGATTCTGTGCATTTAGACAACTTGTCTGATATAAGTGCTTATCGAAACCACAACGTACAGCAATGAAAAACGCAAATCCCGTAAAAGACACATAGCAGCATGGCATATCTGCACTGTAATGCTATGTGTCATGATAGTGTGTAAACTCAATATTAAATCGGACATTTAAGATAAGAAACGTATAACACAAGATATTTATGAACTGATTTTCCTAGTATTCATCAGTCGGAAGTTACAACTGTCATCCATCGTTAGAATATTATTCTTGTGTCCAGTCCCCAATTAGTCTCGCTTAGTCCCCAATAAGCTCCAGTCGCGCCGAGTCACGCCTTGTATCGTGACCCACTTGCAGGCCCTATTGAGGACTGGACACAAGCATAATATTCTAACGATGGATGACAGTTGTAGCTTCCGACTGCTGAATACTAGGAAAATCAGTCCATAAATATCTTGTGTTATACGTTTCTTATCTTAAATGTCCGATTTAATATTGAGTTTACCACACTATCATAGACACATAGCGATTTACGTAGTGCAGATAATCGACACGATGCTATAGGCTGTATGTGTTTGTTGATGTTGATGTGTTATGTTAATGTTTGAAACAGACTCGAATCTCGCATAACAATTTGTGCAATAGCAGAACCAATTATGCTTTTTGTCATCCGAAAGCCATGTCTACAATGCGTAAATCATTTTAAAAATATTAACAGTTCCATTTCTTTCTGTGTTAATTGCTCATACGATTCCGTGATAAAAGAAGGAAACATATAAGAACAATGTCGGTCTCGCTACGGTCGACATTTCAGAGATGGGAAGCAGCCAGTCGAAACTACCGCGCACAGAGACGCGTTAAATCAGATTTATCATGCTCAGTTAAAAGATATTGGGCAAACATAAATCATTGGGTGGAAAGCTGAAAGCTTTAACTTGTAAACTATTTTAAATCTGAACTTCCGATTACTTAGTACTAGTTGCCAGCAATTTCTTCAATGCTTCTCTGTTGTCTTTTAATAAACTGTCTAACTTTAGTTAACTAGTGCGTCTCATAACATTTTAATTTTTCGTAATGTGTATACATTGTACTCTTTCTCAACGACATACTCTTGGATTGTTAATTGTATTATTTAACTGTGAGTGCGTGTTTATTTAGCAGTTAAACAACTGGATTTGTGCTAACTCTGATGTGCTAAGAACAATGTAAGATTGCACCTAGAGTTATATCTTGGAATAGGTGGGTTTTCAAGTCTTTCAAAAGTCACGAGGCAACAGGTTTTCTTCATCTCGGCTGGTAGAGAATTCCACAGTCGTGGACCATCTACTGAGAACATTTTCCTGTCACCGTATCGACGGCGATATGGCGGCACGTACACGTTATAGTTCGTGGTTGAGCGTAACACCCTAGTAGCTCTTTGTTCATGTAGGTCGGTGTTGTTTGGCGGCGCCAGTCCATATTGTGCACAAAATCCAGTAGAGAATCGAGTACTGAACGCGCTGTTTCACGGGAAGCCAGTAGTTATTTAACATTAGCGTCAACGACGGTCGCAGCGCGACCACTCCGATTGTCTGACAACTTGTTACGTGGTAAACACGTGATATTTAGTCCTAAAGCACCAACAACTACTGACATCATATATATGAGTTATTCGGGTAAGATTACATAGCAGATTCATGAATTTGTAGATGATGCCACGCTAAATGCAAGCAACGTCACCAAATAAATAAGTGTTGTTTGCTAGTTTTTGGGAAGACTAGATAGATGTACAGGTATATAGTTGTTACGAAATGGTATATTGAGGACATGCATCATCATTGTGACGTAGTAGCGTAAATGATCAGAGAAAGCTGTCCGTGTCAGTATGCTACCATGCAATGTTCATGTCCGTAGCGAGAGAAGGAGAATTAGCAAGTAACTGCTCTTACGACTAAAGTACTTACCCTTGTTATGATCATGGGGAAGGAAAATAAATGGCACTTTGTAAACATCTCTTGTTGTATGTTTGCACAAGCATTCATTGACACCCGTTATGGCAATAGTGATCAGGAAACATTTCGAAATAAGTATTGCGGTCTATCTAAAACTTCATTGGTTCAATAAGGGCATGCCAATTGTTGTGTGAGGTAAAACGTTAGGCTGTTTAATATCGGCATTGGTAACATTTATTACACTCAATGTATCGTGTTTTGTAACAACATCTTGTCGGATATTGACATCAGTACTCAGACACAGAAGAAACAGCAAAACAGACGCTTTGTTTAAGTGTCGCTTTTACATAGCCTCGCACGGGATAATCGAAAGTGTTGGCATTTGTTCGGAGAACCACCTGCCCGTTCTTGTTCGCTTGTTCCGTTTGTCCGCGCTGAGAGACAGAGACCAGTGAACGTCACTGCAAACAGCCAGACAATTGAATGTAGTCCATTCATTATGATAAAACCTAAGAAAACAACAGTGAGATACAAGTAAACGTATTGTCAACGCAGATATTGGTTGACAATGTATATGTGTGTGTGTGTGTGTGTGTGTGTGTGTGTGTGTGTGTGTGTGTGTGTGTGTGTGTGTGTGTGTGTGTGTGTGTGTGTGTGTGTGTGTGTGTGTGTGTGTGTGTGTGTGTGTGTTGTGTGTGTGTGTGTGTGTGTGTGTGTGTGTGTGTGTGTGTGTGTGTGTGTGTGTGTGTGTGTGTGTGTGTGTGTGTGTGTGTGTGTGTGTGTGTGTGTGTGTGTGTGTGTGTGTGTGTGTGTGTGTGTGTGTGTGTGTGTGTGTGTGTGTGTGTGTGTGTGTGTGTGTGTGTGTGTGTGTGTGTGTGTGTGTGTGTGTGTGTGTGTGTGTGTGTGTGTGTGTGTGTGTGTGTGTGTGTGTGTGTGTGTGTGTGTGTGTGTGTGTGTGTGTGTGTGTGTGTGTGTGTGTGTGTGTGTGTTGTGTTGTGTGTGTGTGTATTTTATATATATATATTATATGCGTATGTCTGCGTGTTTGTGTATGTGTGCGTTTGTTTTTTCCTTGTGTATGTTTGTATTCTCATTTGTGCATTCTTACGGCTATGTAACAACCAGTGTCAGCGATTGTGATGAATTCTAATTCGAAAGTCACCATGTTACTCTTTCAGTACACTCGGGTTACGAAGGTTGTTCCAACGGCTACAACAACGATTGCTGCAGGCGTCGTAGACCCAACTTCTTCTACCCGTCGCTGGTGAAGCCTCTGCCCTACTACTACCGATGTGTCGGCAGCAGAGTTGTGTACGGCAGATGTGAGACGCACAACAACACCTGTCAACCTTGTTGTTGCTATATATGCGATCAAATGGCCTTTTCGCGACGACGTTCCTAAATTTATAAAGCCATTTTTGCGTTATCTTCAGACATGCCAAAACGTGGGCATATTCGAAATGTGTAGGAACACGTACATGGTAATTATGAGTCCTATGCCGAACTGTATGTATAATGTTTTATATATATATATATATATATATATATATATATATATATATATATATATATATATATATATATATATAATATATATATATTTATATATATATATATATGACATAATAAATGTAATTAAATCGTTAACATATATTTCTGTTCTCTAATATATATATAAGATGTATATATATAAGTAAATAATAGCAATATATGTATATGTATAAAATATTGAACTAATATAAATGGATATATATAATATAAAGGATATGTCTTATAATATTAATTTCGTTTATAGTCTCTGTACAATATATCTACAATATGAAAATAATACTATTGTTGAATTCTTTAAATTACAAAGGGTTCGCTTTTGTATGCTCTGTTTCCCCAAATTAAAAAAAGACTTTTTTTTATTTAAAATGAATGGATGACATACAAGCAAAAATTGGGGTTTTGTATAATCTCTTCTTGCAAAAATTAGTAAATACCAAAAATTCAAAATTTTAACATTGTAGTGACAAATCATTATCATCGAAGCGAATTACATGAGTAGAAACTACGAATAAAGTACGACGACTGCGACATGACACAATGGGAAGGCGACGACCAGTGTCACATTGATATTGCCTTAATCAAACCTAAGTGCTGCTTTTGAGAGGCTGCCGTCGAAAATGGGCTAAATGCAAATCACCGAAAGTCGCCAAAAAGCCACAAAAGCACACACCCCGTCTTTACAAGTAACATTAATTTAATTTACCTGTGAATTTTCGTGTGCTACACTTATCTGTATCCTTAGTAACACTAATAATGTGTGCGCCATTGCTAAACAAAAAATCGGAAATTACCGAAAAAACCCTCAAAGGGAGATCCCCGTCTTCCAGCGTAATATTAATTTCGTTTGACGTCGAGTCCTCGCGTGGTACAACTATATCTACTAATGCATGCAAAATACTATTGCTTGCATATATCATTTAAATTACAAAGGGTTCGCATTTGTATGCCGTCGTACAGTAGTTCGCCATTGAAAAGAAATGCAGTGCTTGTGTCTTTTTATTTACAAACGGATGGATGACATACAAGAAAAATAGTCGGTAAGTGGTTTGCCTGTTTCATCTCTTCTTGCAACATTAGTAAATGGATCCAAAACATTAGTAAACATATTATCACATTGTAGAGAGCAGTGGATTTATCATTGTCATGACTGTCTGCAGAATATCCAACATAATAATTATACTTTGCAGAATGAAGGAATGACTGACTGACTGGCTGGCTGGCTGGCTGGCTGGCTGGCTGGCTGGCTGAGAGTGTGAATGAGTGAATCAATGAAATATTGAATGATTAATCGATTGATTGGCTGCTTGCTTGATGAATGAATGAATGAATGAACGAACGAACGAACGAGCGAACGAGCGAACGAGCGAACGAGCGAACGAGCGAACGAACGAGCGAACGAACGAACGAACGAACGAACGAACGAACGAACGAACGAACGAACGAACGAACGAACAACTATTGAAATTCACGACCAGAAGCCAACATCACACATCCACATATAGGACATGCGCATTTAAACCTAGACATTCAATTAACATACAACTGTATAAACATTCATGTAAAATATGCAATTGTCTCGCAGTTTCTTAAACTGTTACTTTGCAAGTACCCAGGTAGGAGTCATTTATCACAGAATGGATAATATTGTACAGAGTCTGTTTAATTTACATGTTAAGTGAATTTGTAGTCTTGATGGCTTAGTAAGGTTTCAATGTTGCCCATGTGGTTATACATATGTTAGCTAATGTTGTAAACCAACTTGATGCGAGATCCAGTGGACTGTGTATATTCTGGTGGGCTATCTTTATTCTGGTGGACTGAATATTTTGATGTGTTATCTTTATTCTGGTGGGCTGTCTTTGTTCTGGTGGGCTTTATGTTTTTGGTGGATTATTGTTATTCTGGTGGGCCATCTGTATTCTGGTAAGCTGCCTATAGCCTGTCATTATTTTCATGTGGGCAGTCTACTGAAATAGTTGACTCTTGTTTTTCAATTGTGTGTCCACATTTCGCACAGCATACTCCAAAATGTTTGTTTTATTGAGTTACCATGTCAACCCTAGATAGTATTACCTGCCACAGGTCATTCCATGTTTACTGCAGTTGATGTGACAAGATGGTAGCAACAACCGTGTATGTTGATAAACTACGTTCAGTGTTTTGTGTATAACACCTGTGAGCACATTTTCTGTTTATATTGATTATTGCTATGGAATAAGATGATAACATTAACAGTTTGATGTGTTTATACATTAATGGTTAACAATCCAACATTCATGTATACTGATATCCAGGTGAATGTAAATTTGATGTGAACAACATTGTTTTTCCTTGCAAATATCATAATAAAATTCATATGGCCATCCACATTGTGTTAACTTTATTATTAGACTTTAACTTGCAGTCAACTTAAGTTGTAATCCTTATCTATTGATGCTGGTTATTTATATGCTTTCAGCGATTCTCTCTCACCCTCTGTCTCTCCATCTTTCTTCCTTTCTCTCTCTCTCCCTCTCCCTCCACCTTTCTTTCTTCCTTCCTTTCTCCCTCGCTCCCACTCTCTCTCTCTCTAAAAAAAAGTGACATGTTGAAATGTTGGCAACTTAACTCAGAAAATATAAATTTTGACATGTATATAAAATATGTGTGGCGACCTCTTGTTGCTATGTCCATTCCCAAGGCAGTCTACATCCCATAAATAAATGCATATCTGGACAGCTAGAAGAGTGAGAGGGTGTAGTGAAATAAGAAGTATACACTGATCAATTATTTACCTACATTCATAACCTATCTATATCTCTCTATCTCATTTTCTGGCTCTCTCTCTCTCTCCGTCCTCTCTCTCTTCAACCACATTCACCGTACCGTCACTCTTTAAACATGTATACTATCTACGCCACGCTCACCACTTTACTCTCTTCTGTTGTGGACGCCACCTCTCTCTTTCTGTTTCTCTCTCTATATATTTTATGCGCACCCAACCAATAATGCTTTTATAATTGTGATGTTGTTTTGATTTCTTGTAACAGAAATGTTATGATCAGTCATACGTAGTAATTTTCTTTTAAATGTTAAGGTAACCATTATTTGTTTCAATTCCGTCCATCTTGCTTCATTGTATAGTATGCACCTGCTTACGTGTTATTGTTATGTACAAATATTGCGTGTTCTCATGGCATACATTTTATTAGTTTATATCATGTGAACTTTTACAAAAAACTATACATGTCATGAGGATAAGTTTGTTTGTTTGTTTGTCCGTGCGGTTATTGCCACTGTGGCAAATGTCTTGTTAAATAAATTATCAGATATATAAAAATGCAAGAGTTTAGTGGTTATTTCTTTCCTGGTCTAGCTTTACATATGTGTAACTGATATATTAGGCGATTTAGACACCACCCCACACACCTACATTTTATATCATTAGAAAGCCCTGCATCTCCCTGTTACGATTATTCCTGTCGTAGAGTTGCGAACTGGTGCAGTTTGCATTGATCCAAGGTCACCATCAAACAATCCATTTTATAAATTGGGCACTTCTGAAAACTTCTTGATATTTAAACGGCTACGTAGCTACGTTATTTGATTATATTAAAATATCTACCAAAAGATTTCCTCTTATATAGCTTAAACTTCAGATACCAAACTCTCGTCATCTGTTGACATCTACATAATATAAATAACCACAATAACAAGGCCAGATTATGTGCACAGTTTTTACTTCAAAATCTAGATTTTACATTTATAACATTTTTATTTTTAGATGCAGACAATTTCCAAATGTTCCCAAATCTTATGGTAACCATAATGACTGTTGCTATGACAACTGTAGCCATAACAGCCATCATAAATTTAAAGCCAATCATGTAATTGTCAATACTGTATATGTCAACTATGATTATTTCATTAGTAATATTAACTGGTTAATCTTGGTGCATATTTGATATTCAATGTAAAATTAATCACATTTTATAGTTACAATCTCTGTGTTATATTTGTGGTAGCAATATCTAAGTAGACGAGTAACATTTTGTATATTCCCATGAGAAGAATTCTGACCTTTGACCTATAATAATAATAATTTTTATTTAATATAGCGCCACATCCAATTAAAAATAATTGTGGCGCTTTACATACATTAAAATCTAAAAATACAAATGGACAGCAGAAGAAAAACACAAATATATAATGACATATAAACATTATTATAAAAACAATTTCATATAATAACACAAATTATTTAAGCTGAATAAATCTGTTATATGTATAATAAATATATAAATAAGTTAAATAAAATATCGATAAAAGTACACAAACATTAAACTAAGCCGCGAGAACATCAGAAAGAACTGTGTCTTTAGGCATGCCTTGAAGGTGGCTAAACAGGCAGACGTCTTAATGTTACTAGGTAGAGTGTGTTTCAGACTTGAATAACAAAGACCAAACTGCTCCATATTTCTACACACGACTTGTATATTCATAACTTTAAATCCACCCACTTGAAGTACTATTCAGCTGTCAAAATTACATTTCCGACACCATCTCCAGTCGCATTTCTGCATTCCAAGAATACATTGATGCCACCATCAGCAACGTCATTGGTCTGTCGGCATTTCTTACCAGGTCTTTATCATTCCGTTTCAGAGCTCTAAAACCACACTATTTCTGTCATAATGTGTTCCTATTTCACACTACTCAAAATATTACTGTGTAAAAAACTGTTTTAAACGTGTTGTCGCTTACTTGTTAGATGTATCCTGTAGCATATTCTCAGTTATTAAACACATACGCAGGTACATACACACATATGCACGCACACACACGCATACGCACACACACACACACACACATAGATACACACACAAGCACATATACCAAGGGTACAAATGTACAAACACAAACACAGACAGAATTTGTATTTTTATATTTTTTGGAATAATTTGATTGTGATGATGTACAGATTCAGTATATATATATATATATATATATATAATATATATATTATGTTAAAATTGTTCTTAGTCCCTCAGAATGATTCCTGAATAGCTCTGTTGAGTTGTTGCACATCTCTCATGCTGGTAACATTGAAGTCTGGATGCGTAATATATATATATATATATATATACATATTTATACCGTTATATTTTGGTTTTTGGTGTAATGGGCTTTATGCTACAACCATTCTTACAAATAATAAATTCTTTAAACTATGACAGACCCAGTTTTGTATAGTTAAATCACCAACTCCTAGGTTTTATGTATTCATTTACTATTATATTCTTATGATTACAACATGCATGTTGAAACTTTACTGCATGGTTTCTGTGTTTAGTATAATTTGTTAAGCTCAGAACAACATTTGAAAGATGCTGTAAATAGATGTATGGCCATGGGACGAGATATGGTTTGAATAATACGACCACAGTTATATTGCTAACACGGAACCCTGAAGCAGTTGTGAGTGATATTGGTTTTGAAAGTGTCACAGTTATGAGTCTTTCCAAAGGAAAGTGGTTGTAGAGTACTGCTTATACTGGCAAGCAGAGATTTTGTTCTCGTCATGCTGTTGCTTGACACAAATGTCTTATAGGACGTGCGCGTTTAAACCTAGACATTCAATTAACATACAACTGTATATTATCTATTAGCACAATAGATAGACAGAAACTAGACACAAATAGTTGAGAGAACACAAAGATCAACTGATACTGGCCCCACCCCACAACTCTCCACAAGGGACATAGAGGGAGAGGCGATGATGACCTCGTTTTGACAGAGAAACAAACTACCTTGTATGAATGCAGGATGTTTGAGCCTGACACCGAGACAATGATGTCGATTTGGTGAATGATGAAGAGAGGCTAATCGTGAACCTGGTAGGGCAGGAAGGCCATGTTGTCTGCCATGTAGATCAGCTCACTCAACATCGCTTTCTGCAATCACCCACATACACAATATCACACACATACACAATATATCACACACATACACAATATATCACACACATACACAATATATCACACACATACACAATATATCACACACACACACACACACACACACACACAACACACACACACACACACACACACACACACACACACACACACACACACACACACACACACACACACACACACACACACACACACACACACACACACACACACACACACACACACACACACACACACACACACACACACACACACACACACACACACACACACACACACACACACACACACACACACACACACACACACACACACACACACACACACACACACACACACACACACACACACACACACACACACACACACACACACACACACACACACACACACACACACACACACACACACACACACACACACACACACACACACACACACACACACACACACACACACACACACACACACACCACCTCTTATCCACCAATCACGTCTCTCTCTACCATCTCTTCCAGTTCCTGTCTTGTAGACAACCAAACATGACATATTAGATGGAAGACTCCAACTTTCCTAAAATAGCAGTCTTTGAAGTATGACAACTCCCATGCCTTGATATCGCCACTGCAGTCTTCGGCATATTCTATGCTGACCTCAACAAGAGTTATTACTGTTGCACTTAACTTGATGACCTGGTAGAACTCTGATGCTGGTCATATGATGCTGCCAGCGAGAAACATTTTATCTGCATTCTTCTACAGCCCACATGTAGGTCTTATGTCTTAGTTGTTTGGGTTGCATATTAATTCCTGTTTGTTTTGCAACCAAGGTGCATGCCATTTATGAAAAAAGCATTAATATTCTATTGATACTACATTGATACATACACAAACTTGACGATAGTTCGATGCATTTCAGAGATGTCACAAAAGCAGCTGAACTTATTAAATAGAATCAATGCGTGTGCACACAACATGTAATGTTTGCATAAGGAACACCAGCAGGTTGTGAACCTGCCACACACCACTGAATCGATATTACCCTAAACTATCCATATGACAAAATGGTTAGATAAACAACTGACAATGCATTTGCATTACAACACAGTATTCTAAATGCAATCAGTCACAACTGTATTTTTATTATTAGAAAATTTTAATTTATATCATCTGACAGGAATACATAATTATTAAAAATCTAAAAACAAGTATGCACAAATTCACTTTTTTGTGTAACACTGCTAATTTTGTTTTTAACTCTTCTTTTGTGGAAACACATCATCCGTCACCATGGCTATCAAACACCCTATTTGAACGATTGTTTCTACCTGAAAAAGTGACAAATTACAAAACCAGTACAGTTGTTTCCCACAAGCATGAGTTCTTAATGGTGGTTATTACAACAGGACATTTTGCAATGCCTAACACTATCCAGCATTTTCTCTAGTTGATTATCCTCTGTATGTCTAATGACATCCCAAATATGAATAGGGTATGTGTCATTTAATACATATTAGTTTTTATGTGGGGTATGTGTGTGTAAAATAGTTATGACATTGCTTTATTGACTAATACATTGTAACTTTATAATAGGACTGACGTAGACTTGTTCAAATTAGTGTCTTCGCAAGAGTGACACTGTTGGTGGCATTGCAGTCAAGTAACAATTCTTATTTACTCTGCTCATTTATCCTGTTCAAGGTTTCTGTTTGTGGCCATATTCTCCTGGTCTGGCCTGGTCATATCCTTTTCTCTTGTTCAGTGTGTCTGTGCCAGGTGGCCTTCTAATAGTTATTAAAATATAATGAACAAAAGCAAAATAATAAAAATCCATTAATACATAGATGTATTTTAAAGCCTACATGAAAGTCCACCAAGATATAGTTAAGCAGTAACTACTATTTATTACAGGTTCAAGCATTTTTGTATCTTTCAATAATATATTTTTCCACAAACAAAACCTAGAACGAATTAATTAAAGTTTATCATGAAAACAGAAATTTTTAAAGATAAATTCATGTAATTTATAATATTTATATAATATAAAAAGAGGGTATCCGGAAGTGGGAGACACTGGGAACATTCTGCCTATAGTACATTAGTACATAGTACAGTATCTAATGTATCTACTTGGGCTCGGACTCCGCTTTGGTTGCTCCTTACAACGTTCCCCTGGCGAGAAATGTCACGACCTTCAACCCTCACAACTGATCACTGTGCTACGAGAAAGGGAGGGTAAGTATCTGTCCCTAAGCCCGGCGTTCCATTGCCGGATGTGACCCTCCATATTGCGAGCATCACGTGATACACCCTTTGCCACGAGGCATCGAATACACATCAGTTACAATTATAGTAGCAATTTCCTTTCCTTATATACCATATAGTGTTTGAGTGGCGAGATTGTGGTGTCAACTTGTCTTAACTTAAGCTGATATAACTATTTCCAGTGAAGTTATTTGTATTGTAGAATGGCGTTAAAACATCGTCTTATATGTTATGTTATATCATATGATACATTAAACATGCTAACATGTTAAACTATAATTATTCATCCATGCACAGTTATGGATAGGTATGTTTTACAATAGGCGACGTGAAACCAAGATGGCGCACACATCGTCGCCATTTTCTCCTTCATAAAATGTAACAAGGAATTACTTTAAAAAATGTTGATACATAATTCGTATAATTCCATATAACTCAAATTTGTAAACAAGAATACATAACATAAAATAATAAACATATAATTAACAGATGTAGACTAAGACAACTTTAGTTATTTTATTAAAGATATTATCGACACCAATCAGCATAGTGATCATAATTTTGTTTTCCACATGCGTGTTGGCTTAAACAGGCAAAACGTCGTTTATATGTTATATTATATCATATGATACACTAAACATGTTAACATGTGTACCTATAATTATTCATCCATTCAGATTTATGGATAGGTATGTTTTATAACAGGCGACGTGAAACCAAGATGGCGCACACATCGTCGTCATTTTGTTTTTGTGAATGAATTTAAAGATCTTAAAGATAATACGATATCGGACAGGGAGACAATGCAATGACATAAGAAGCCGCATATAACGAATAAAACATGGAGACCTAGTCTCAATCCTTGCTAAGCAATTCTGAACACATTGTAATTTTGTGATGCTGTTAAAGGTAAAACTATGGTAGAGGGGATTACAACAGAAACATGCATTGAATCACGAATATGATTATATAACAATAATGGAACGTACGAGCATTAGTTGTCTTTCCACCACAAACCATAAACGTTCATACCTTCGAGTAATTGCATAGTCGAATCTGTGCCCGTCGTCGTTGTGTTTCGGCATCTGTTGATATCCTAGTGTCTGCTGACATCTTAAACTGCACTTTGTGTGCAGCTTAGTTGAGACCAACTGTCACACTACATTTAGCGTCAAACGTGCATCGTCTGCTGCACTCGACCCCAATCGAACAAACCAAAAAACAGATGAAGTTGGCCTTGCACTGTTAACCGGGAGGACTACATTTTGACACAAACGATTCCATGCTATTGGTCGCTGCCGCCTTCAATAATTTGTTAATAGAAATAAATGTCACGTGCTACTGTGCAAGTCACCGATATGGTGAAGTTACATGTTGTCAACCCCTTCGTTGTGGCGTAGCAGCAAAACCATTATAGGAGGCCGCAAGCTGTGCCAAGAATGTCCAACAGCAATTAACGGATTGCATTGTCTGTTTTAAACTGTGATAATGTCAATGAAGTATGGCAGGTATTACACAATTGCTTTGTATGGCATAAATAGCTTCGACGTTCGTGTGCATCATGTGCAAATAGCCATGACCGAATCCATGTGCGACATAATGAGAATGAGAGAATGGGTAAAAAAAAACGAGTGGCGAGCGAAAACGAGGAGGAAGAGGGTGTAGACGAGTAGAGAAGAGTGGGAAAGAATAAGGAAAATGGGATAGATATAGTGTGACGCAGAGACAGAGGAGCGAGGATCGGAGGAAGAGGGAGGGAAGGAGGGAGGGTGGGAAGGAGGGAGGGAGGTAGGAAGGAAGGTATAGGAAGGGATAGAGGTAGGAAGAGAGGGACGGGTGAGGGAGAGAGAGGAAGGGAGGGGAGGGAAGGAGGGAGGGAGAGAGGGAGGAGGGAGGGAGGGAGGGAGGGAGGGAGGGAGGGAGGGAGGAGGAGGGAGGGAGGGAGGGAGTAATAATTTAATGTTCAAGTTTTATTTAGTTTATATCTTAATGGATGTAGCATTATTGGAAAAGTAAACTATATTTTGTTCCGTAACATGCAGCACTGACATCATTGTTTTGGCGTATAATGTTTATTGAAATATTACAGATATTGATAGTTGGCCAGGATTTTATCGAATCACAAATTTTGAATAACCCGAATACAACAGAGTCTTTGGGCAAAGTAAACCGGTAGACCTAAGTTACACACACGCACCCCCCCACACCACCCACCCCCCCACACACACAGACCGCACAGACCACACACACCACACAGACACCACACACACACACCACACACGTGCAGCCGCATAAAAATATATGGACATTGTATTTGTCTATATATTAAACACATTTTCCTAAATTGTATTCATTGTATGTAGAAAGGCATATATCAAAATTATGTGCAAGTATATTAGGAAGCTAGCTGTAAATGTTCCAGAAGAAAACTATGTTTTAGTTTTATACCCACCTTTTTGTCAGGATATTTTACTGCTACGTGGCAATGCTCACCAGTTTGTAAGAACCAAGCTGCAAATGACAAAACAATTCCAACTTATGTAAAACGCCACATGCATATTTATCAGTTGCTGAATAAATTATCACTGCACAATCTCGTATTTATTCAGGTCACCGATTTTGGCTTGGAGTATTTGTTTCGCCGCACTGCAGAATATAAAATACAGAACGACACACACTTATAGTAGGAGGTAGTTTCAGAATCGACGTTCCACTCACTGAATCAACAACTGTTCACCAGTCTTGAATACACAACATGTGCAACACCTGAGATGAGTGCGTTGTTTGCAAATTCCAATATGAACTGGATGAAGGGAAATTTGTCTGACGAAGGGGTACACACTGGCGTGGCAACGTCTGGCCGCTTAACAGCCAGTGTGCTGTAGCTGTGATCCGAGGCTCCGTGGAGTCCCTCAGTTTCCTCCTCCTCTCCCTGACCAAGCCAGTGCACCAGGAGAACCTGCATGCAACGAGGGAAAACCAGATCAACAAGTGTGCGTGGACACGGCAGATTCTCAATACAGTTGATGTTCCGCTGCTTAAAGTCTTCCACTTTACAGTGCAGCGCATCCGACAGTGAACACAATTGCTGTCCGAGCCACTCACTCAGCAAACACAGCACAGCATTTCGCCGACAGGGTATATCAAATGAGTTTTCGAACAGCGTTTGCACGGCATGGTTCTTAATCAGAAGGGTGTACTGCTCCAGCACCACGTATGGGAACGCTGCGGTTTCTCCCGATGGGTCGGTCATCAAGAATTCGTGTCTGAAAAACTCCATCAGCACAATGAGCTTCTGCAGCAGCTCCTGCTGTGATTCCAATACGGTTGACATCCGACTCATGAGAAGTTCTAAGATCGAGTCAACAAGGAATGCTATCTCACCATCGGAGCTAGTTTGTGATCTTTGCTGACAAATATGTAAATGCCGACATAAAGGACAATGTTGACATGTGTTCTCATTCTGGTTCACACACACTGATGCTGAATCTCGCAACCTGTTCACTGATAAGTTTATTCCAACTTGGCTGAAAGAGCTGTGTTGGGGGGACACGTAAGAACACTGCTCGTAGTCTCTGTCGCTTGGGTTACACACATCTGCTGCAAGAATTTCACAATTATAATAACCGCAATTTGTCTGAATGTGTGAGTTTCCATTAGTCCTGTGCAACGGTGACCTGTTTCTCTTGTGTGATGTCTGTGTTCCATAAGGGGTCAATCCTACATAACCGTGGTTTGCAGCTTCCGAGATTTCAGACAGGTTTTCGGAGTTCTGCAAGCTTGCCGTGCCTCCATCTTGATTATGTGCACACATAAGAATGTCACCACTGTTTTGAGACAGACTGACACTGTCCACAGGCTGAACTGTTGTTTCTGTGACGCTCTCAACTGTCACCTCTGGGTGATCTCCACTGATGTCATGCAGGTGTTGGACTTCAATGGACTCTGCCAGTGTTGGGTCTGCACATCTCTCCAGCCACAACTCCTGCAAAATTAGCAAATTCTATATGAAGCTTTTTCATTAAACAAACCGTCACTATTTTCTATTCGAATATGGCAGTTATATCCCACTAGGTAGGCAGTTACAGGTAATAAGCATTGTGGAAAGACATAAACAGGGACACAGAAGCCTCATCATTAGAGCAACGGAACACACTGACACTAGGTGTACGGGTTGGAAAGGAATTTCTAACTTTATCTTAATGGATCATGTAATGAGTATGGTATTAACAGCTGTATTGTCTTACACTTGCAGTTTAAGCAAGATACTGAAATCGTCTATCAGGGTTGTGTATCTTTAATCAGGGACACACAAAAGCAAACTTCATTCACATCTATGACACACAACTACATCGTTTGGATTAAAAACAAACATAGTTACATATTTTCTGTTCATTCTGTTTCCTCGGCACACTCGGTGTGGCTCTACCACAGTACCACACTACCACACTACCACATTACCACACTACCACAGTACCATACTACCACAGTACCACACTACCACAGTACCACACTACCACTTGTGATTATTTTATATGTTGAAAATTTTTCTTTAAAAAATCAGGACGTATAATTTTTGAATGTTGGCGGAAATAGATATACTTACTGCAATAGTACTAACTCTCCAAGTTCCTACACTGACCATCAGAAAAGCTACAATTGAGTGTTTTTCACAGCTGTATGAAGGATATACGCAGCAACATAAGTTTTTCAGAACGAAACATTAATGCTAATTTGAACTTACCTTCAACTGTTCAAGGCAGTCTCTTTGCGCAGCAATACCAAGATGTTCAAATATCACCTTGAAGAGACCTTGCGTATTGTAAAACCAGACCACAGAGCTGTTGTGTATGCCCTCAACCTTCATATTATCTGTTAACATAAAACACTGCATTGTTGCTGTTTCACTTTTTTGTGTTTTGATAATGAAACAAAACCAGCATGGGATTAGTTTAAAAAAAATTGCAAATGAGAAACAAAAATGAACAATTTCCTTAAGCCCTGCAATAATTTTCAGGAAAAAATGCACGTCTTATCAAGTCAGAAGAGATATAAACATGCCATGTATTTCCTACTGCATACCAACATTGGAGAGTCACATGTATATCTACATCAATTAAAATATGAACAAGATATATTTATGAACTTCCAAACACTCAGTTATCTATTTGACTCTATTATTCTAGCTAATATAATGGCAATTCCAATGCACCAGTTTCCAAAAAAAATTGGTGAATTCACAATTTTATATAGGTTAGCTGTTTAGTAAAGAAAAATATAATACACATTATCACAGCAAGAATGTTCTTTAAGTTTCACGAACTTACTGTGAAATGTCAACCTCGTAGCTAAACCATCTTTAGCATATCGAGCATGAATACGAGTATGGTTCTTGACTGCCTGATTTGACCCAGCAAGAACATCCGCTGCTAGGAACAGAGGTAAGTCGGTACACTGAAAAAGAAATTAGTCAAATAACTGGTGATGATCATAACATTAGTTTGGAATAAATATCACACTTATATTGGAAAATCGTGTGCTAATGAAAAAACCTGTTTAAAGATACTTCTAGTACAGGTAGTAACTACTCATATACAGATTTTTAGAACTGACTTAAAGGGCAATAAAAGCGTGTAGTGTTAATTTCTTCACAACTTCAAAAATAAAATATACCCAAACAAGAAATGTTCTAAAAAAAATTGTTAAAATAACATTCAAATATTTTTAAGTTCAATAAATTAATAAAAATATTCATAATTTTGAATGTTAAAAAGTTGAACATCCACTAAACAATTAATGTGACGAACATTTTCTGAAAACGTCTAACAGTTGAGAGTAAATTGTATTATTATTTTCTAAATGGCTCGGTCATGATGTTGTGGTGCCACCTAGTGTCGAGGGGAGCAACTGCAAATTTATATTAGCAGCAGCCAGTACTGATATTAACAATAGTACAGGGTGTAATATAGATTTTGTAACAACGACACAACATACACGCACTTTTAGTTCTGGCGAATGGGCTGTGAGAATTACACACGGGGCTCGATAGTACAAATACCGTACTGGTTTGCTTCCAATATTTACACACGACAACTTCACAGGTGTCATTATTGTTTCTCCGCATAAAATGATGGAGCCCAACAGATCAATTCACAAAAATGACGGCTAAAGAGATTATTTTATTATTCTGACAATTTCAATAATTTACTAATACAAATACTAGCAAGATTGTTGCTAAATTTAGTAACATTGATTTGTTACGGTTTGATTCTGTAGTATTTATTATTTTGTACCGGAAGTTAATTTAAATGAACATGGCGGATGATGTGTTTGGAAATCCTTCTCTATTTCAAGAATTTGAAAAACCGCGGGATCCCTCCGATACAATTTTACTAAAGAAGTTAGATAATGAGCTTCAGGAAGAGTGTGATGGTGTCGCTCTAAACGGTATTGATGTCAATGAGTCGGATAAAGATGAAAGAGGGGTGTCAATATATATCGGTTCATCCGACACAGAAGAAAGTCGCGGCTCGGGCGATGAGGACCCAGAAAATGAAAATGAAACCGTTTCGAAAAATGGCACTGGACGTCTAAAGTGTGAACTGAAGAAAGCACAACATAGTTCAAATACGTCAATATGCAGTGACACCTCAAACAAAATTCATAAAGAACAAATCGAGGCTTTGAAACGAGAAAATATCCTTTTTTATTTTACCGGCTTTGGCCTCCGTTTTTAGTAATTTGATTGTGGCGTAATATGTGTTCATTTCAGTTTCTACTCGACTACTGGGCATTGACTTCACTGAATGTACTCTCACTGTTTAGCATTGCCATTAGTATATAAGCAAATCTCTGTAGAAAAGCTCCTAAATATAAATAGTTCCATTCCGGATAGTAAAACATTCCACATACATATACTGGCCACATCACATATACATAATGGAAATGTAACCTGGTAGTCAACCAACTACCAACATGCACTCTGACTGTCTTAATAAGTAAAGGTCTGGCTGAACATTAATTTTGTATATCGCATGACACCCAAATACAAAACAAACCATCAGACTAACTGACACACTCATGTTTGCTACTTTTTATTGGTCTTTACAAAAAAATCATTTGCAACTGGTCTTACGGGCTGCTCAGATTCCCTCACATATTATATTACCGACTTGGAACTTTAGATTGATTGGTTTTGAGCTATGAATGTCATATGCACACGTTTTCCCCCCAAAAAAAAAGGTTAAAATTGATACCAGAATCAAAGTGTCCCCATGTGGATTCCCACAAATGTATTTTTTGCCCAATTTTTGGGCTGGGAAAACTGACACTGGTGCTGAGTGATAGCTAGAATGTTTTGGGTTTTGGGTCCAAAAAGATTTTTCGGGTAAATGATTAACTGTTGTTGAAGTCATAATTAAAACCCTTTTCCTTAGTTTTGGTGAAATTTAAAGAGTTGGGCAAAAATTTAATATTAGTTGCAAGTCTAGTAATGACAAACCAGTTGTCCAATTATGTTCTCCTGGTGCAATTAAAAATATGGCAAACAAGTGTTGGTAATTTTTGTTGTATGTACTATGAGTAATCGGATTTATGATGTTGAATTTTATATACAAAGCCATGCAGACATTTTATATTAAGAACCATTCACTTGTTAGGTTGTTTCATAGTAATTGTTTAGAGAATTGCTTCTGTTTCTGCCATTTTGGTTATTTATAACTTTTTTGATCACTAAAGTGAAAGGGTTGAATTCCTTTACAGTAATTCAAATGCCAGATTAAAACAGAAGAGCAAGATAATTGATCCTTGCAAGTAAGTATAATTGTCACTACACATTGAGCCATTAGCTATATAATATGTTGTAAGATCAGACAACATGCAACAAATACTCATATAAAAAACTGATTTGTAAAACCAGGTGCACTGGTATTTTTGACGTAACTCATTCTGCAATAAAAAAAGAATTCTGTTGATATACTGAGGATCTAATAACAGGAACATTAAACTTTTGAGTAAACATTATTTATAATTATTTGCTACAGGTTTGTTCGGAGTGAAGATCTCCAAGATGGCCCAGCCGTGCAGCTGATATTCCTGAACAATATATTCGCCAGGTTGGTAAAATACAACTACTAAAAACACAACTTTCATGTATTTATTTACAAGGTTTGCAAAACCTGGTATGTATATAGATATGTGCAGCTAGTAATAATATGGCTCGCAAATAGTTGGTTCCTGCCATAAGCCATTGTATACTTAAAGGTTGGGCCAATTGTTAGAAATTGCACACTGACTACTTTTACTCAGGAGAGTCTGGAATGGAAATTAATGCTCTTTATGCAAGTTTTATGATGTGGATACCGATCTTTATGTAGGATAAAAATGCTCCCGTGGAGTGTAGACACGTGTGTCAAGTCACATACAGAGAAGCCAGTCCAGATATGTATCTATGTGAAGTTACATTAATCCATGGATGCATATGTGATACCCAATTCCAAAGTATAATTGACAACATATAGATGACTGTTTTATCATTAAAAATGTGACCCATCCATTTATCTGTCCACTCTAATTTGTACCGATCCAAAACAAACTTTATCCATCCAAATGAGAGGTAGATGGGTCTCTAGATTTAGCTATAAAACTTCTTATGTACTGTGACTTGAGAAGTTGTACAGCCGTATATTTCCTACAGTATTGAGTCTGATGTCGTTGTGTGCTTGCAGGAAGTACAGAGTACAGATTGAGCAGTTTATAGCACACCTGGTGGCTCAGGAGAAATATCACGGCACCTCCACACAGGCTGTCCCGGTGAGAGGGAAACTACTACATCAGCCTTACATACCTAGTGTTATTTATACATTTTGTGTAACAAATCTTAAATAAATTGTTCACACACTAACCAGTAATTTTTTTACATATACACTAACTTTATTTATAAGATTTAATTTAAGCTTTGATTCAAAAATAACTTTAGCTAAAAACAAAGCAAATGGATATACCATATTTTGACCCATATATAGATAATTATATAGAAAGTGTTCTTTCATGTTTCAAATGGTGGCACAACGCGAGATTTCTTAAACTCAAAGTTCATTGAGTTGAAACCAGTTTTATTAACACAATATTATAAGAGAGAAAAAATTACGACATTAAATGATTATTCAAATACGTACACAAGCATTACATCTTGACAAGGTTTAGCAAGGTTATAAGTGATGTGAATACATTGTTTCAGGCGAGTTCTGTGTGTTTGGTGGAGGGCGATGAAGAGACGGGAGAGAATAGAATGAGGGCATCAACTGTAAGTCTGACAACAGTTGCCATCTGTCACTCGTCATTTGGAACGATTAGTGATGACATCATATCCGGTCGCATGTCTTAGTAATGGCCTATGGTGGGTGACTTACAACTGTAGCAAGAAGGCATGTCGGCGTCTCTTGCAATCAAACAAGTGAAGCATGTCTGAGAATTGAACATTGGTTATGCACATGTATTATTTTTTAATCCCTGTTTGAAATGCAAATAAGTGAAATAATAATATTATAAAAAAATATTATATATATACCAAGTTATTTAATCAATTGTTGTATCGGTAAAATTATATCTGATTTGGGGAACAACAAACTTCAAAAAGCCACACAGGTTCATTCATTTCATGTGTCTTAATAATTTTTCCCTTACAGGGCTAAAGATTATGTCTGTTAGTGCAAAATTACAAATTTAACAGGATCGTCTATGTTGTAGGTGATCGGCTGTAGCCAAATCTACCGGGGCTTTGTGGTGGACAGCATGGGCTGGCCGTTGGTCAATGCTGACCCATCAGTTAGTGACGGGTGGAACACTCCTCGGTATCCTTACGTTTACACCACTATCCCTGGTTCTCCTCCCTGAAAGTCACATGCAAGGCAGACATTGACGGTTGTCCTCAGTGTCTATTTCCCCCCTTGATTTCTATTTCCCCCCTTGGTTCGCTATAGCAGGAGTTTTGTGGTGGTGGCCATTAGAATGTTGAATGCTAAATGAGTCGTACTGATGTCACCCGGTTGAATTGTTCTTGTAGTGTATACATCTGGAAATTCATTTGCATTTTGTTGAGACCATCCCATATATTTTAGATGTGATCATGAGTTGTAAAATGCATATCCTTTTTAAGGACAATAAAGTAAAGTGAAAGTTTCTATTTCCCCCCTTGGTTTCTATTTCCCCCCTTGGTTTCTATTTCCCCCCTTGGTTTCTATTTCCCCCCTGGTTTCTATTTCCCCCCTCGGTTTCTATTTCCCCCCTCGGTTTCTATTTCCCCCCTCGGTTTCTATTTCCCCCCTCGGTTTCTATTTCCCCCCTCGGTTTCTATTTCCCCCCTTGGTTTCTATTTCCCCCCTTGGTTTCTATTTCCCCCCTTGGTTTCTATTTCCCCCCTTGGTTTCTTGTATTGTCGTCTCTACCTTCTGTTCCACTTCTCCTCATTGTCATTCAGTCCTTTCCTTTCCAAGCCTCCAAATCTGTATGCATTCTTCACATTTCCTGCTCATCTTATAAGTATGCGTGATTATAACATTATAAAACTGGCTGTGCAGTTTTTAACTATATTATTACAGCCTTATTGCATTATTTGCAAGATGTCAAAGTTGTGAGAGTTACACAAAATTACATTCAGCCGTATTCATATAAATTTTTGTTGACAATCACAAAAGATATCCTAGGTTTCCCAAACCAAATGTTGCAATTGGCCAGGGAAATTGGAAAAAGAGAACTACTAGCAGGGAATTGGTGCAAGTTTAGTTACTAAATGCCACTTGCTCTGTATATTTCTCAAAATGACTACCAGGTAGGCGCGCTTTATGAATAGAATAGGATAGGTGGTTTTACAGTTGAAGTTGCGTTTGCAGTTCCTGACAGCCATGTAGATATGAACAGTTGTTTCCGTGTGCGCTGGCAGACGATGATGGAGAGGGCAGCGATGGACCAAAGAAAGACAAGAAGTGGGTGGAATTTTAGATAAATTTATCGATAGCAATTTGTGAGGGTGGTCTGAATTGTTCCAGATCAGGAGAATTGGATGCTCGCCATCAAAAAATATTTTCTTAAGTGTATTTACAGGTAACTGAATTTTTGATTCATGATTGCAGTGCTTTCTAAGATCAATATCTGCACATTTAGACACATTCTGTTAATTGTGTGGAGCACGTCTTGTAATGGAATGACAATTTTGACGGTTAGTGTTGGTTGTTTTGGATTGAATGCCACTGTCTCTGTCTTTGAAAGGTGGAAGTAAATATATATATATATATATATATATATATAAGCTGAATGTAACTGTTTGATTCAGTAATCTACTGTATTCACACATGATTTATTGTAACTGAACAAAGAATAAGATATTCTTTGGCTCACTGCATTGACACTGTAGAAAATGTATTATATCAACATGGGTGTACATCTTGCATCACAACATGTGTATGGAACTTGTATGGCATTTAATTAATTAATTAACTTACTTTGTTGACAGCTAGTCTTATTTGACCGATTTCATAGTTGTGACATTCACGTGATTCAGCTTAGCATCAGAAGAAAATGCATATTATCACAGACAGTGTATTATCCCTATCACCTACCAATGATAACATATGTTGACGAAAGATGACATTTGACTTTCCCATATGCGGCCATTATAACGTTTCCTCCGTTTGAGTAGTTCACAGCACCTGTGACATGCCCTGGACAATTAATGAAATGCTAGTACTCAATTTCCCACAAACTACATTGAAACCTGACACCCCTTCATTTCTGCTAGAATAAAACAGTGATCGGTCATGTTGACATCACCAGTCAAAATTACACTTATATATTGTTACTGGTGTCATTTTGACGCAGAAAACACTGACTGTCATAATTTGACAGCTCTGATGCAACGCTGAACAAAAACATAATTTCTACTCACTTCACACTGTTTCATGTCCTCACAGAATTTCAGACAATCTGCAAAGTGCTATTTCTGTAGGGTACGGTTTTTTGTTGGGTAATGGCGGATGAACACCTTATTGTAATAATAATAAAGCTTTATTGCCATTTTCAACATGCATTACATGTTAAATTGGAATGTAGTCTGGCATTGACTCACATAGTGCCTATATATACAATAAAACGAAATATGGCAAATAAATATATAATACACAGTGTACATAATATGTTCTTTAAAATGAGAAAAGATAGATTATTTTGATCTAATAAATAAATAACATGTCTCAGATATATTTTAAAATACAGTAATAAATTATTTCTTTTAAAATAATTGTGTTAATAAATATATATATATATATATATATATATATATATATATACAGTATATATATAAAATGTCCTTTAAAATAATAAATTATCTTCTAAAAATATTCTTTTAAGTTAGTAAACAAATAAATATTATAAGATAGGTCTAAAATGTAATTTAAAATTATATTTACAATTGAATTTTATGTAAAATTGAATTATATTGAATGCGTCCAATAAAAAAAAAATATTAACAATTATATTGTGGCTACACGTCTGTTACGTGTCTGTCCCAGGAAGAAGGCGGCTTGCTTCAACTGTGGGGCGGAACACATCCTGAGTGAGTGCAAGATGAAGAAAGACTTCAGTCGGATACAGAAAAATCGCCGGGAGTTCCAGACACAACAGGGTCCCAGAGGACCGAAGGGAGGGTGCGACACCCCACCTTGTTTCCGTTTCCCCACGCCTCATATATCTGACAGTTTATATATGAACGTAATTTCATAAAATAGCCACACCATAGCTTTATACAGAGACCTGTCCGACCGTCATTTGGATGGGTAAAACCTGTTGTGGACGGGTAGAAATATCACTGGACGGGTGGTGGATGGGTAAAAAATAAAGGAATAAATAAATCAGATATGGTCAGTTATGCCTTTAAAATGGGTGTCACACGTGTGTATGTAGTTTATTTTAGGTCATAAAACACTATTCGACTGGCTTTTGTGTGTGGTAACATCCGTGTATCCACCAAAAACGTTATCCTGCATAAAGCCCTGCGGAAAACTACAGTAAGGATTTAGGATAATGTTTTACATTTTTTTAAACTAATGTCTCCACGTTTGGTCTACATGTGCAGTGGTCATTTTGGATATTATTTATTCATTATATTTTTCATATATTTAGATTTGTAATCCATATTTGTAGTGTATATTTTTTACCGGAATTTATAAATGAAAGTACACGTACATAATGATACCCATATTTAATTAGACATTTGATGTGACAGTGAGCTGCCAAATATTTGTTTCTAATACGCTGTAGCACTTATATTTTTCCGGCGTTAAAAACGTTCCGATTGACGTTTCTGCGCATGCGCGATATATGTAAAATTATCAATATGCAGCAAAAAGACAAAGCATTTATCGTATAAATACTACGGGTTAGGATGTACATAACCTGCCAGCAAAGTTATTTGTCACAAATTAACACGAGGCAAACACGTTTTGACGCATATTTTGATAGCAAGCGTAAATCACGTGACAGTAATGCGCCATAATCCGTGACAGTGATTTATGAAAAACGTAATATTTTGTTGCATTGAACGACATTTTAGAAACTCTTCACAGTAATCATCACAGGAGAGTTAACGAACAGCTCGTGGCATTTATACCGAAAATGCTTTAAGGTTTTGCTGGACATTGATAATTTTACATTTATTGCGCATGCGCCGAAACGTCAATCAGAACGTTTTTAACGACATGAAAAATGTAAGCGCGATAACGCCATTGAAGCATGCTATGTTCCCTTGCTCAGCGTTGGTTGCTAAACAAAATGTGAATATTTGTTTCAGTCGATATCACGTTGATGATCCGCGGTTCAGTAAGTTCCAGCCAGGTGTAATCAGGTGAGATTTTTCATTCTTGTAACAGTTCCAACTTGCCAGGCTCGGAGATTCCCTGTTCGTGACATTAGAATCCTTATATTTAACTTATAGGCTCAAAAGATGAACAATACAATATAATAAAACTTTATTGTCTCAGACCGGGAAATTCTTTTGCGGCGTTCGTCAAAAATTTAAAATACAGGAGTAGAAAAATAAATAAATACAAATAAATGCATTATTAGAACAGTTTGTAAACATTAATCATAATAAAATACAAGACTAATCTATAATTTAATTGTAAATTATAACTGGTCATCCTTTCACAAATAAAAAAATAAAATAAACAAATACATGTACAACATACACACATAATGATTAACGTGTTCACGGAAATGTCAGAGGTCCTTGTCGTTGAGAAGTCGTACAGACATTGGAATAAATAAATAGTACTTGAGGATTGAATACTCTACTCTATATTGAGTCTATAAGAACTTACCCTTACCTTTTTGAAACATGTGCATGTTACTTGCAGTGACGAGTTACGACGAGCTTTGAATCTCAAGAAGAACCAACTTCCGCAGTACATCTATCAGATGAGGACACTAGGTTACCCCCCCGGCTACCTGGCCGACGCCCAGGTGTGCACATCTGGAATCGTAATGTTTGACCGACATGGCAAAGGTAGGCTGGCGAAGGTGTTTGTGGTAAAATTAGCGAGGTCAAACTTTTTGCATGGTTGATAACAGAATTTGTCCATGGTTATTCAACCTTGACTCTGATTTTTATCAAGTATTTGTGAAATAAAAGTATGGCTACATCAAACCTAATCTGCTGTGTTGGGTTTAATTTTAAAAAGCACCGTAATTACTCGTAATATGTGAAATTGTTGCGGTTATATAATATCACCAGTAAACATCAAAATGCTCCATGATTTAAAAATTGGAATCGGTTGCAGTTACAAAAACTATATTCTCTGTGTAATCAGTTAGAGTTGCCAGTCTAGTGCTAGTGTTTGTGATCACATGTCAGTCATGTGACTGTCTTGTAGCAATCAGTGCTGATGGAGAGGACCCAGAAGATGGAGAAATTGATGCAGAAAGCGATGAACAGAAAGGTACGCTGCGAAAAATCTCATTGTCCTTTTCTCTCTACGCATTTATAAAATAATAAAAACTAACAATTATTAGTCACACTGGTTACGAGAATAGCATTGGTTAAGACACATAGTTTAAATTGCACGAACTGTTACTGTTATAGAGTTTGTTTTGTATAATAACTGGCGTTTTGCTATTATGTATGTCAAGGAGATATGGGCATTTGTTCCAATATGCTGGTGCACTGAGGAGACGTTTGTTGGTAACATCTCATATAAAGACAATTTGTGGAAAAATGAGCACACTCGCAAATTTTCACATAACTTCCAAATTTGCTTGCCAACATGTGTTGCAACTTTTGTAGATGTTGCAACTTTGTTTATAGATTTTGAAAGGTTTGTAAAAAAAAGTTTGTCAGATAAATGTTTCAATCAGTATTTGTAATTGTTTGATAAAGTGCACGTACCTGCTACATTTATAAATAGGGTGATAATTGTAGTGATTCTGACGTGTGGGGTGTTTCAGTGGAGTATGACGTAAACAAGATAGTCAGCTACCCTGGCTTCAACGTGGACCCACCTGAAGGAACTGTTGATGTAAGTGGGGCTGTTTTCACAAAGAGGCTACGAAACTTCCATCGGGGAGACGTCTAAAAGTTAGCTAGAAAGAACCTATTCAAGAAATCGTTTCTACCCAGTGACATTTAAATTTTAATGTGCTGTATAATTTTTTTATTCCATACACTTATTGTACTGATTTATTTAATCTTATTTATTTACCAGTTTTAGTATATATTATTAATGTTATTATGTTGTGTCTTATCAAAGAACCTTTTAAGAAATATTACTTGCTTATTTATTATTTTATTTATAGTTTTTATTACTGGCATTTTAATGTGTAACTGAATTTTTTTCCGTTTTTAATGTAATGTTTGAAACCGACAATAAGATCTTTTGAATCTTGAATCTTGCATAACTTTAGCACTATCCAGTGCCACAGTTACTTAGATAACACCATGTTTGGATAGATATTAAACATGCGTTCCATGAAAATCTTCCAGCATGTATTCAAAGACATTATAGCCATTTGCCGATTACAAAACATTTCATTTCATTTATGTTGATTCTTTGTATGTGTTGTTGACTATATCTTATATAGAATGTGTTGTGTATTTATGATGTCTGCAGGAGACCAGGAAGATGCATGTGCCTCCGATGCAGAACCACCACAGGAAAGAAGCTCTCGAGGCATTACTCTTGAAGATGGTAAGTGGCTCCAAATAAGAGGCTGATGACTACATTTAACACCTGTCTGTACACACACAGCATCCTCCTGATCGGAACTGTTACTTTGAAGTGTAGAACATTGTCGAGATGTAAAGGAACCTACAGGTTTGCAAGCGGTCACAGGTACACAACTCTGGCCTGTGACGTAAACGCGTTCTTTACACGCATGTGTTGTTTATTTCAGTTCGTCTGTGAATTCTTTTAGACTCCAATTGTTATTAATATATCTACAGTGTGTGTTAAAGGGATACTACAGTCAGTGAGAGGTTCACAGTATTAACTTACATATGTATACTATATTGGTTGTGCCTAGTAACTGTGGACAAAGATCGTTAATAAACAATTAGTCATAGTTTAATGGTATCAAAAACATGCTATTTTAGATTCAAAGCGCTGCCATCTTGAGACTTATGCACCAGTGACGTAAGCCAAATCGTTTACGTCACTGGCGCTTTGTTGACAAAAGCAAGGATTGGTGGAATCTTCGCTAATAATTGTGATTGTGACGTAAGCAGTCCGCGATGTACTGGATACTTCAAATACCATTGGACAGACATAGGATTTTCGAACGTGCATGCGTCAGTGATGTAAGCGGTTTACATCACTGGCACATAAGTCTTAAGATGGCAGCGCCCTGATTCCAACGTGGAGTGTTTCTGGTACAATTATACTATAATTAATTATTAACGATCTTTGTGCACAATTACTATGCACCACCAATATATTATACAGATGTAAGTAAATGGTGTGAATCTCTCACTGATTGGAGTATCCCTTTAACAAGTGCTGGATGTAATGAATGAAAGCTGCGTAATGAGGTACTGGGATGCTGGCGGTTACTGCAGACCCAAGTTGCGGTACAGGGCCACCTGTTTATTGGCTTTGTAGGTTCCTATAGTGATATGACATGGTGTAACACAGGACTTAATAACAACCATTATTATCATGGTTACATTTATTTACAATCCCTGATTATCCAGTTCATATATGCAACCAAAATGTTTATCATTAATACATCAGTCTTGTCCCCAGTTCCGTGCGCTGTGCAATAATGAAATTGTGCATAATGCCTATTGATGTATGCAAATAAGCAAATTTGTCAACATCTTATAATGTGCATTATTTCAAGGTTTCAGAATAAATTTCTAACGAAATCTGTCGCAGTCTTTTAAAATAATTTTCACCAAAGATTTTATCCATATTTCACCAAGGGTTTGACCAAGGGTTTGTGGAACATAATGTCAGTTGCTATGTTGTTCAGTAATATTACAAAACAGTTTACACAATTTAAATGCCATACGTATTTTGAATCTGTGTCAAGTGGACTGATTTTTGTTAGTTGTTGTCTAACGTCCATTGTGATATTTAGTCGAGTGGCACAAAGCGATCTACAAATGACGAAGGAGGCGGGAGACAGAAGAAGCTAAAGACGAGACATTCGGAAGATGTGGAGACTGTCGACATGGAGATTGCTGATTCGTCTGGTGAGTTGGACGGTCTTCGTGTTTTGTCAAGTTATCATCAGTAATTACGGAATGTTTGAGAATGGCAACAAAGCATAATTTTCTATTTTCTAAAAAAAAGCAGATTAAAAAATATTTATGGATAAATTACTATTAACCAGAATGAGTCAATGATAGCATCTATTTTATGCATTCATCAATCAGTTATTAATCTTCCCAGTCATATACATGTGTTAAATGTGACAAAGGCCGACATTTAGTGTCGTGTTCAGCAGTTTGTTTACAGTGTCTCGTTGAATATAGCACCAGGTTTGTTAGAAATGTTTAGAAGGGAGACTATGATGATGTTGACAGGTACAGAAGAAGAGCTGGCTCGCGATCGTGATGGTCGCCTGGCAAAGTTGCGTAGCACACGACTGTCAAGTACGTCCCTCGAGGATCTAGAGGCAGAGAAAGAAATGCTGAGGCGCCAGCTGGCGGCAGCTGAGGGAACCGACGAGGACGTTGAGTTAGTGATCATCGACAGTAGTTCAGACGAGAGCTTCGTCCCGCCACTACCCCCTACCCCCGTACGACCCCCCCTTCCTCTCAACACACCCCCTGTCACGCCAGAACGCAACGGTCAAATGCCACCACCGTTTAAACGAACGCCATTGAAACTGCCAAAGCCAAGGAATACAGACGCCAGTATGCTGGCACCCAGTGCCACCAGTACGCCCTCCAATAAGGGTACCGCGGCGCCAGTCACCCCACAGGTGCAACCAGCAACGCCCTCTGGTGGTGATTCCTCTACAGTGCCAAGCACCCCGGAAAATTCACAGTCGGTATCTGTGGCAACGCCCAGTAGTGGGGGGTCAATATTGATGGAATATGGCACCCCGGTCAATGATGCTGACCAGCATCTTCCAGATCCATCAAAGTTCGCCTCTTGTATCTCAGAGCACATCCCTTTTGAAAATCTCCCCAATGCCACTGGAACTTTCGAACGCGTGCGAAGGGTGCTTAAGAAGGGCAAGAAGTAGCTTCTCTCTATATTGCCAATATGCCATCCCTGAAACACATTCCATGTTGTAGTGCACTGTGTCTGGTGCATAGTTATACAAGCAACACAGTGTGAAGTCACAGTTACTTTTTAACTTAGGGTACATATTTTGACATTCTGAAAATGTTTGTAAAATATATTATGGAAACCAAAAGGTGTAAGAAATTGCACACAATCAGCCAATGTGGGATTTATGGTATAGCAAACTTTATATATCATAATGTGTGTATCCGGTATTTGGCTTTAATAATCCATCAACTTGAGAAGTATGTAGTTTTGCATAACTCGTGGAAGGTAGTTTTTGTCTATGGAATATTGTTCGACAGGAATCATCTTGAAAACAGTGTGTATATATATATTTTTTACAAAGCTCTAAGACTTGTTTTGGGTTGAATTCAAATTGGGAGCAAAGGCAGTTTCCCAAGGATGGTATACTGGCAATATGTTGATTGGCACCTTAGGATTACTTGCAGCAAAAACTGTTGACAGAAAGTTTTGACCAAGTTCAGATGGGCATCTCGGATTGCTTGGTTGTTGAACAAATTGGACCATGGCAGTTTTGAAGCAAACAGCATGGGTAGTGCATGGGTAGTTTTGTACTTTTTATGTTCGCTTTGTAAATAGAGACGCAGGAAACTCGACAGCAGCTCAACTTATGGACTTTGGGCAAAAGCAGAACAGAAACGGTCATGGAATTAATGACGGACATGATAATTATTTTATTATATCATTAACACATATTATGCGATACATATATCTCAGATGGAAAGCATTTTCTTTTTTAAATTTGCAGCACTTAAATGTGCCCATTCAGAAACAATTTCTGTAACATGTCAAAATGCAAATTTCACTGAGAAAATCCCACATGGTGTACAGTTTGTAATGTTTTACTATATGCAATGTTTTACACAAAACAGGGAAAGGATTCGGTTTGGCAGCTAAATAATAATGATATAAACTTGGCAAAACTGTGTTAAGCAGAATGGTGCCTTGTTTGCATGAATGTTCACTTTTTGAATGTACATTGAGAATTGGTTTGTATTTAAAATCTGCCATTTTATTCGCTACCAAACAATCTTGTAACAGCAGGGTTTGTATTGTAGTGTACATTATCATGCATAGATAAAAACAAATTATTTGGACATGTTGTATTTATTTACTTCCATCTGTCAAATTGACAATGCTAAATCATTTAAATGTTTATACAAGGGTCCTGGCTTTAAACGATGAAAAGTGATAGAATGATATTTCAAATGTCTTTAGATTGGTTGAATTGAAAAATTGCATCTTCAAACATAATTTTAGTTCTAAATGGCTTGTATGTTTGAAATGGTTATTACCGACTTTGTCATGAAAACATTTCATAGAAGTCATCCTTACAAGCCATGGGATATGCTGTTGACATGAGTTTCAATGTTGCATGGCGTAGCGACTCAAAATATGGGCCTTTTAACCAATCACCCGACTACTGTTGTTTCAGGACTAATTTGGAAAGGCAATGATAGGTACTTTGTTGGATTGTTATTTGAAGTAGTAGTGGTTCTATGAATGATGAGGCATCAGATCCACTTTAACTTTGCAAAGGCAAGATTACCAAATGTATCCTGATAATCACCGATATCTAGCAGTCACATGGAAGATTTATACTACAAAACATAATGAACCAAACTCTCCAACTGGGCATTTGTTTATTATTACACCTGAATATAATACAGCAAAAATAACAAGCAAAGGTTTCCTAACCAGTTCACCCATATTCAAAGCTGTGATTCCCAAAACCAGAAACATCTGAGTGCTATACAGGGTGCGTGGTGGTTTGCCAGTTACCCAAGTCTTGTAAGAGCAGTTATTACTGAGATCTCAACAGAATAGCAAGGTATAAATCAATAAGATTTGTTAGTATGATGGTTGCACCGAACACGGTTTATCTGGAGGTAGTAAGTAGTTTCAAACATGGAGTGAACAACTGACGAGGTGGAAAACGTCACGTTTCAGATCAGGAACTTTTACAGAAAATTATTTCATTATAAATGCAAAAATCATTTAACATTCTACTACACGTCTTGGTTCAGCCACTATAGAATAAATACTACGTGTCAGCAACATGTCACATCAATTAAATTTTAGCTGGTCCTTGCTGTGTAGTAGAAGATCTACATGGATTTACATATAAACTATACATTTGCATTGTTCAACATTTTGACAAGAGTTGGTCGTCTTCTAAACAGGCTGATAGAAATCTTTGTTTTTTTATTTCTACAGCTGAACAATAATCTAATAATCATAACAAACAAAAATTATCAACAAAACATGAACATATCCCTAACAACACTTTGTGTTAAAACATCACAAGATTGTAGCCGACAGGTAAAAATGGTAACAAAATATATTGACCAATATAGTTTTGTAGACTGGTCAATGAAATTATTGCTGGTCACTTATGCTTCTGCAAGATTATTATCTAAAAATAGTAGATTTTTGTAAATGTAATTTTTATGTTATAAATACATGGCTGAAAAAAGAAAGTGATTATATTGAATATCGACTCTTTCAAGCAAGATTAAAAATGTACCATTGCCTAACATTTAATATCATATGTGTAAGTTAAAGCCTTTTGAAAGTTGTGTTTATAATGACAAATAACACATCCTTCACCGTGTTTTCTGGTTATTGATTTGCAGAAACCTAACAAATGCCCACTTCTGATCTGCCTGCGTAATCTTTCTGGATACAATAGATAGTTTGTGCGTATACTTAACTTGCTTTGGGAAACCAGAAACACCATAAAATGACAAAGAAAACTCAATGGCATATCCCCCACAGAACAACGACAGAAAACAACCTAATTCATTTATAAGATCATGCCTGAAAAATCGCAGCAATTGTCCAACAAATTGGCCAATTTTACTGTTTATGCTAACAACAAACCAGTGGCGACATCTGGGTGAGGGCAGCTGCATAAGTTGACAAAGTCCTTACAAAGTAAACACATCACATGTTGATGGATGGCAGTTCAGTTATCTGTTTTTCACTCTAAAAAATTGCCAGCATGGTGTTTACCGAGCGAGAGTGGAACAATTATGTTTTTGAGATCAAAATGACAGCATGATGGGGTCTCTTGGTTGACAGATAAACTTATTAAGCTGCCTGTGTTATTGTATAATTTAACTGACTAATATGGTGATATTGCACATCCAAAGAATCCGTCACAGCTAAGGGCAGTTGCCCAAGATTTGACGCCTTTGCATGTTGCCAGTTCTAATGTTGCATGCATGGAGTATAGTGACTATACTTCACTATAAAAATGATGGTCATTTGATTGGCAATGTGTACATATTCTCAACCTCCAACCTGCCATCATCTGAACACACAGTTAGTGAAATAAAAACATTCACTTAAAGGACTTTGAGAACTTATGCCACCATCGCCACTAAGAACCTTCAACATCGTGCGTGGCCATTGCCTCACACGTTGTTTCTGTGTTTCTTTTCGATCTGCATGTGTGCTTCCCATCACCCATAAGCGTGAATAACAGATTTGAAGACGGTCGGCTTTTCACGCAGCCTTTATTGCTGGCGGGTGCAACTTGGACCAACTTAATCACAGACACAGTCCTCACAACACAACCAAGTCTGACAGGGGCAACTTTGTTGGCGACTGTGGGTCTGTGATCACCAAGTTACGTGGCAAGGCCGAGATCGGTCGCCACTTACGACACAGGTGGCGCTGGTGGTTGGTCGTTGTTGCCGCCCTAGAGAAAACAATTCGCAACAACAGGTCAGCCAAAGTTAAATAAGTTAAACATTCAATAATGCCAGGAACAAAGCTGAACGTTTGGTGATATTAATGTTTTCAGTAAATGCTGCAGATAAGTATAAATGCAATTCATAACCTAAAACCTCATTTAGCTAGCATAATAATTTCCAAAGATATTGATTTTCCCCAGTGTTTCCAACTGTTCCTCTACCGGCAATTAACCAGTGTGGTACCCTGAAGCAGGAAGTCTACTGTGTGGTGCAAGGGGGGAATTATTGGGTAGTGTTGGGTACTGTGGTTAACTCGGCCAACGTCAGTAATATTGTCAATAAAGCTGTTTTGAAACTGCATGGTTTATTTAACATGTTCATGGACAGTAAATCAATGGGATGTTATTGGGTTACTACTAAAACACAACTTGGGTTTATTTGACAATTCGGGCTGACTAAACACAATACATACCTTCAACGGGGCTATTACAATCTTAAGAATACTATATTAATTAGGAGAGGACAAAGAACAGACAGCCTCGTTAAGGTAATGCAACAGTGGACGTACTCACCCTGGGAGGAGAGGGCTTATGGTCACCAGCCCGACGCAGACTCTGGGGCCGGAAAAGGAAGAGGGCTGTGGCAACAAGGACCCAGCCCAGCATCATCATCATCATCATGCTGAAGCCTCCATCCGCCGGTGTCCCCTGTGGACCGGGCACTGAAAACATTCCCACACATGTCCATGCTGTTGCAACATCACTGACAGTTGACAGGAAGCACCAGCCAACTGTACCTCTAGGGTGGGTCAGTAAACCTCATCTAATGACAAGGACACATTGTTAATACTAATATATATATTGTTAATAATTGTGAATCATTGCTATCTCTTCCTGACCAGTGACCAACACACTATGAACATCTATGTTCCCTCTAGAGAACCACATAATTAACAGTGACCCCTCATAACAGGTTCTTTTCTGGCTTGTATTAGGCATTATCCCTCTTGTGCCAGCTCTGTCTTTAACATGGTGTTGTGACTGTGCATGTGGGTCTCAAGGTGACAGTCCATAGTAGAGGTGGTGCAGTAAAGTCTGTTTTATAGGATGGTTTTCCATAATTTATCAAGTTTTTTCTCAAATGATTGGACTGATGGAGTATCTACCACAGACTGTGGTAGACTATTCCATACATCTGTACTTCGGTACATAAATGATTTTTTTCTAATATTTAATCAGCATCTTTCTTTACATATTTTTAGGTTGTGTCCTAAAATTACATAAAATTTTCCCTTAATGTAAAAAAATCTGAAGTAACTGCAGAATCAAATTTTCCTCTTAGTATTTTGTAAATTTCTATCATGTCACCCCTAAGACGTGGGTAGGTTTAATCTTTGTAGGCGTTCTTTGTATTCTAGTTCGTGAAATTTATTTAATTGCACGACGCTGGACATTTTCAAAATCTATTATGTTTCATTAAATAAGGACTCCATACCTGTTTTGCGTATTCAATATGTGGTCAGACAAGACAATATCTACTTAATATTCGTGTGTTGAATTATCCCCATCATAGAATTGGCCTTATTAATTTTTCTGCGATATGTGCCTCAAAGTTAAGTGATGAGTCAAAAGTTACTTCAACATCCTTTACTGTGTCTGTTTTAGTAACTGTTGTCGTATTGCTACCCATTGTGTAGCCATCATTTCTTGTGGATGAATGTGGCAACATTTACGTTTGCAGTGACCCCTCCGAAGACCACAACATCAGCAGTGATCCTTCAATACTATTTGGTGGCGCCCTCTGAGCAGTAATGGTCTTGCCATAATATTAGATCTGCAATCCCTGAAAACTATAATGTTAACAACGATCCCTCTGAACAAAACATTAGTAATGACACTGCGTAGGACCATAGCAATAGCAATGACCCCACTGAGGACAATAGAATCGGTAGTGACCAATGTGATGAACACAACGGTAGCATCTCACATAGCAGTAGCAATTGTCATTTGAAGTCACTGAGTATGATCTCATGAAAAAGGGTAACTATCCTGGACGGACATCAGTCACATCGTTAGTGACCACAACATATATTAACAGACTAGGATGTGTGTGAAAATAAGAACTATGACTTACGTTCTTGGATACATTCGTTGTCTGAGCAGTAGCTTTGCGACTGACGTAACTAAAACAGAACAAACCATAACATATAAATGCATTGCTCACATTATTCAGGTACAATACAAGAATGAAGTGCCAACATAAAAATGCGTGGCAGTGGGCTTCAATGTGCAGTTTGTGATCTTATTATCCTCGTTTGTTACTTAATTCATAGCATCCCCTCCTCTACCAGAACTCATAATGTTAGACCCTATCCTAATCCACAGCTGCATTATTTTATTACATTTTTATCAAACTAGATTTAGTATTAATTTAAATATACTAGAAATTACCTACAAGTATGAAATATTACAATGTATGTCCTGTACTTTTATATACCAAGGGCCACGTAATAATCAATAGTTCAGAAACCAAAATCTACAAGTTGCAGTACTTTGTATTTGAAATAAAAAAACAGGCAAGCAGTTACACAAATATATGACTGTGGGACTATATCACATCCACTAACTGTTACAGACCCAATACTATCACAAAACATATTCTAAAACATTAACAACTGAATGTTGTTGACCATGCGATAGCTTTGGCAATAACTAATCTACTAAGTGAAATGTTAAAGGTCAGTGACCTTCATCATATACCTGCAGTCTGGAACGAGCAATAATGCAAGCAACAAATAACTTTTCCACAATTGATTAGTGTGACTCGGTGTTCTCCTAAGATAGGATGCACCACTGTAACCTATACAGTCCAGAGTTCAGGTAGATTCATCCACCCATCTTTTGGATGGGCAAAGTTTGTTTTGGAAAGATAAAAAGGATTGTATGCATGTATAAACACATTTCCATGATATTTGTTATCTTAGGCCTGACAGGAAGTATGCTATAAAGCCTGTATTATAGTAACATAACTAATTTTCCAGCATGAGCTACTGTCCTCTAGTTACTGACTTGCAAATCAGCTAGGTCTACATCGGTAGGCTGGGTGCCGTTTATACTACAATGATGGAGAATACCAACCAGTAAATTAAAACATTTTAGGTGACATTTAATATTTTGTTTTAAGATGAGTGCATACGCAACATGCTCGAATAATTATTTGTTGTAGTAGTTTAATTAATATTTCTGAGGTTTTGCCAGTATTAGACGAATATATAATAAGACCCTGAAAGTTTCATACAAATCACATGTAGCACTTTGCAGCAAAGTATTTTGAAATTACTCCCCATTTTTAAAGGATTCTTCTGACACGATGATGGCTATCACCGAGTAATCTAATTTAACTGCATCTTTTAATAGGATAATAGTTACAGATGCTATTTTTGTGTGAATGGATATGCAAATGTATAATCTTTCTAATGAGATTAATATTTTTTATTTGTATGGTTATATAAGATTAAATTTAGTATCCTATCAATAAGTATTGCCATATAAAGCTTTCCCATGCTCATACTAATGATTATGCTGCTTACAATGATTGCTATTTTTAATTTTATTTACAGAGAAACATTGTCAAAAGACAGTTAAGGCTGACAAATAGATTTGCTATAGAAATAGTTACTAAATATCATTCTTCTAATGATGCATTTAAAAATAGTATTAAATTATATATATATATATATATATATATATATATATATATATATATATATAATTACGCTTCGATCGGCAGATTTCGAGGGCCTTACACTATGACTAGACATATGTTCACATAATGAACCATATTGTAAAAACTGTTCATCACAATAATAAATGTATCTGAAACAGAAAGGAATTATCTATATATTGGAATACACATCATTGTTGTATGACTAATTGAAACTAATTAGTATAGAATTTACATATACAAAAAATCCACATGGCCAACAATAAATATGAAAATCAGTTTTGTTTTGTTGCTTCCTCCACAATTATAAGCAATTGTCTTTTCAGTGACTGTATCATTGCAATATATAAGGTATCTTCTATGAGTAACAAAAAAATTACATTCATACATCAATTGGAATTCGATATTGTCACTCAGGAAGTTGGCCCTGTCTTTCTCAAATCAGGATTGAAATAATACATACAACAAATGCCACTGCCATCACAAATGCTACGTGGAATATAGCACTTGCAAGTACAAAACAAAATGATATTATATGAATCATAATAAATTTGCCTACACTGGGTCATCAAAATTACTGTCGCGTGACTACAAAACATTGAAAATAATAAGAATATTAGTTATGTCAACAATGAACAATCCAAACAAAAAATTAGATGGCGGATAAGATACATGAAAACCAGTTCTATTTTTGTGGCTAGTGCACTAACTAAACAACTGCATTCTTGCACATGATCATCGCTAATTAATACAAGTAGTGAAACTTCTACAATCCACTGCTGATTTGATTTTGCTTGGAAGTGTACAGGTTTTAAGATTCCAAAAGATGTATGCATCAAACAAACGGTTGATACATGCACAATGTATACCTAGACAGCTCTGAAATAATTATTTTTTACCACGGAAAAACTAGTGGTATCTAGCGATTATTGTACACACTAGTATGAAACCCCGAAAGATCAGGGTTCAGGATCCAGAGGTTAGAGCCTGTGGCAAAATGATATATGCATTGATTCAGTTAAATAATATAATATATATATATATATATATATAATGTGTGTGCATGCGTGCGTGAAATATAACAAAGATGATCAGTAGTTATGTAAAATACATTTAACTTTTTGTATTGATATAAAAAGGTATACTACCCGGGTTATTATAATTATAGACCAGGTAGTATTGTTATTTCAATCTCACCCCATACACTGTACTGAGGTCAAAAAATATTTTTTATAAAAGTATTTTGACAAGCTATAAGGCTATAGCAGTTTTTACTGCATTTCAATGGAGTGATCCCGTCTCAGTATAAATGTATGTTACACAGCAGCACAAATTCAGAATAATTTTCAGAAATTTGTTTTTTGACTGAATGAAGATATTTGAAATATGTAAACAGTTTGTTACCTATTTTTCATACAACTGACATACAGCATCATAAACATGGTAAAGCTATTGTTGATTTTATGCATGACTGCAGGTCCCTACTCTACTCGAGTGTCAAAATGTGACTCTTGCATAGTGAGTGTCCTGTAAAAATATCTGATATTTTCCTATATGAGTGTTGAATGTATGACTTGCACTGCCACCCACACAAACATGTGTACATATTGTGTACCATACTACATAATTTACAGTTCAACTGGTTACTTTCACGTATATGTCTCTTCATTCAAGTGTTCATAATTGGTGCTAAAGCTATGAAGCACCTTCCTATTAAATTATTATAATAAACACAACATTTTCCAACAGTGAATCAAGGACACCAATTAACATTGCTCATTAACATAATATATATACTTAACCATATCTACTGCAGTCTTTGTATTACTGAGCACAGATAATAAATTATTCATACCCTATGTATCTCGCATTTGAGCTACGTGTCATATTCCCTGGGAAAACACATGCTGTGTTACTACTGACTCTACCGAGTACACAGATAGCCAGAAATTATGTGCAAAATGGTCCCATTAATAATTTACTAATATGACACATGCACTGGGTATAAGCATAGTTAAAATCATGTCCTACAAATGAAAAATAACTACCATACAGACTAAATCTTTCCAAAATAAACGCAGCAAAACTACAGTAAAGTTATGAAATAACTGTTGTAATTTTAATGTTTGTTTAATTTGATATATTATTATTCTACATGAATAGCCATACTTGTAAATTTGGTGATTAGTCTGAGTAACAAAAATATATTAAATTGGTCCAGAACATGACAAATGGCACCGTACACACTGCGAATAGTTAACAGGTATTCATTTAATCACATTATGCCATAGGCATGGCAGTCTCATTTACTAAGTCATTCAATGGCCGACTTTGTCAAGTACATTGTATCCCATTTGTCACATTATTAAGAAATATTTATACTATCAGTATTACATGCTCTATTTAATAAAATCAAATTCATTGATTCAACAGCTAAATCACTTATTAGTATTTTTTTATTACTAGTAAAGGATTTGCCCAAATAACGTGACCTTGGCTAAAGTATGGCTTTACCACAATGTCTGAACCATATAACTGTATGGCATATTTCATTTCAAAAAATAATTATTTCAGAGCTGTCTAGGTATACATTATGCATGTATCAACCGTTTTTTGGTTGCATACATCTTTTGGAATCTTAAAACCTGTACACAGGTGTGTGCCATAAATGCTACATATACAAACATAGCAAACTGGTTGCAATTTAAAATGCACTAATTCCACTCGCTACCATTAATAAACACATACCAGATTCATCAGTCGTTGCATAGCATTTTCATGGTTCCAGATGCATTCACACGGGTCAAACCCGCCTCCGTCCGCCATCTTTGATCAACTCACGTCGCGTGAGAGTAACCAATCTGTAAGTAATAATGAAAACTAGCTGATGTCCACTGGAACCTACCAACACATGCATTTGACTTATATATAAAAATTTAGTTTATAAGTTGTATGACATCAGCTATATCCCATTTGGCACCAGGACACACTGTATTACGTTGTTGTACAACAGATTTCATTCATTCACAAATGTAAACTTTGCATACTATAGATAATTACTACAGTCAATGCTTTGTCATGCATATCATTAATATGCACAGAATGGAATATTCATATGACTGAAATAGGACGTACATAAATATAATCCATACATAGTTTGCATACTTATATATTATTGTCAGTGTTTTGTTGTACGTGATCCAAATAATGGTGAAGCCATGTTTTTACATAGCAACCGAGTGTTGCATTCTTTAGAAGTGCTTCACTTAAAAGCAAATCTTCAAACAATTTGCCAGATTAGAAATAGAATATTCTATTATAAACCTGTCTATATAGTGATTCCTGTGAAAAGTTAAAATGTCAGGCGTTCATGACGAGTTGACGACACATACTGGCATCAGACGTACCCTTTGTTGGCATTGAGAGCATGTTTACAAGGATAGCTTTTAGGTTGAAATGAGCATCAGAATGAATCATTGTGGGGTATTCCAAGGTAATGCAAACACGAGTCATCATGAGAAACATTCAGTTATCTTACGGTTCCACACAAATCTAATTTTTGGGCAAATTTTTTAAGGCAGGTGTACTGCAGAGGCATGGCTTAGTTTCAGATTCGCTGCCGCCTTTGGCTTGTTTTCAGAGTACCAGTTTTTGTAATTATTGCAGCCCAGAGGAGATAATTAATCCACACCATGACACATGTATACATTACAAACATATACTATATTGAACTTTAGAAAGAAACATTGTGCAATGCCTTTATATATCACTAGTTAGTATGTGTAATCAACCAAAAAGCTATACTTGTAAACATGCTCTGAATGCATAGAAAGGGTCGACTTTGATGCCAGTGGGTGTCATTTCTGATGTCACAACTGATCACCCAGAAAGCGCAAGAAAAAATATACATATTCCGAAAAAATCCAGTGGCATAGCACGAAATTTGGAATTTCTAATTCATTGAATTGTTATTACAGTGTATTATGTTTTATGATCAGTAGACAGCAAAGATCTGTCAAATAATACAGATAATTAGACTGCACTTGTGTAACTTTGCAAAAACAAAAACAGATGTTACCAACAATGTCATTTACTATTAGTAGTTACCTTCTTATTTATGACAATTATATAAACAAAAAACTTCAGCTAGTCTACCATATTAACATTCAAGTTACCATCTACACTGGACACAGACAGTCTTAAAACTTGGAAACTGTTGGCAACGTCTCAGTGTAACATAAATCTAATGTGTTGTTGCATCAGCTAGCCACTAATAATAGATCAGCCACATATCAGAATTCACCTACAGTAGATAACTGGAACCAGTGGCCATGTAGGGTAAGTTAATACTGTCCTGGAAAATACAAGTTATGCTAGGCATGACCAGCAAATGTGAACATTTAGCTTTTGTGAGATGCACGGATGTGCCCTTAGAAACATCTAATCAAATACAAAATTTTAGTGTATTACCCCTTTACTCAAAGATATGGCTACATGAAATTGGAGAAAATGTACTGGATTTTGAACCTTTTAAATGATTGAATCAAATAAAAATGTCCTGTGCACAGTGACCGTGCCCTAATATAATGTATATGACAAATTAGAAAAATAGATCCCAAACAGGCAGTGAGATATGGGGTTAACAAAGTATGGCGCATGCACAGTGATGCCATAAGTTTGTTGGGCCTTTGGCTCTTGAAGACAAAGTTTGTAGGCTGTATCTTAATGTTTTTCATGTACACTGTCACTGATCACTTGCACCTCGGACTGTCACAAAACTAAGTTGTTTTAGTCCTTTGGGAGTTTGGCTAGTAGAGTACATTATTATCATATGCTACCTCAATTTTAGTTTGTTTTTCAATTGTTTTTAAAATGTTTTTTCATCATCATCACATCACTTACATCCCTCAGTTCAATATGGCCCTCTAATAGGGACCTGCAAATCCGCTAGGGGCGCGTTCGTAGGTCGGTTGAAATTTGTGTCCACTAGGTTTTTCTGGTGATGGAAGGACCAGGGAAACTCCTTTTAAGAGTCTCGTATTAAGGTGAAACCACATTTTTCTGAGACCCAATATGACAGAGAATGTGGCGTATGAATGGCAATATTTTAGGTGAGTTATTTAATTTATATTTTTATGAGTGAATATGCGCTATGTTCGGATAATTATATCTTTGTAGCACATTGAGGACGTTTTCTGAAGTTTGGATAGTAGTTACCGGTAGATGAATATTTAATAAGAAGACCCTGAAAATTTCACATAAATCGTTTTTAATTTACCGGCCATGTTCAGGATTGCATCGACGCAATGACGGCCATCTTGGAGTAATCTAATATCAGATTCTAATCTAACTGCATCTTTGACAACGATAATATTTAAAAAAGCTATTTTTATGTGAATAAATATCTAAAAATATAATCTTTCTAATGTGGTTAATATTCCAAATGTATGTTTATTTGAGCATCGTATCACTAATATTGGCACTGAGAGCTTCCCCATGCTAATTATTATAATGCTTTATGGTGACTGGTATGTTTTAATTTTATTTACAGAGAAACATCGCCAAGAGAAATGTCAAGTTTGACCAGCTGTTGAAATGTTGACTAAATATCATACTGCTAATAAAGCACATACATATGAATTGACTCAGTTAAATCATATAAATACTTCCATAATATGATAACAAAGTTGTTCAGTAAATTACATTTAACTATTTGAAATGATATAAAAATGTATAATAATATGCACATCCTTATTTTAGATTGCTGTTTTTTTCTCAATGAAAAGAAGTAATTGTTATCTAGGTAATTATTCTAAACACATGTAGTAAAATACTAAAATTAAATTATATTATTATTCTACTTTTCCCTTTTTTATTACACACACATATATATATATATATATATCGCACCAGACTTCTTGCAATTAAATATGTAATTAGAACATATTTTATTGTACAGCTAATGCCAGTCTTTTTTTAGAGTCCTTGCAAAGAAATGTTGTACGGTTGTGAAGAATACAGATAAGTATAATAAATGGCTAGATATGCCATATGAATTGCCTGCAAAAATCAACAGGTTTTTCTCTATCAAAAACTCATACGGCATGTGAGACATTAGAGATTGTTAACTGCAAACTGGCATGTGAAATACACGCAAATACACTCAGCAAACAATTACTATGACAGAGGAACTCAAATCGGGTCAAATGAAAATTGCATGTCTTGTGATGTTTCAACAGAAACGGCTGAATCAGACGATTCTGCGAAAGAGCATCCAGTGAGTGATTTAGCCCCAATGTGAACGTGTGCTACACAGCGCACTGTGCAGGCCAGAGCCGAGGTCACAGATTCTGTACCATTTTTGGAAATTTAAGTGCCATAACTTTTTACTACTTAAAGATATTTCAATTCTGTAAACGTTATCTTGTTACCTATTATACATACAATCGATATGCACCATCATAAACGTGGTAAATCTATTTAGAATTTTGTTGGCACATCCCTACCTCTAAATTAAAATTGATGCCCGGCCTTAACTAACCATATTTGTAGGGCATCTTTACTAGTACAGTATTAAAATATATAATTTTAATATATAACTGCCAACAGTAAGAAAAGTTGTTCTTGTGGTAATACTTGGTATGGACGCGCGAATAACACGAGTTTTGCTATGCGTCCAACGCATAGGCAGAAAAGCATATACTTAGCGAAGTCAGGCGGTAGCGCGATGTTGTCAACTCAATACTAGATAAATAATCAACACAAACAGTCCACAACTGACTACAAGACGCGGAAGCAAGTTGCAACGTCGATTAGTCTAGCAAGCATACTTTGCTACAGTAATTATACAATATGATACAATAAAAGTGCACAAGTATATGCATACCCAATGAGGTAAAACAAACGTCGATGCCGTTATACAAGCCGTCTTCGTCGAACTATCGAACCTACAAAACAAAACAAACGCACGAAAGCCACGTAACTATTTAGCCAGAGATGCCCGGATGTCGGGCGCGCGCAACGGAGCATGACCGGGAATCACCTCGTTTTCGTACTAGAACTTGACACAGATATCGTACTTGACCTAGATCTCAGCAACGAAATTTGACAGTGATTCGAGAGTGGCGTGTTGTTGAGAATTTCCCACGCGTCGAGTGAGATTGGGTGGAACGCAGATACCGTCTAGCGTCAGTAGCGGGTGAGTTGTTTGCCCTGATAATCGGAGAGTATTGTAAATTCAAGTAATGAGATGTTATTCATCGCATTTTCATGATTTTGTCCTATTTTGCTAAGTTATGTTGTCTGTTGACGAGTTGTTGACTCGCTGACAGTCTGAGTCAGTGACCCGACAGGGCCACCCTATCCCCGAATTAAGCCAGGGCTAGCAAACCCTAGGGTCAAACGGGATGGATGGGTGCTGTTTTAAAAATTCTTATAACATATTCCTGGTTCTAAGTTGGTTAGAACATTCTTTATTTTAGGGTGTGGTTATTGTGGCTGCAGTGCATGCAATGGCCAATGCCAGCTAAGTGACGTACAATATATAACCTAATATTACTAGGACCGTTTTAAATTATTATTTCCCTAGTAGTGGCAGCTAGGTCTAGGATTCACCACTCAGATCCCCAACACATACGTATATGATACAAAAATATACTGTCCGTTGCATCCTCCTTAACTTAAGGCTTAATTTTGACTTTCAATTCCATGGGTTTACCCACACACAGCACGCCCCACTTTGACACTGACACCATCACACATCCATGTTTTAGGCTACTATCCCAGCAAACAACGACCCGTGATTTCACATGTTCTGTAAGTGAATTCACGAGTTCAACTGGCGCAATTCACGTGTTTCCGTACATGAATTCACTGAGTTCTATGAATAAATTTGGTGTGTCAACACGTGTTTACCGTGAAATCACAAGTTTTTCACATGATGACACGTACCAGTGAAACTGTACCAGTTCTGACCCAGTATGACCTGTGTCAAAACTTGTGACAACGAGTAGAACACATGTATTCACGTGAATACACATGAAAACAGGTACTGGTGGAGAGGTACCAATTATGAAACAATATGACACATGGCAACTGGTTCAGAAATGGTTCCTTGTTTGCTGGGATGCAGTCATGCACTGCACACATGACAAACAGTGGCATAAATCTCTCTCAGATAGATAATAAAATTTCTGGACTCTCAATAAGTCAAATGCTTCCTGAGGTAATTGTCTGCTTGCCATATACCTGTTTGCTTGTTGCATGTTGTTAATGTCATCTGGGTGCACTGCAAAGATAGTATGCGCAGATATTTTCAGTGTGTCCCCTGAGTAAAATGATGGCCGAGGTGGTAGAAAGGGATGATCTTGAGCGACCACCGAATGTGTGATGTGTCACTGTGTGGATTTGGGGGCATGGCCACCCAGAATTTTTGTATCTTTAAATTGGTGCATTCTGAAGGGTGTTATGACCTATTTCCTGGGAAACTGTGCATAGGATGATCTGGCATGCAGAATTTTGCAGATATAGAGGAATTCATCAGATGACAAGCCGGAAGGCAGGAAGGATTAGGATTGTAGCTAAATAGTAGTAACACTTCTAGAACTGCTTTATTACTTAAAGGAAATAAAAACAAGGCACTAGCTAAAAATCAGTTTCCATGTTTAACATACAGCAACAATAAAAAATACAGTTGTAGTATAAATTTAATTTTAAGCCAATCTGTGTAGCAATTCCCGTGAAAAGGTGAGATTTAATTAGCTATGTGAAATCGTGACTTCATCATTGTCATTCATTGGCATAGCTCGCATCATGAATATGTAGCTTTGCAAGCATCAGCTAGAATATGTCTACAAGGTTAGCTTTTGGGTCGAAAAGAGCACCAAGATGAGTTGTGGGATGTCCCGATGTAAAACTGTTCACTAGTCACCATAGAAGAACACATAATTACGATGACTTGTGTTAGTATTACATCGGAATGTTGCACAATAATTCATTCTGATGTTCGTTTCAACCCAAAAGCCAACCTTGTAAATGTGCTAATGTTTAGAGCTGTCAACTTTAATGTCACATCGCGACATCTCGAAAGCACAGCAAAAATATGTATATACAAAACAGGCGAGTTACATAGCATAAAATGTGGTATTTTTAATATAATTATTTTTTACTTGGTGGACATATTTTAGGATGTAATACAATATGAATTCAGGGATAAGATGAATTATTTCAGTGCTAGCCAAAATAGCACTGACATTCAAGAAGATACTTTTTTGAGATTTGTATGCGCTTATTGTTTAGATGCTATCTAGCAAAGTAAAGATAAGTTCTTATATAACACACTATCCAGTCCTCGGGACTGTTCAAGGCACTTTTACACTTTATTCCCTGGCTGACCTGTTCACCTCATTCTCAAATCCAGATTATCATAGTCAAGAGTGTGAAGCACTAGCCATAATACCACTGCTCTTCTACAAATGATATTGTAAACTATACATTTCCTGAAACGACAGATAATTTTATACTTTTTTCAAAAACATACTTAGAATAGATGATACACTAAACTTATTTTGTGACTATTTCAGTCACAAAGACACATTTTAGTGACAATATTACACCTCTTAAAAACCTCCTAATTCCCCTATTCAAACCAGTCTTTTACTGTTGAATTTTGACTGTTTAATCTTGTTGTTCGATTGGACTGTTGAAAATGTTTTTACGATTAGTTGTTATTTATTGTTTTGCTATTCAATTTTTTTTTGTTTTTAATAATTTGTTTAAATTTATTTCTTAATATCATTTTAGTGGATATTTGATAACATGTTTTTGTGATCGTAATGTTAGTGCTAATTTTATGTTTTGTCATAATGCCTTCAGGCAGGATAACCTGAAGCCACGGCACTATATAAATACCCTTATTATTTGTTCACCACAGTATATGTGAATTTATTGTATGAGTTAAGATTGTCATTTGATTTGCTTTGTATGGTAAATCAAATGACAATCTTAACTCATATAATAAATTCACATATACTGTGGTGTAGTGCTGGTTCGATATTCGATATATCGTCAGTGTGGTGAAAAAAAAAATAATAAGAGTATTTATATAGTGCCATGGTAAACATACACATTTATATTTTTTGACTGAGTTTTTAGTTTGAGTGTTATTTTGATGGTGAATATAAACTACATGTAATTGTAAAAAAAAGAGCAGACAAACACCTTCCTTTTGTAATAATTTATCATATAGAATTATAGATGCATAAAATGGTTTCATGGTCATGGACATCAGCCAAAGGTAGTAGACATTTGAAAACAAGTTTGGTGCAATATGCTGCTGCTGGCATTTCTTAACGTAAAAAACAGTGGAACGTACATATGTTAGTTTCTCTGAACAATCAAGGCAATAAGTTGTGCTGGTTTAACATATTGAACAACATTTGTAAGAAAGCTACACATCCAGATTACATGTGAATAAGGAAATGTTTATCACTGGAATTCCAACAATTTGTACACATCTTTATAAGATATCTATAAATACATTAAATATATTCACATGTGATGGTATTAACACAATCAATAGACAATTAATTCCAGTTATTTTTAGTCTTCTGTGAACATTCCCCACGTATAAAAACCAACCTACAAACCTCTTTTTCAATTGAAGTATTTTGCTTGAATTCAATAGTTTAACACAATGATATAATTTTAAACACAAGAAGTTTATATTTGGTTTCCTCTTATTTTGCATTCTTTACATTGTTACACAATGCATGATTCTCCAGAAAACAACAACTGCATAAAGTTGGACTTTGAACTGTGTTTTTATTCATTCTTCGTGTTTACTTACACTTTGCACAAACGTTTTTGTGCCTTCATATCTGGCCTAGAACAAGTGTATATAGTTATACTATAGTTGTTGTGTACCCGTTGGCGTTGCATCCTGACTGGTGAACTCTGCCTGGTAACTGAGCAGAAATTCTAAGTAGTGATATCTAAAAAACAAAAATGGACTTACATTGTTTTGAGTCACCACTGGTGATAATAACATTGGTAGGACTGGATTAAGTTGCATACACCCTGTGTGTGTTACACCCTGTGTGTAGGTAGGGGTCGGGGCACGTGTGGGTGGGTCTGTGTCACTGTGTGTGTGTGTGTCAATTGCACAGCACCAAATAAACAACATGTCAGAAAAAAGCAATGCTCACTAACGTTACTTTAAAAAAAATCTGAAACCTACAGTCACTCCTGGAACTTGAAACCAAAACTGCCAACTGTTTGAATTTTTGACCACAGAGACCCCAACAGCCCTACATAAGTATTTAAAAAATTACTTCTATGGACAAAGGGGCAATAGATCACACATTTCAGCTACACCGCCCAATTGGGGCAAGATTACATAAAATATTTTAGCCCCATAAGTGCTATTTTAAAAGTGTGACACCCCGATAAACTTCAGAAAAAAATACACACCAGCCCAATGGGCACACTAGATTGCATGCACAATTTCAGTCAAATTTATATATATATATATATATATCATGCAAAGCTGACGGAGATAAGTGTTAAAATTGTCACTCCAAAGCCCCCCCCGAGAGCCATGTTCTTATATAATGTCTACATTTTGCTGTTTAAGCCGATGCTAAAATGCAAAAGAGTGTACATGGTTGCTTTGTTTATTTATGAATGGTGATAAATATTACAGTTTAGAAGTAGTTACATAAACATTTATATTAAGTGCAATACACATGTGACAGTAAATACCTGTAGTTGAATACTGTCAATTTAAATAATGGTATAATTTAAATAGAAAAAATAAATTAAAGAGTCTAATGCCACAGTCACAATATGCTCCACTGCCAGATATATGGGAACATGGTTGTAGTTGGTACTTGGTAGTAAAAAAGATTCTGTTATAACGTTGAGGAGCGTTTTGACAAAAGGAACACCCAGTATTAATGTATATTTCGTATGATTTATTCAAGTGACAAGAAAAGGGTTACTTATAAAAGTTTTCAACATGGGGATGTGTTTATCCAGAGCCCCGTCCACCCCGTCATTTGGAAGGGTAAAGTTCATTTTTTGACGAGTGGGCTGGTAATGGATGAGTAAAAATGTTAGGGGCAAAAACCTTACTACATATGTATATTGTCAATTATGCTTTAAAATGGAGTGTCACACCTGTCACAATTATTGTGTGTTACAGTACTACTTGACATACCGGGGGGGAGGAGGGGTATACACACTGGTGGACACGTTTCTGTGTGTGCCAGTTCACACATGCAGTGTGGTCATGACATTTTTGGACTGGCAAAATGTATATGCATATTTGCATAAAGGCCTGAAGCCCTGAACATGCAATATTGTTTTTGTGCTTACAATTAAAACAATATTCAAAAACAATTTCAAAATATTGAAGTCTTTGCAACATTGAAATCTTTCAGATTTAGATAATTGATTCAAACTATTGATCTTAAATAAATAGTAAATAGTCAAACTCATGTCAACTCATCAGAATAGATGCATTTCTGATTGCAGGAGTGAGCTGGGGAGATAACTCTTGTGGGGAGTGGACACACCAACCTTCACGACGGCGCAGACGTTGAGCTACGCACCATGTAGGGACGCCGCAGCGGGCCGCGGTTCGCTGGTCGACGCCGTCAAGCAGTTACAACCCCTTGATGTCATCCGCCCTCTCTTGGCCCAGCATTCACGCGCCAGCATCGAGGATGAACGGGATGAGCATGACCTCAACATCCTGCACTACTCCATCTTGTGGCAGCACGCAGAGGTCGTCCGTCTACTGCTGACAAAGGGGTATTTCCAGGAGCCCCATCATGCCCCGAGTGTGCCCTACTTGCATCTTGCCTGCCATGTTGGTCATGCACTCATTGCGAGTATCTTGCTCCAGGAGAGACCAAGCGATTATGACGTTACCATATCTCCGGTGACTTGGCTGTATATGGCACAGTTGGTGCCGTCCAGTGAGGTGACCACTGCCCATGTCAACATGATGAATTCGGACAGTGGTCAGCATGAGCTGACCCCAATCGACGTCGCGTCGTGGTCAGGGAATGTCAAGTGCGTCTATGTCATGTTGAATTACTTGCCGCCGAAGCCAAAGTCGACGTTCCACCACAGTGGACACTTCAGTGCCCTTGAGCGGGCAGTTCAGGTGAACTCCACTAGGTCACTTCAGTTGATCCTATCAGATCACCCCGTAGAGGGCGATATGAAGAGGGCGGCAAAGGAGGCGCTCCGACACAAGATGGACGAATGTCTCAACGTGTTGCTGAATCACGGAGTGCCACTGGGGTCAGTTCTCAATGGCATGAACCCGTACCACTTCATGTACATGTATGCATCGGCGTTCCAGGCGGGCAAAGGTCAAGGCAAGCGGCACAAGGGACTACCACAGTCGACCGCTGTACTCGTACGACATGGTTTCGATGTGAACAACGCTGATCTCATTGGCTCCTACCCTCTGTACAGTCTACTGTACTCACTGATTCAGGAGAAGGACTACAACCCGTCCAGCGTGCCTGAGTATCACATCGAGACATTACAGACCCTCCTGGCGGCCGGTGCGAGAACCGATTTCGACGAGGTGCTTCAGATTTCGAGTCGTTCATCGGAGGCCGATGTGACCGAGTTGCCAATGATCGGACGCGAGTTGTACACTTCAGCGCTTAATGCTTTCCTTGTGCCACTGCAGTCGTCAGACGCGTGGCGCCCCCACATGAAGAACTACCTCGACAAATGCGTGCTGTCGTTGCTGGAACATGGCGCTGACCCCGCCCATGTGAACAGCTTTGGCGAGACCCCGCTACACGACCTGATGAAGGCGATCGCGATGCAGCATGCGATGGGGCACATGTTCATTGATCTCGGCAACATGTGTCGCATGTTGCTTCTGCACGGTGCCGATCCTAATGCAGCGGCCCCCAGCGGCTTCTATCCCATCAGCCACTACTTCTCAACGCTGTGTAAGATGATGGGGGGTCTGTATGCATTCGAACGCTGGCGTCAGACTGACTGTGTTCCGCATATACTCAATCTGGTCTTCTTTATGGATCACAGCAAGGTGGTGGAGGCGTACCATCAGGTCACACAGGTGCTCATCGAGGCTAAGACTGATGGAATGTCCGACTCGATTATCTCATACGTACAGGAACAGTTCATGCGCTTCATGACAAAGACACGTCCACTGTGCGAACTGAGTCGTCTCGGGGTATGGAAGGCCGCTGGACGACAAAAGGAGAATCTCTCCGCGTGGTACATGCCAGCTCTGTTACGACGTCACATCACTGAGATGTTCGACGAATGAATCGTGTATAAAGTGTGCGTTTTTACGCTCTGTCTAATTTGTTATTTACAGTATGAACTCAAAATGTTGTGGGTGTTTTCTAATGTTGGCAGGTGTTTTCCTTCAGATGGTGAACACACTGAATCTGTGTGCATTTCACTCGATCCATCAAAACCGATACGTTTTGGAACATGATTGTGTCTTCAGTATTATTTTGCATAATGATTTGTTTGTAGCATGTTACTTGATTTGTGTAAATCTTCTACATCTGTATGTGAGAGAGGATGTATTATACTGCAAAGTGGTGGACAATGTCTCTCATGACAGTAACGCACACATAATGTGGTTAAGGTGCAGATGGTGGATAATATTTTCATACTGAGCAGAGCAGTTTAGTTGTAGACCGTCCTTTGAATCGCCTTTCCTGCACACTTGGAGACGCTGTATTAGTATTATTCTTCGGTGCTAAAATGTATTATAATATAGTCTGGGCATTACATTTGGCAAATGTGATATTGCAGGTTGGGTTATGCCCCTGTTTTCCTCCATATTTCATATAAAACATCAGTTGATCAGAAATTTAGTAGAGGAAACCACTCATAACTGTGAAAACAGCAATTCTGTTTGTGTTATTTTAGCAACAACTTATGCAATGGAATGCCTTAAAGCTACTAAAAGTCTTCATACTTTTTTATACAGGGGTAATTAATGTAGAAACAACGGTAGACAATAAAACTAGACATATTTCGTGTAACATGATTTTCCACACAAAAATTCCAGAAAACATTAATTTGTACACATACATTAGGAGCTGATATTCAGACTAAACTATCATTCTGCATTTTCTTGGGAGAAATGATCAGTTTTTAAGGGGGGCACCCTGGTGATGGCATTGTTTTTAAGAGAACAGTATTGTGAATATTATCTCCATCAATTGCATAATAGAGGCTTTAATGCCATTTGTAACTTGTTGATAGTGTGAACATGAGTGTGCCAGTTTTCAATTGAGAAAAGTTTGTACCTATTTTTTAAAATTTTCTATATTTGCATGAAGCAAATATCCTGCAGGCAGTGTACATAGAATTTACTTGCCAATAGAATATCTCAGCTGTAGAATAGCTGCATTGTTGGGGAAGGTTTAGTTATCCAGTATTCATTCACATCGTTTTAGAAATCTTTGTTAGCTTGGGTTTCTGGTGTGTGCGTGCGTGCGTGCGTGCGTGCGTGCGTGCGTGCGTGCGTGCGTGCGTGGTGGTGGTGTGTGTTGGTGTGTGTATATGCTGCACACTTATATTTTGTGGTGCTTTCCTTTGTTAACTTGATAAAAAAAATAGTTAGCATACTAATTAGTAATACTGGAGTAATCTAGAGTATTATTGTTTATTGTAAATATACACTTTAAGGTATGTACCATTGGATCATCTGCATAAGTGAAATGGGTTGTTATTGAAAATTACAATTAAGTACCTTTTTATTGTATTTGCCAATTTAAACTTTGAATTGTGGACTCAACTTGGCATTTGCACATGTAAAAATTCCAATTCTGCACGTCATTGATTTTGTTTTTTAAATGTTTCAATTAAATTTGGTTTTTGTTGTATGTGCTAGCTATACTTTGTGGTGTCAGCATTGTCATACTTGGTCAATGGAGTTGTGATGTAAATGACAACATGTTGTTTGTATTTGTTGTATCGTACTCACACAGCCACTGTAAGAGTCACTGTTTCTGTTATCTGAAACCTGGTTTAATGAATGTAGTGTTTGAATATCATCTCTTTGAATGATGGAAGACAAATGGTGTGGATAGTTGTCTTAATGCTCCAACATGATATTATCTAGCATCACAAACATTAATCCAGTTAGTAATCTCACAGAAAGCAGACTTCCGGTGTAAGGAACCACATATTAAATCAATCATAATGTTGATATCCCACTCTGCCTATGACGTTTGTCACCTTCATTAACAGCAATGGATAAAACAAACATTGGATGTATAAACGAATAAACCCAGTCCCGGTGTTTCTTACGATGAAAGTCCACAGTCATGTAATTCATATGTACGTAATATATGTTGTAATATGAAATGTGTATATCATCAAAAGAACCATGAGACCTTAATGTAAGTATTACTGTATGGGATCAACATCTAAAAGTTATACACTATACTATTTTGAATGTTTTGCTTTGTGAATATTCATACAAAGAAACTTGCACTGAACTACCGTGGTAGTACAGAAGCAGCTGTCAGAGCTTATTAATATATCGCACAAAACAGATGTTAACATTGGCATACATTTAATATAATTGTAACATGATAATTATATACAATATAATAATAGCCACAAGAGACAACTATTTTTTTCAACGGAAACAGATGCATTCCTCTACAAATATCTTATCAAGTATTATTATCTAGAGCATCCAGAAACAACAGATACTGATGTCTTTTATAAATATTGACACAACTAGAGAAACAAGAAAGACAGTATACTACGTGACCCAACAGTTTCATGCTGCAAATAAATGTTACAAAAATGGGTGTTTGTCTGTCATACATTAGAAATTAACTAACTTCCCCTTATCACTGTCATTTTATCAACTACATTTTCTAGTCTAATGCGACATGTTTGGAATGTCTCTACATTTTCAATACTCATTATTGTGCAGATCTTGTCTCGTATCTGTCACCTTGTTTCTTCATATATTTCCTAATATATTTTACCTTGCCTTCCCACATCTGTCCTATCGACTCCTAATATTGTCATGTTGTCCTTTAATGACTTATAATTATTGTTATCAATATAGGTGTCATCTTGTTTTCTCACAGCTAGCATAATGTCTCCTCATATGTTCTTGAATAGATCCGTCACTTTATGTCACACCGTGTCATTGCATCTCACCTATATTCTTGTATCTGTCACCTTGTTTCTTTATAACTGTCTTATACCGGTCACATTTTTTCCTCAAACCTGTCTCCTCATATCCGCCATGCTGCCTCCTTAAAGCTGTCATCTGACTCGGTCTACAACCCCCAACAGCCAACACCTTGCCCCTACATATACATTCAATTATTATCTCCCCAAATATGTTATTTCATGTCTTTATACTTGTCGAATTGTCTCCAGGTTTCTTTTTTCAAATATCTTCATATCTGTCACCTTATCTCCTCAAATTTGTCTCCTCGTAACAGTTACCTTTTTTCCTGATATATGTCTGTCAACCTTATCTTCTCATATCTCACTTTATCTCCTGATATTTGTCATGTTATCTCCATATAACTGTCACTTTATTTCCTGATGTTGTCACCTTATCTCCATATAACTCACTTTATCCTGATATTTGTCACCTTATAACCTCATGTCTGTTGCCGTTTCTCCCTGGGTCTGTCACCTTGCCTCTTCATACCCCTCCCCATCTCCCTGTCCTTCAGCAGGGACAATCTGTACGATGATGTTGTCCTGGGTGCCTCCCAACTGAGCGGCAAGTTCCTCCGAGATCTGTATTTGCTGTGTCTGCTCTCCCCCCTCCCCCGGGTGTATTTCAAGGATGTGCACCTGTCCATCTCCCCCTTCCCCATCCGTTATATGCAGCATTGTCCCCATCTCCTCCTCCATCACCTGCCCCATCTCCTCCCCCGTTCCCTCCTGAGTGATCACCTCCGCACCCCCGCCCAACCCCTGCATTATTTGCAGTTCCTGTCCGCCAGCAATCTCCGAGGTGGTTTGCAGCGGGTCCGTGTTTTGCAGCAGCTGCAACGCCTGCGCCGTTTGCAGCGTTGCCAGCGCCTCGGCTGTCTCCAGCGACTCCGCCGATGCCTGATTGGTCGGTTCGATCCCGCCGCCTTCCTCGACGACAACGATGTAATCGATGACCTGTGATTGGTGCACACGTTTGCACCGCCCTGCTGCCAGCATATGCTTCGTGAGGTTACCCTTCAGGGTGAACTTGCGCCCACAGTGCTCGCATTCGTACGGCTTCATGAAATCTGGTCGCCCCTGGCAACGACCCGGTTGCTGCTGGTGCTTGCGCAGTTCGTATTGCTGCGCGAACTCTCGCTGGCACCGCATGCACTTGAAGCGGCGCGGACGGTGCTTGTTGCTGATGTGTTGCATTAGGTAATGCTTGATGGGGAAGACTTTGTCACACACGGTGCACGTGTATGACATGCCCTGGTCCTTCTGACGGTGCTGCAGATTCTCATGAGCTGTCGCCAGGTAGCGCTTCTGTCAATGTAAACAAACTATTGGTTATCTAAGAATTGTACTATACTATATGATATCAATATTCCATGTTTCCATTTTTATTATTATTATTTCATAGCAATATTATATAGCTTTATCTTCAATATAACATTTATGGTTTTTACAATGTAATATTTTAACATGTTTGTATGCATCTCTGCAAAGCACGGTGAACTACATAGGACATGGTGTAATGTCGCTAATAAAATATTATTATTTAACTAACGGTATATATAACTAAGCTACCATGTGTGCATATGGGGGATTTTACATAGCATATCACAGTCAACATTTGGGAGGTTTGCTATTTTGTGAAATGAGTCTTAAAGACATCTGGAGCAAAACAGTCAAACTGAAGGAAGAGTTGTATTGGGCACCTGAATAACGTTATTGTTGAATGTTGATCACTACACTGCACAACTGGAATTGTACGTGATATTACATTCTTGATAAGACTTATCAAAGTGCTTGTGCTTGACTTGTTGCCTTTGTACAAGGAACCATACTTTAACAAATCTATTTTACCCCAATCCAGGTCCATAACCAGATAATAAAAGTTTCGTAACCCCCCAATATCTAGATGGTTGTAACAGAATCTTTGTACAGGTACCTGTAATAAAAATATGTTTTTGGTGCCCAGTCAAACATTATGACAGTGTGGCGCAATTAGAATTAACTAAGCTAATTGATGTGGCCTTGGCTACTTACATAGAAGATCTTGCCACAGAATTGGCAGGGGTAGTCAAGCCCATCAGGGTGTTTACGGACCCGCTTGCCCTCCTTGGTGAGAGGGGCATTTTCCCTGAAGTGTCGTTCTCTGTGTTTCTTCATGTCCATATTTGTCTTGAATGCCCTGTTGCAAACTGCAACCACCAGGGGAAATGTTAACAGACATTATCATAATCAGGCGGTACAGATGGCAAGGTAAAAATATTTCTAACAAATTGGTCAAGCTTAACTATCAAAGCAATAAGAATACCTTTCATTAAATTACTTCCAACACCATTCAGTAAATGGAAGTTCTATAAAAGTCAGTGCAAAATCTCAATAACAGATGATCGGTAGTGTTGTATTGTGTTACACATGCACCAGGGGTAATTTATATAAGAAATTTGTGTTAAAATATTAACACTTTACACATATCACATGACCTTCATTAGTGAAAAAAAATACAGCCAAAATATTCAGAAATTAAACCCGAGTTTCATGTTGAGGTAATAAATTCAACAAGTAATGTTGCATTAAGAGACGATCCTATGAAATGAGATGGACAACAGACAACTGTTATATTCAAGGATAAACAATGAACTTTAGAAAATATATTATCACATGAAATGAAGGAGAGACAGTATTACCTACCATCACAGTGATGGTTGTATATACATTACATTCAAGTTTGAACGATGTGAACGTAATAAGATTTTATCATAGGACATATCATAGGACCTACCATCACAGTGATGGTTGCGTACATTGCTATGATATGTCAACAAATGGCGAGTCAAAGTGACGTTGTTCTTGAATGATCGCTCGCACAGTTGACAGGCAAAGTCACGTCGATTCGAGTGTGTCATCTTGCAGTGGATCTTAAGTTCATGCTTCATCTTGAAGACTTTCCCGCAGACTTCACACATGTGGCAAGGTTTTGCTACAACAAATATACAAAGTAATAAAGCTCTATAATGAGTGCATTCTCGACAGAGCAAGAAAGGCAGTTATTAGAAACAATAAGAAGTGGATTGTGTACCAGTTTGTTTTGTATGCTTAAAATCATTGAAGAACAACCTCTTTCCCAATATGGGCATCGGTTCTGTCTCCCTATATGGTATGTATCGATGTCAAACTGAAAAGTTATTGATTGAAGGAAACATCAAAGGACATAACATTATATTTAAGGGCTTACTGTCTAAATGAATGACTTTCAGCATCGCCATAACTTCCAGAAGTTAATTGAAAAGTATAATAATTATGCAGTTGAGTACCGGACGGTCAATCGTGATGGTGATTCAATCACGATTGCTGTCATTTCAAAACTTAGGCAATTTCGCCCATCTCACATTGCCTGAGTCTTTCAGAAGAGACATTAAAAGCCACCCATCCCTTCTATATGGTGTCTAATTCTGTCTATACCTGGGGAAGTAAAAGATCCCACACATGGGGTAAATGTATAACCTGTAGTGGACAGGCTAATTCTAGAGTAGGACGACTCCGCAAACCAAACTCATGTTATTACAATAGAATGACGAGCTGACAAGAAGAAGATGAAGACACGTACCATCAGTGTGCTGTTTGTACATGTGGATCTTCCATCCCTCGCGTGAGATAAACGTCGCCTGACACACCTCGCACTCGTACCTCTGCTCATTGTGTTCCCTCATGCGGTGTTTCTTCAGCTCCTTCCCCTTCGTGAAGACGACCCCACAAGTCTCACAAGGCCACTCACGCTTCACGTCGTGTTTCTGCATCTCGTGGTTGCGCAGCGCCGCGAAGCTCTTGCACGTCTTCTTACAGATGCCGCACTCGTGGGATGCTGACCCCTCCCGCTGCCCCAACCCCTTGTGCACCCAGTTCTCGTGGATGCTCAGTCCCGTGTTGTTCTTGAAGACTTTCCCGCACCACGCGCACACACACGGTCCGGAGTTTGACTCCATCTGGACATTGCTGATAGCCATGTTCCTCCTCGTCACATCTGCTTTGCTCTCGTCTGCGGACTCCAACAGTTCTAACTTGATCTCTTCTTTCTTGATTCTGGGTCGACCACGTCTTCTAATCACTGGAGCACCTTCAGGAGGGCCACCTGCTGCAGCCTTGGCTGCTCTGGTCGACATAGGCTTGGCTGGTGATGTCTCTTCTGAATCCTCCTCATCAGGTGCAATTCTTAGTTTCTTTTTTGTGCCCTCTGTGGCGTTCTCACACTGACCTGGAGGTTCTTCATCCTCTTGCAAGATCGCCTTCCTCTTTGAACGTGTGCGTGTCATTGTCTTTTCGCCATCACCCAGTGACATCACAAGTTTTGTAGCCGTGATGTCATCAGTTTCCGTGTTGTCTTCCACCTCTCTCTTGATGACCACTCTTGTCCTCTTCTGTTTTGACGACTCCTGCCTGGGGCTTTGATGAGGTGACTCAGCACCTTCACTTTCCACTCTTGTGGACTCGCTGCCCCGTCTACGCAATGAAGGCATGGACCACTCATATATCTCATCAGGCGGGGGACGACGTATCCGACGTGATCGTATCGGGGTATCTACAACAACCAAACTTGCCGCAGTCTTTCCTCGATGCTTATTTACTACTTTAACAGTGGTTTGCTCATCTTTCTGTGGCGTGTCCTCATCTCTTGATGCAACTTTCTCCATGTCTCTATCAACTGGTTTTTCCCCCGTTTTGGGTTTGTCATCAACGTTATCTACTACCATCGCATCACCGCCATCAAGAGGTTCAATCTGGGTGTCTGTTTCACCATCCTTGTCACTGGAAATTGTCGGCAGTGTTGCTGCACTATCATCAACACTTGGAGCATCGCCGGAAACACCTGATGCATCATCAAGTGTTGGAATTCTGTCATCATCGACAGATGCTGTAATCACTTCATTGCGACCATCAGAAATGCCACCAGTGTGCTCTGTCATTACATCCCCTCCTGTCATCCTAGTTGATACGTCACCGCAGCCATGACTGTCTACCTCCTGGGCCCTCTGCAACGTTCCATCTGAATCCTGTCCAGAGTCCAAAAGCATGTGTTCCTTCACATTGACACTAGATAAAGCAACCAACTGCTGTTCACATGTTTGTTCACATGATTGTTCACATGACTGTTCACAGCCCTGTTTGGCATCCTCTATCCCAGGAATCTCGGGCGGCTGCTGACATCCTGCATCTGTCTGCCCAGCCACCATCTCGGCCTCCTCCTCTGTCCCAGTGTACAATGACACGATCCCCTGCTGGTCCACGATCACCGAGTTGACCTGAGGATCGTGCGAGTGCAGTGGTAGATCATTGGGATCTGACACAGGAACACCATCGAACATGGTTTGTTGAGTGGTATCCTCAGAATTCATAAGTTCTCCTTCCTCTGGGGGTATTTCAAGCAGCTGGACTGCATTGACTACCCCATCAGCCCCTGCATTCTGCTTGGAGCTGCCAATTCCCGCCAACGCCAGCTTTCCTACATGTTCGCGTGCAGACGGTTTTATGTTTCTCCGATTCACAATCAACTTTGCGATCTCGTCGTGTGGCAAGATAACACGTTTTGACATGGATGAGATCTTTCCTGCACCGTCACTGCTGGCCTTCCTACCTGTGTTAAACCGTTTAACCAGCAACACTTTGTTGCCCTCCGTGTCTTTCAACACAGACCTATCTAAGAAGGAATCAGAATGGGAGGTCTGTTCCATTATCCCCAGTGTTTTCGCTGCAATCGTTGCCTCAGCATTGCTTTGTAGTTCCCCCCACGAGATCTGGTGATACATATAGTCCAGTACAATTTGCAGGTTATCAACGTGGATGCCGTCGAAGTTGTAGATGTCCAACAGCTCCCCCTGGGAGAGACATGACTGAAAGTAGTAGCTCGATGCAGCCAGGATGACTTTGTGGGCGTAGATTGAGACAAACTCATCCTGTTGGTTCTTGACAAAGAGCTGAATGTCGCAGAGAACGCCAGTCTCTCGCAGCTGGTAGAGGTAGTCCCAGAATGGGTCTGTGTTGTACGACGACATCGTAAACCTCACCAGCAACAACACACCTCAAACTCACTGGAAGAAAACCAAACATGGTGTTACTCTTTATCTTCGACAGGGAAATATCTAGCAATGAAGAATAAGTAGATTGACTGATGATAGACTTTTAATGTGTACATGGGTAAATGTAGGTTATTAGATATTTTAGTCAGTTATATTTCTGCTGGGTTACACACATAGACCTCTTGTGTGAATTCGGACCCACCTCAATTATGCCATTATAACAGTATATTTGCCAATATTTGATTCTGTTAATTCAATAATTTACCATCATCTCACATGTTTTTATAAACAGTGTGGATTAGCAGACTTTTGAGGTCGCAAAGACAGTGTGGTCAGCATAAACAAACTGCGCAGTAACGCATGCACCGCTGCACTTGCAATTGGCACAAATCAGAGCACTATTTGGGTCTCAAAATGCAATATTTGTGAAACATAAATATACTTGGGAATGCTGATTGGTCATATATATTTAGGATTACAGTTAGCGTGATGATACATGAAATGTGATTTGACTATTTTTATTTAATGAAGAGGGATCTTATATACGTGGAGTTTGATTTGAAGAATATGACCTGTTTCAATAACAGTGGTGATTTCATGTAGACTATCAAATTAAATATACTTCCTAGCTCTAAACATGTCTAATACACCTAAATTACCTGTATGAACAGAAATGTGTGCTAAATTAACGTGTAGCTAATTGTCATCACCCTGGCCACAAAATGCTACTAGAATAAGTAAATAGGTATATCGTATAATTATACACATTAATTTTGACTAAGTACACACTTGAACACAAATTTGCCATACATTTGAACAAACACATCACAATCATAATATGTAAAGAATCTAATGTGGAAATTATATAAACACATCACTGTGATTTCTTGATTATTACACTGTTATTAGAGGGACTAATTCAGTCGTTTTTGTTTCATTATCTGTCACAGTCTCCAGAGGTAGAACTTCGGCATTTATTTTCCTAGACAGGACTGGTGAAGTCAAAAGTTTACTAGTCTGCCAAAAGGTTTACTAGTCCGGCAAAATATAAAAACCCAAATTTAAGTCGTTACAATTTGATTTAAAACTAAAAACAGTATAAGTTGCAGCCCCAGTAAACTAACAATGCACTTTTCATAAATGGAACAAAGAAATAATACAGAAATGTCAAAAGTAATTAATGATAAAGTAAAGATATGATCTGTATTAAAACACTATGCGATTGAAAAAGAACATCAATTGCACTCATTGTCCCGTAGTACTACCATTATGAATTTTCCATAATCATTCAGGAAATTTACCTCACATTACGGTCTTATGTAAACTGCTCTACTGGACTGTATTAATGAAAATAAAAATATCATACTAGAAAATTATAGACATATATATTATATATTGCCCAGACAAGTTCACAGCTGGTGTCCACTGGCCATGCCTAAGACTAAGAAAATGCCATTAATCAGTAAATGAAGCTGCTGTAGCCAGTTGCTCATTGGCACTGGGTTCAGTTACATTCCCCCAGCCCCTGTGACTACAAATATTTGATTGACTACTGTAGGGTGGGGTGGATGACACATTGACCTTTACTAGACAACCGGACTAGTTATTATGCAGGTTTACTAGTCTGCCCTTATCTTTACTAGTATACAGACTAGTGGGTAGTTCTACCCCTGGTCTCGAAAGATGGCTTCAGCCACTGCATGGTGTCTTGGTGATATCTCTGACATAGACAGTGTAAACATGTCCGATAACTCAGTGCAGTGTCTAGTGACATGCAGTTACAGATGAAACATTTAACTGGGCCAGAGTATCTGACAAAGGTTGGGCCCCTGTCTTGTCTTTTGCTAATTTTAATTTTTCAGACACTTAAGTTAATACAAAATATATAAAATCAACTGTTGACAGAGTTACAGAAAGTGAAGGCGATGGCAATGCTACTGCCCGATTGGCACTGCCACTACATCAGTGGCCGTGGGGCTACTGCGCTGATGCCAGTAATGTTTGTTTGAAGGAAGGTTCTTTACTTCTTAGTCTTAGATTCGGATGTTTGGAAATTGAAAGGGTGAAGCCTGACCGGGAGGGTTACAGGCGCCGAGTAACAATTCATGAATGTTCCGTTATTTCACGGTTGTATAATTAAAAGGAAGTCAAACAGGTAACAAGATTAATATCTTAAGGAACCTAACGTTTACAAACAATCAACACCACTTATGTCATGGAAATGTACACATACAAAAGCGCTTGAAAGAAATATGCAGCTAACTCGTCCGTATTACAAATGTCTTCCGATTGAGCGATAATATACAACTCAACCTCGTTCTGGTACAAGTTAAGAGAAATACCTTAATGAAAAAGGTGCCATTTTTATATCTTACCTCCAAACCGGCCAATTGATTTCCCAAAATTAAAAAGGTTTATTTTCTGATGATGCAGTTTCTCCATTTATGTGCTTTTATCCAGTTTGCATAGTCTAGGCTAATTAATAAAAAAACATATATAATTATATAGACTACGTAAAAACTTTATTTATTTTGTTTGTACGTTTTAGTCGATCAGAGTTACCATTTTATGAACCTGGAAATGGTTGGTCGTGTCAGTTTTTTCCTGAATCATATAAATTATGTGTCCATCAACTAAAATCCATGGGATGCCATCCTTGGGCAACTCGTGAGAACGATCGAGGCAACTCTGTTTCTGTTTCTGTTATGTTGTAGTGCAAAACCCCTACTGGGCCATCACGCACTAGTATGGTTGCTCGGTTTCAGGATGGCTGGCTTCATGTTATCTGGAAGTGGAATAAGAGTATTTGTGCTTGGGAATATGGGATTAGGGTGGGGTGGATGGGGAAAAGTACAAGTCAGTGATGGGGGAGGGTGGGGGTGTGGTAGGAATGGGGTGTGGCAGGGGACGGGGTGGTGGTGTATATTGGTTATTGGAGGTGCCTGAAGGGTGCAATTGTCAGGTTAATGTCCTGCAATGCACCCATAAAGGTGTCGAGACTGTTGTGGGCAAATACATTAGAAGGAAGTCTGTTCCACTGGGCTATTGTTCGTGGAAAAAAGCTGTATTTGTAGTAGTTGTGTGAGGTTGATATTTGTCTGTATTTGTGTGGGTGGTTGGATCTTATTTGGCTGTGTCCGGGCATGAGGTATTGGTTGGGATTGATGTCTAAGAGATTGTTTGTTATTTTATACATGGTGGTAAGTCTGGCCTCAGCCCTCCTCTGTTCTAGTGTTGGTCAAGAGAGGGCAGAGGCCAAGGTGGATCCAAATGTTTCCCAGCTGTAATTATGGATCACGAATCTTCCAAGATAGCTTAACGTGATCCTGGTCAATTACAAGACGTGGTCATCTTAAATTTACACTACAGCATGCTCATGACAAAATTCTGGTGTCGATCGATCTACACGCATGTCTCGGCGTATGAGGAATTTAATTGAACCATGCATTTCTAATGTCAGACTATGTTCTCGTGACACAAATTCAAAATGGCCGCCATGTTAATAACAAATAGCCAAAACATCGAGCAGAATTTGATTGACTTATGCTGTATATATAGACATCATTTTTTGTGTCCATTACTATGTTTTAATTGCCACATCAGGAATTCAATAGGACTATTTCTAATGGTGCTGGGGTATGAAAACCGACTAATATTATTCAAAGTGGCCGCCATTTTACCCGAAAATAAGAGCCACGATTTTGTGTATATTAATTAGCATACGGACAAGAATACAGTAATTGTACACACTTGTGCGTACTGTACTGCCTTAATTATAAGTGAAATCAATATCATGCAATGTTTCAACCTATGAGGAATTCAGTGTAATCACTTCCAACTATGTCCGACTATGCTCATGTGACAATATTTCAAAATGGCCGCCGTTTTAAGTGATAATAGCCATAATCGAGTATAACGTTTTATTGACTTATGGTAACAAATAAAAATTTTGATTTCACCCCATATGTCTTGCTATATCAGGAATTTAACGGAACAATTTCAATTGATATCGGATTATGAGCCAGTAACCATGATTTTAAATGGCCACCATTTTAACCGAAAAAACAGCCAGAGTCTCCCATAGATTTGGATTGGGTAATCATATAAACTTGATATAAATAATATATCAACAACTAGTTCAGTGGAATGTTCTCCAATTATTTTATATGGGTGTAAACTGGCAGTAAAGCATTTATTATAAAATGGTGACGTTTGTAATAATATAACATTTATTTAAGAGTTAATTGTTCTTTTGCAGTAAGCATTTATCGTAACTGAGTTCCGAGCATTTATCGTAACTGTGTTCTAATGGATGTTCTTAGATTCGTATGCATCCGACTGACTACAGCTGGCAAGAAGCATACAAAAGTTTGCAAAATGGCATGCAATATCCACGAACTAATCTGTATCATAATTGAACAACATTTAAAAAAGTACAACGTGTAAGTAGTACTCAAATATATAATTACTGAAATACACTAAGCAATTTGTTTGCAATGACAAGTTTCATTTGGACACTGACAGTGTGTAATTGTGTATATCATTAACCAACGGTATTTGAAAAATATATAGCATTCACATTACGTTCTAATAGAAAACGGTAGTCCTCATTCTCCCAAGTCCGTCTCTTCTATTAACTCGGTACTGTCACCTTCATCCTTACTTTATTCTTAGTATGTTTGGTGAAGGGATTGGGGTACATTAATTGCTTCACCGATTTAGAAGCAGTACGTACTGTGTTCTGGACAATCCCGCGGAATGACAGCTTCATGCATGACTGCTGCAAGCTTTCCCTACGGATTTGCAATGACAATTGATGACGTCCGCGAGGGTAGTGGGGCTGCTGATCCTCTTGCAATGCGTGGAATTGGTACACACCCTGTCCCACTGACAATTAAACTCCCATCGATAAGCAGCGATATCTACAGTAGGCGGAGTTAACTGGTCTGCTGCCTTCTGGATCATATTTTGGTACTGAGCTCGCAGGATGTGATAGGACAGATTATCGTCTGGCGGTGGAGGAGTTTTAACACATACAGCTTTCCCTCGAGTTAATTTGGTGTATAAAAAGCATGCCAGGTAGAAGCCATGTTTTGCCAGCAGCAACGCCATAGAGCGAGCAGTTAAATGTTCCTTCAGTATCCATCAACTGTTCCATAGTAGTACCACTCTCGTATCTAAACCGAAAGTGGATAATCTTTCACCAGGTGCTTCAGACATACACACATAGTGATCGTCGATGGCCAACAACTTCTATATCATATTGTTTGGCCATGTGCTGGGTCTCATAAGTTGAAACATTGCATGATATTTATTTCACTTATAATTAAGGTGTGTACCGATCCAATATTGTGTTCTTAATTGCCCGAATGCTAACAGAAATAAAATCGTGGCTCTTGCAAATTTTCGGTTCAAATGGCGGCCATTTTGAATATTAGTCTGTTTTCATAGGCGGACATAATTGGAAATGGTTCCATTGAATTCTTCATACGCCAAGTATACATGTACACACCAAAATTATGTCCCTAGCATGCTGTAGACAGCCATCTTGGATATGCCTGGTTCCCACGAGTCGCCCACAGATGGCGCGTTGCCATCCCACGGATAAGAGTTGACGCGGACATGCACATAATCTACATGATTCAGCAAACAAACTTTACACGACCAACAATTTCCATGTTCCCTACAGTACATAATAGGCAATTATTAACAACTCGACTATTTGTGATAAGGATAAAAACCAATATTGTTAAGGAAATAAATCGAACTCGCATAAGATATTTATAAATGTCATCGCATATGATATTTAAAATGCTAACGGCAACGCCAACGCTCGATGTCAATTTGAGATTAGTCTTGTTAATATTAGTGGAATTTCATTTCAGACGATAAGCAATGAATACAGGCTACAGTGCCGTATATTTAACACATGTTCATTTCATAAAATATAGATTTTTAGTTTTAACAAAATAATTAAGCGCAACAGTATGTAAAGGTCTAGTGAATTAAACCTTCGAATCAAGGTGAAATACTTCGTCTATGACTAAGAGACTTAAATTGGCGCCTTTTTATGCACGTGACCATCACTCGATAACGAGGTATCAACAAGGCGAGCGCCAAGCAGACAACATCATGGCGCATCAGTTGAGTGATTTCGAAGCGCGTCTTTCAGCCAGTATGCAAGAAGATAACACGTAAGTACGCGCTAAATTGTAAATAATGGTACCGCTCGTGCAGCGAAGTGTTGTTGTTGTCTATGCACGTATTAGCTCGCTGTAATGTTAATGCTGATACTTGAAGCGTCTCTCGTCAAATGTAGCAAACAGTCACAGTCACAGACAGAGTAGTCACACTCAGAGACGTTGGAAAAATGTGAAAATACTACCAGTTTGTGAACTTCGTTGTGTCGCAACTTGTGACGTTTCCAATTCAGCAGTTGACCTAGTATCGATTGTAATGCGTAATTAAGATATTGTGGCGCACGTAATACTACGGGAGACAATATTTTATCATTATTATGACAGCACAAATATTAATGATTGAATGAGCAATATCGTGACGTGAATGACGTGATTCGATTCTAATGACTAGTAATGCCGTGGGCGTGGAAGATATCACGGAATGATGATAATATGTGTCACGTTGTCCCGACTCGTCTCGCCGTGAATGGCGTAATAACAAACCGTTTATACTTACAATTCATATTTGTTGCAGGAATTTCTGCAAGTATAAAAAAATATGTAATTTCTATATAGACTGATGGGTTAATTTTTGTATCATCAGTTATTGATTTGAAGACTGAATCACACCCACACTGGCCACAGAATATATCTATATATATATATATATATATATATATATATATATATATATATATATATATATATATATATATATATATATATATACATGGACTGCCATGACGCTATCATATTGTATGTATTTTGTGAATTTATTTTTTGTTCAGTAATCGGTGACTCCACCTGGTGATTAATGTTTAGTGTTAATTAGCAGTGACAATAGGTGTCACTGCAGTTTGATCGGCGGGATGATAGCGGGATTTGGGGGGAGTGTGAGAGCAAGCAAACAGCCGGGCGCACGAGGCTGTGTTTTCAGTGGGAAGTTGCTTCATGAATGCTTTGGAAGCAAGAAGCCTGATATTATAGTCCTGACATCTGACGTTGGGCAGGGTTTTGTTTTGCTTTCTTCTTGTGGAATAAAGACATTGTGAACGGTGACCGCTCGAGTTCTCGTCCTTGACATATATATATATATATATATATATATATATATAAAACACACACACACACACACACACACACACACACACACACACACACACACACACACACACACACACACACACACACACAAAACCACACACACACACACACACACACACACACACACACAAAACCACACACACACACACACACACACACACACACACACACACACACACACACACACACACACACACACACACACACACACACACACACACACACACACACACACACACACACACACACACACACACACACACACACACACACACACACACACTATAATGTATATAGGATATGTATATACATTATTTTTTAAACAATAATAATTAAGATCACTACTTGAAAATTACATTGATCATGTAAATAAAAAGTAAAACATGTCATAATTTGACCTCTGACACCCCAGACATGTAATGTGTTTTTGTTTCCACAACATCCTGTGTCATTGGTCAAGTTTTTGAAAATATTAGGATGTTCAAATAATATTTATATATTAAATAAGAGATAAATTACATTTAATACAGCCAAATGGCCTAATTTTGGTTTACAGATCAGTCCATGCTGAATTTTATCATAACCTTTTCAGATTGCATAAAACACACGCTAAAGGGCTCACTTATAATAAAATTGAACACAAAGTCTCATTTAATATCATCAGGTTTTTTTACCAGACCACTGTTCTGTTTTTATTTTGATAATTTAGAAGAAAAAAACCCAGTAACTGTTAGACACATTTCACCTGTTGCAGGAGTGAGAATTGCCTCACATCAGAGGAGATGCATGAGTTGGCACAAAGTCATCCGATTGTCAGTCTTGCGCTGTCATCATTTGAAAACCCAGATACTTACGAAAACCTGGCGGAGTTCCTTGGAGTAGAGCGCAGAGCTGGCCATCGCATCCCTTACACGATGACTGTCTTCTACAACAACTACGTCAACTACCTAGTGGTGCGACACATTCACCAGTACAGCAGCTGTCAGAAACCTCTGTACTACGCGTGGAATGTGCGACAAGCCATTGATAACATATCGAAGCTCGCCTTCATAGACTACATCAGTGGTGGGATGAAGTTGATGGGAGAGATCATTATCAAGTTGTTCGGAAGCAGCTCCGAAAAAGAGGAGGATCATTCGGAGGAATGGGTCCAGTACTGTACCTTTGGTCTACTCCGGCCGGTCGGGAAGGTGCCGCTGAATAAGAAAGTGACGAAGCGTGCCGACAGGAAGATGCATTATCAGTTCTGCGAGCACTGCGTGCGTGAGTACCTTGTCGCACACTTCCTGTTTCTTGAGTTCCAGCGAAAGGCACCCACTGGTACCTCTCTGATGACATCCGAAAGTGACGTAAAGACCAGCAACGACGACGCTAACGTTCCCTACACCAAAGGCGTCATGGGTCACAACGTACGGGAGGTGCTGCGGAGGCTGCCAGCAAGTGGATACATCTGGCGGATGACATTTGGCCTGATGAGCAAACAGAAGGGTACGTGTGCGATGCAGAGACAGGTCCTGATGGACGTAATCCGCGAGGCCAAGACCAAGACAGGAATGCCATCGCGGGAAATTACAGCACTGTGTGTCGAGGCCATATACGAGGCACAGAATGCTGGGAAACTCACAAGTGTGCTCGACTCATTCACGCTGAACCAGACCATCAACTACAGCGACATGCAGATCGACGTGTCCCGAATACTCTACCTCATCAGCGCAGTGGGATACCTAGTGCGAGCCAGTGGAGACGTGTATGGGCTACACGTCTCAAGTCTAAACCTGCGTGGTAACATGGTTGCGATGCTCGCTGATCCATTGAACGAGGTTTCGGACAACAACCTTCAGGTTCTCAACCTCAGCCACAATCCACTGCGCCCTGAAGGAATGAAGCGTCTGCAGAGGTTCGTTGTGAAGGCGTCGCTGTTGACCCATCTTGATCTGTCGTCATGCGAACTCGGAAATGTCGGCGTCTCCGTACTGTCCGAATACTTCATGTGTGTCCCACTGCGCTATCTACGCCTCTCTAACAATGACATCGGCGACACAGGCCTCCTCAAGATGGTGCGCAACTTCAAGTATGTCCCAACCCTCGAATGGCTGGATGTCGCCGGCAACAAACTCACCGACAAATCGGTCGTCGTTCTCGGCACAAATCTTGTGACGCTCCCAAATCTGCGCAGTCTCGACCTGCGAAACAACGAGATCGGTGACGCCGGAGTGAACGCCATCTCAGCCAGTCTCGGCCATCTGAACCAAGTCACTAACATCATGCTGGCGGAGAACAGGATCGGAGAAGCCGGAGCCAACACGCTGGCGGGACACATGTGGAAGACGAAGTCGCTGCGGTTCATCAACCTCAGTCTGAACAACATACCATCAGCAGGCGTCATGGGGCTGAGGGTGGCGGCCATCTCGCACGGAGCCCTGGCAGTGCATGTTGGGAACCAGAGGAACGCGGACCACGACGTGTCGGCCCTGAGTGAGTCATTGCTGATTCCATCGTCAGATCCTGACGTCACTGAGCTGGAGGAAAGCTTTGCAATGAGCACCGATCTACTCGCAGGGAGACGGGAGAGTTGTCAACGGCGTCAATCCTGGCCACGTCTTCTCAGCTTCCGACGAGCGTCTCGCAGAAACGTCGCTACCAGGAGAGTGAGCTTTGTGTGACGTGATTTGGTAATCTCAAACATACACAGGACATCAAGGACACACTCAAGGTGTTTCCAATGAATTTAGTTGCATTTACTTGATGTATCGAATGTGACATTAAGTTTTAGACCGATGCATCTTGGTGGTTGTTCAATGAAAGTTAAGTTGGCTGATGTTGCCGTGTTTATTATGTGGAACTTTGAAGTTATTTGTTATATAAAATGAATTGCCGACATTGTCAAAATGGCAAACGTGTCCATCAGCTGTACTGCAAGTTTGCAAATGAATTGTGTTTCTTCCATAGTGTATTTTGCTGCGTTGTGCATGCATTGTTTAATTTAGCACTCATTCTCCTGGTTATAAGGCTAGGCTTTTTATGCAAGATTGTTTTTACTATTAGTTTGCACTGCAATGTACAACCATGAACATTCAATGAAATGCAGTGTGGGAATGAATTTAAGGAAGTGTTGAGAATAATTAAGCAAAAATGGTTAATGCATGTTAAGACTGAATTTTTATAATAAACGTTTACTAATGATCTACTTTAGTTGTGAAATTACTCATTATCTGGATTGCAAAAAATGTACCCATAACTTAATACATACAAGGTTTATTACATTCTCAATAATAGTAATATACAATAATTGGTCTTGTTCGTAGAACCATAACATGTAGTGTCCACTCTGTCTGCAGGCCGAGTCTGTGATGGTGTCTTCAGTTAGTTCTGCACCAATGTAGTTTGTGTTGTGACAGTCTCTCCAGTTCATTCTCTTTGTCTATTCTCCGGCAACAAATTCCTGCTAAGTTCACACTTTGGTCTGTTCCTTCGCACTAGGTTCAGGAGTCTCTTCATCAACTTCAAATTCTTCATCAAACTCTGCTTCCGTAATCTGAAAAGTATCCAAAGATTACATAATAAACAGATCATTGACAACTTTTTATCAAAAGATCAGATGTACTTTATTAATCCCAAATAGGGAAACCAAAAGCCACCAGTTATAACAAAATAGATGTAGAGAAGCCCTAAAAAGTTCCTGTACTGAATAAAACGTAATGTATTTAAAATATATCGAATATGAATACATTTAATTCAGGGAAAAACCCATAGTTGGGACCCGATGGGAAGACTCACTTTTCCCTTCTTCAGTTTCTTCACTAGTCGAGCGTCCTTGGCCAGGTCTTCCAACTCATCGTCATCCAGTTCGGCCATCTTACGTTTCTTCCTCAGCTGCCTGCCTTCCCTCCGACATTTCTTCTTCTCCTTCCTCTCTTTAGCCTTTGACCACGGCACAGTCTGTACACCAACATATGTACGAGTTAGGGTCATTCCGTGTCAAATAACAAATAATAGATATTAGCCCTCCACGCCCTCAGATTTTGTATTGTTTGTCAGTATGGATGGGAAAGACGAAATCTAATATCTCTTGCATCGGACCAGTTCCAGAAATATTGCCCCCCCAAGTTTTGCATTAAGGGCAAACTTGGATGTGACCATTACTGTTTAGACTCTTCTCATTAGAAAGGGAATTGGGTAAGGACTCTAAATCTGTCATTGTTTTTTCCATATTTTTATTATTGATGTGTATATTAAAAGTTCATTACTTTCTAACCTTGAAATTGACCTTATGGAGTTTGTGACCATGAAATTACCTTCAATCAAAATTGTACCCGAGGAGGTTGACTATAACATATAAAAAAATCTAGACGCCTAATATTTTTGTTTGTTTTGTTTTGTACCACCATTTAACAAAACCTAATTCTTGAGAGCTAAATATGAGATTTGTTTAATATCGCAAGTCCAATGCGCTTGGGCTATTCCTCATATTTAAATGCAAGATCTAGGAACTCATTTGTTAGTTATTAATTCTCTCAAGTCCAATTTAATGGAAATGATATATCAGCTATTGAATTCTATTAAATTGAAATTCTATTAAATTTCCATCAAAGTCTCAATTACTGAAAAGTTAGCATTTAATCGTAGAAATCACCAGCAGATGTATTGTTTTAGACAATTTGTGTGTACTTCCATGTTTTTCATCCCTGCAGCAAATATTATAATTTAATCTTACTGGCTGAAAATACATTTACTGCATGACGATCATGACAAGCAGTACCGAAAATGGAGCTCAACGCCGAGTTAAACTACAAAACTACATTGATGACGGAAATCACCTACATTCTGAAATGTTGACACTTGCCAGTGAAACTTCAATATTATTATGTGTGAAATGCCAAAATAAATTGCCATTATTTGACGACACTGTTTTGCAGTATGCAGTTTAAATGTGCCTCTGTACTCAGGCGTATTCAGGCATTCTAGCCATGAAATGGACTCCTGTTGATTCGAGTGTTCTGACCATGAGACAGTTAAAGTTCAATGTGACTTCACAAAAGAATTGTTGTCACAACTGAAATCATACCTGCACTTTCACTTGTTTTTTCCGACTTCCTGGCATTTCACCCGTCTCCCTGAAGGCCTTTAACTTCTCAAGACGGAGTTTTTCCCTTGCCTTGTCCCTGTCACAATGATCAAATTAATGTACAACAACTGAGACATCATATTTGAAACTGTGATCACCACAACACGGCTTTGAAAGGATAATTTATGATAATAAAAATAGTACAATTTCTGTAGTGCCTATATCCTTGAGAATCACTCCATTTGATGTATTAATACAAAATGGCACCCTCCCAGGTAGCTCATTGCATGTGTAATTGTATTTATATTTTGGTTTAAAATAGATTGGTTGTTACAGGTTCAAACCATTGACATGGCAGCCATTTAGCGGTTTTCGAGTGCTGGTGGAAAGTGGACAACATTGACACAGAAATAGTAGCACAACTGTAACACTGTGTGAAAGTTTAAAGTTTTATAATCACATGGATTAATTCTTTGTCCAGCTTTAAATAATTTCATAACATGCCAGGCGATGGAACTACAACTACATAAAAAGGTTCTACAATATCTTGTAGTGAATACTCGGTGGATTTACTTGTTTGCATGCAAAATTAATTTGAAATGGCAAAAAAATTCTAATTAAACTGAGGAGGCTGATTTCGGCAGACTTTACCGAGAGTACTGGACATATTATAGATAAGAGGATAGACCAAAGTGAGATTAGGAGGGATTGGGAGAGGAGTGGATAATAAGAGGGAAGGAGAGAGTGGATTGGAAGAACAGTGATGGGACGGAAGGAAAACAGAAATTGAAGACCAGTACCAAGACTGTGTCTCACTCCAACATTCACATACCTGCCCATACATGAATGCACGCACGCACGCACGCACGCACACACGCATGCACATCGTGTCAGCAGGCACAAAGTTGAGAAATTAAATTAAGGAGACACATTTCAGCAGATTTTACATACAGAGTGGGCTAGACAAGATAATTATGTAGCGACGGACTGAAGAATGAGAGAGTGGGAGAGGGAGGGAGGGAGAGACAGAGAGAGAGACAGAGAGAGAGACAGACAGAGAGAGAGACAGACAGAGAGACAGAGAGACAGAGAGACAGACACACAGACAGACAGACAGACACACAGACAGACAGACAGACACACAGACAGACAGACAGACAGACAGACAGACAGACAGACAGACAGACAGACAGACAGACAGACAGACAGAGACAGACACAGATCTAGGGTACAGGAGGGTGTTGGTGAGACATCAGTTCAAGGAATGAGGGGCACAAGAGAAGAACAACCATGACCATGTGAAATGAACAATTCTAACAGTTAAGAGTATTCTTCATGTGCTACTTACTTGAACGCTATCTTGTTTACGTCTATGTTAGTTGGCACAAAGTTGGGGAATTGTTTCCCCTTCAGTTCAGGCATCTTCGGTAGTTGCAACAAGCCGAAGCCTGTCGCCAGTTCTCCAATGTCAAGGTCTGCATAATGAAAGTGAAATGTCTTGTCGAAATTGTGCATAAACATCATGCACACGTAAGGCCAACTATATACAGAATTCAGCCAAGCAGATCATTATCCTACATCCTTAGACCATAGATCATTGGTGGATTGTTCTAGTGTTCATTTTTAATGATGTATACGTGAGACATTAGATGCAAACTGTTTTCAAGAAGGTATTAAGATTTTTTACGTAATATACACTAATACTACATATAATAGCAATTACGTTTTTATGACAAGGCCCTTTCTCTTATTTATTTTAACATATATAAATATATATTTTAACCTTGTCAGAATATGTTTACAGGTTTTTCTTTGAATACTACATGACATAAATATCTAGTAAATTACTATTAATTAGTATCTTGTAAATCAATGTAGGTTATATAAAGGAGCTCAACACTTTAACTAATGTTCTTGCATTATACAAAGTTTTAAAAGCGCTAATGACACAAAACGTATTCAAAACCTTTTAAAAATTATTTCACCTAAAAATTAAGCTACAAATGACAAATCGGTGCTTACACAAATATATGATCACTGTTTATTATTATTTCAACTAAAAATTAAGCTACAAATGACAAATCAGTGCTTACACAAATATATAATCACTGTTTTGGTACATACCTTTCCATCTAAATATGAGGCTACATTCGTGCTTGGCGTACGCTTGTAAGAACGATACAAAAGCCTTCATCCCTTTCTCGTACATGGCCCTGAAAGTGAAAATATTACTACTACACTGGAATACCAAAACATATTTAAAAGCTGCATCACAAATAGATGTTTAAAAATTTAATTTCATACTTTTTCTGTAAATAAATCAAACACATCTAGTACTGATTTTGACATGGTAGTTTATCTGTGCAAATGTAATGTTTTCTCTCTCAAGAATATATATTCTTCACTGACTTTTTACAAGATCTAATAAATATTTGGCAAAACAACAGAAACTGTCCAGCTCTACAGTGGGGATGTAGCTAGAGCTTCGGTCACTCAACTAAGAGAACTCGGGTTCAAATCATGTTCTGCAGAGAAGTTGAAGAGTTCGATTGAACAGGTCTGTCAAGTAATAAACTGTACAGCGCTTTGAACAATCCTGATGACTGATACTGCACTATACCTCTATAAACTACGCCAATCCAAGCTTTTTGCAAGCTTAATTACATTTACCCAATCTAACAAAGTCAATATCAATGAACTTGATTTACAATGAAAAACAACTGAGGGATGTTTAACAAGTTTTATCAAGGAATCTGAGAATTTCATAACATCGTAAGGAGAAAGTTTCAGAACACTCTATATTAAAAAATCTTAAGCCACCTAGAGGGACTGCTGGAGCAACAGGTTAGTTCAGTAGTGTGTATCGGCAGCAACTTTTACCTGTCTATAGATGCCAAGTGCTTCAGTTTGGGCAGGACGTCCTTGACAGCTCTGTCTGGAGGCTTGAGTTCCTTCAGAGGAACCTGGCACAGATACAGATACAGACAGATAAACACCTCACATATTGTTTTGTTGACCAGTGACTTCTAGATTTAGATCTATATGTAGAGTAACTATTCTTAGGTACTTTGGATTATAGTTGTTGTGAATGAAGGTGTCTTGGTTAGTACAGGGCAGGGCATAAGGTCTACTGTTATTACAGTAGCAATGACATTTGTTTTATATCTGTATAGCAATACTGCTAGTGTTGTAATTGTCAGAAGGTTGGCTCTTTCAACCTGAGGTATACACTATACAGGGGACTAGTAGGAGATTCAGTTACAGGCCTACATTTCTCTTCTCTAATGTAATCTGTAATAAATAAACATAACTCATTTGGCCTTTTTTCATCTGTACTCTCTTGACTTAGTGCTTGCATATGTATGTCTGTGTGTGTGTGTGTGTGTGTGTGTGTGTGTGTGTGTGTGTTGGGGGTGTGTGTGTGTGTGTGTGTGTGTGTGTGTGTGTGTGTGTGTGTGTGTGTTGTGTGTGTGTGTGTGTGTGTGTGTGTGTGTGTGTGTGTGTGTGTGTGTGTGTGTGTGTGTGTGTGTGTGTGTGTGTGTGTGTGTGTGTGTGTGTGTGTGTGTGTGTGTGTGTGTGTGTGTGTGTGTGTGTGTGTGTGTGTGTGTGTGTGTGTGTGTGTGTGTGTGTGTGTGTGTGTGTGTGTGTGTGTGTGTGTGTGTGTGTGTTGTGTGTGTGTGTGTGTGTGTGTGTGTGTGTGTGTGTGTGTGTGTGTGTGTGTGTGTGTGTGTGTGTGTGTGTGTGTGTGTGTGTGTGTGTGTGTGTGTGTGTGTGTGTGTGTGTGTGTGTGTGTGTGTGTATTTATACAATACATAATTCTTAAATCAGTGTTCAATGTGTTAACAAATGTTAAGTGTTGGTGACACAATTTTTGATCAGTTTTCAAATATTTACCCATTCACTTGTTAAAAATTCTATAACTGAGTTTCTACATTAAATTTTTTTTATTAATGATACTGCATTAGTACATCTGCAGATTATGATAGTATCATTAGTGTGTCTGTAACAGACCTGTGAGTTGAGATGATAATAATACTAAATAACAGTACTTGTCTACGCCATAGCAATAAAACCATTCAGAGGCGCATTACACTTTACAGGAACACAGAGATTACCATAAAATTATAAGGTAATTTTAACAGTTATTAATTTCACTGTAGAAAAAGCCCTTCAAAATACACAACAGTTGCACAATTGACTGATACAAATACAAAAGTGTTGAAATCAAATCATGGCTGAAAAAAGATCTCACCTTCTGATTAATGGCAATGAAGTTGATGTATGTATCTTCCGATGGTAACAGAAACACAAGGGCATTGCCGGTGTTGCCAATGCGAGCCGTTCGACCACAACGGTGCACAAAGTTACTGTACAACAATGTATGATTTGATTATTACATTTTATCTACAGTTCATGTAAAGTAATCAAAAACTTTTATCAGAGCACAGCAATGCAATCCATCTTTGGCTTCCTTGTTCAACTGATCTATCCGTCACATGAGTTGTTGCTTAGCAATGAGTCCATTGAATCATCAATAATGTATGCCAAACATATGGAGCATTCTAACAGGAATATATTTCATTTAAACTCTCACCCCTAAACACTTCCTATGCCAAAAACATAACCACACATGAAGCAACAACTGTACTTGGGAATGCCTGACCTTCGTTATGCTCTGCTACAATAAGAAGAAGAATTTTTATTGCAGACAAAAAGTCTCCATGACATACAAGTAAAAAATAAATAAAACACCAATATATAGACATACATAAACTAAGAACGAGATGGTTAACAAAAAATAACATTATCGTGATCAATATACCGTTATCTTTGACTGTGATGAAGTCAAACCATGATGTACCAAATCCATCAATTGCTACCTGGAGTTTTGCTTTAAATGTGTGGTAAATATTATTTACTCACCTGGCTGATGAGGGTGGATCATACTGGAGCACCCAGTGGACATGGGGTATGTCCACCCCACGCCCCATCACATCTGTACACACCAACACCCCACTGGAAAACACGGCAACAAGCTTCAGTTTTAAATGTGTCATTAGATACAGACACTTCCAGAGAATTTTCCACAAACGTCACACCTGCATGTTTGTGAAAAAATGCAACATCGTCACCAGGTGTTAATGTACTAGCCAAAAGACCAATCTCATCTTAAATTAAATAAAGTAAATATTGAAATTATGACATGTCTCTATACCCACTTGGATAAGCAGGTATGATTTTGTGTCTTCATGAGAAACTTATTCTGGCACGAGGTAACTGTCATTTAAAATACACTGTGTGACTGTTACTACATAATTAGCTAGTCAGTGTCGTTCAGTTCAGTGTCGTTCAGTTCAGTGTCGTTCAGTTCAGTGTCGTTCAGTTCAGTGTCGTTCAGTTCAGTGTCGTTCAGTTCAGTGTCGTTCAGTTCAGTGTCGTCGTCGTGCTTAGTGTCGTGTCGTTCAGTTCAGTGTCGTTCAGTTCAGTGTCGTTCAGTTCAGTGTCGTTCAGTTCAGTGTCGTTCAGTTCAGTGTCGTTCAGTTCAGTTCAGTTCGTTCAGTTCAGTTCGTTCAGTTCAGTGTCGTTCAGTTCAGTGTCGTTCAGTTCAGTGTCGTTCAGTTCAGTGTCGTTCAGTTCAGTGTCGTTCAGTTCAGTGTCGTTCAGTTCAGTGTCGTTCAGTTCAGTGTCGTTCAGTTCAGTGTCGTTCAGTTCAGTGTCGTTCCGTTCCGCTCCGTTCCGTTCCGTTCCGTTCCGTTCCGCCGTCCGTTCCCGTTCCGTTCCGTTCAGTTCAGTTCAGTTCAGTGTCATTCAGTTCAGTGTCGTTCAGTTCAGTGTTGTTCAGTTCAGTGTCGTTCAGTTCACTGTCGTTCAGTTCACTTCAGTATCGTTCAGTTCACTTTAGTTCATTCTGTACAGACTGTGAGGCAGGAAATGAAGAAATTAAAGTGATGTTTCACTGCTCCTACCAGTTACTGTTATAATTTGATAAACATGTTTTATACTGATAATTAATTCAGCCGAATGATAAGAAATGCACCATATTTCAGCCACCGATAATGAACATTGACAGCATGAGTTGATAACATTCATATTGCACATCTCATCATTACCTTGAGATATGACGCCCGATGAATATTCCTGATTGCAGCTGAAACACCACCGAAAAAGGTAAACCAACACCAAACATATTACTCACCTTGCAAGATTCCTGAATTTGCTGAAGACGCTGTTTCGATTATCTTTCTTTCCATGAATAGATAACACAGGTGTATTCTTCAGGAGACTGTGGTGACAAGAAATACCAGTAGCTTGGATCCTGAGCTAAGCTTACAATTTGAAAGTTTACTGAACTTTACTCTCACTGTTGCTTTTGATGTTTTTCTTTGGTATATATGGGCATCCAAATGTGATAAGAAAATACACAATGTATGGGGCAATTTAAATTTGGTTAATGGGAACCTCAATTTCATAAATTATGTATTTATCCAAATGTGCACTTCATTCAATATGCAACATATCATTAAGCAACATAAATTTGGTTTAGTCCTGCCACAATGACCCAGATTTGGATTCAGCTAATCATTGAACAGATTTGTAGAATTACTTTGATGTCTAAAACAAAATGTCCGCCTTGAGTCTCTGACCCAGATTGTTGAATATCGCATAATAACACAAGGTATAAATGTTACTGACAATTAGTGTCACAAATCATATTTCTATTGTACTATAATGTGTTCCATAAGCGAGACATAAGTGTAGCACTTAAAATAAATTGTGCTGACAAGTTGCACAAAGTGTTATTATTTACCCCCATGATGAAAAAATGTTGAGCTTTGCTATAAAAATATAATATTGTTTTTTAATTGTGCTGAAAAAACAAACACTTTCAACTTCCGATAAAGTGTGTGGCCAGTTTCCCAATAAAACAATTTCACCATCATCTGCAACCGTTTGAGTTAAAAGTGTGTGTTATGTCCACTTGTGTTGTGCATATATAAATATAAAATTATAAGGTTTCAATTTATACTGAAATCTGAATAACAAAGTGATTTTGAAAAATGTGCCATTGTGAGATACTAGTGACCTAGCCCATGTGAAATTGCTCATTTATTATTACAAACTGTAAAACTAATAATTTGGACAAAACCTTTCAGAGTACAGAATACAATGTGAAATCACACCATTTTATACTGTCAAATATTGAAGCAATACACTGGTAATCACACCATGTGATTACCAATATTTCAGTATCTGACATCCTGTTAGCATGGGTACGTTAACCAAAAAGGCAAGAAAACAATCTAAAACAGAGTAAAATTGTATATTCTAACTAACTAGACACACGTAATTCAAGAATGTGTAACAATGTACACCACGTTTCCAGAAATGTTAAATTAGAGGTGGAATATACTGATACTAACGCATCAAGGGCTCGAGAGAAGTAGTCGACAGCGGCACATGTGCTGAAAAACACCATGTGTTTCTGTGTGCGTTGAGATTGCAGAAAGTCAACCAGTAAGTTGAACTTCTCGTTGCTTCGACAGATCTGTGAGAAGACAAACCACTCAATGTCACTCCTAACATTAAAAACATATAACGTTATAATGAACTGCTGGAAACACACACACCTTTAATTTCCCATTATGTGTGTGGCTTCATATGGATCAGATTTAAGTCAGAAGAACTGTATTTAATGGCTGTTATCTAGCAAGTTTGACCAATATTTTAATTTGTCATCTAAGAGGAGTTAAACTGTCAAAATGTTCGCCTTAATTAGAATAGAAACAAGGCATTATAAAAAATCATTAAAGATTAAGTATGTATCTAAAATTTGACATTAAAAAAATTGTTTTAATGTTTTCCATGGGAATAGCTATGCTGACAAGTTTAACACTGAATTTATACCAAAAAAATATTTTTATTAATTTAATTAATAAAAATACAAATTCGGTTTTAAACCTGTCAGCACAACTATTCCCACGGAAAGCTGAAAGTGAATTAGCAAGGCGATCACGTGGTATCCTGGCGTCAAAGATGACACACATTGGGCGGACCCTGTCTGTGTATTCAGAGCATGTTTACAAGGATAGTTTTTGTATCAAAACGAGCATCACAATAAATTTGTATACATTATTCTGATGTAATACAAACAGTAGTTATCTCGGGGAACAAATATTTATCTCACGGCTCCACACAAATCAAATTGTGTTACAAACTTGAAGCCAGAGGTTTTGCGGAGGCCTGAGTCTGACTGAGTGTCATGCCACCATCTTCGGCTTGTTTTCTGACTAATTGTATTGACTGCCCACAGAAGATCATCCATGCAAGGACATATATTTTATTATATTACAAACATTTTAACTTCAGACAGAAATATTACATAATCCACTAATATCACTAGTATGTTCACTAGTATGCTGATGTATTAAGGACCTGTAAATTTAAAACACTTTAAATCATGTAACAGAATCACATAACAGGATTATGTCACAGTGCTGCAATCGATACAATTACTTTGAAAGTGAGCCGAAGACGGCGGCGATCTCGAAGTTTAGGTGAAACATTTGGGTAAAATGTTTCAAAAAAATTTGATTTATGTGGAATCTTAAGATAAATATATGTTCTCTATGATAACCAGTGTTTGTAGTACATCAGAATATCGCACAATAATTCATTTTGACACTTGTTTCGACCGAAATGTGATCGTTGTAAATATGCTCTGAATGCGAAGAGTGGGCCTGATGCCAGTATGATATCACAACTAGGCATCCAGAAAATGCGGCAAAAATATGAATATTCAAAAAAAGTCCAGTGGCATAGCACCAAACGTGGAATTTCTTATTCATTGATTTTTAAAATTATTTTTGGCTTTATGGACATGCAGCTATATAGCAGTATGTATTATAATATTGATTGAAGCAATAGGTGTTTTTATTTCCTGTAACACTTTCTAAGACAAATTCATAAAAACTATAATGCTTTTTTCTCCGTGACAAATTAACAAAAATAGAAACATTACAACAATGGAATAGTGATTAAACATGCTACACATCGAACAAACATTTTATTTCGGCCATTTGGAGAGAATATAAATACATATATACAACACTGTATACTTCTAATTTCATAGTATGTGTGGTTTCACTTTAAGACAGAAGTATTTTATTTACCTACGTAATAGCTAGTAATATTATGTATGATTTATTTTTCATGAAAAAGGTGTTAATATTTCAAAAAGTTGGCCTTAAATTAACACTTCTAGGGCAACCACTTAGTAAATATAACATCTTTTCTCCATGACAAATTCAAAACACAATAATACTAGAATTTCGTTTACAGTAACAGTAATTTTGACAATATAAATTAACCACTTTTGCATGTCAGTCATTTGAGAGAATAAACACGCATAATCCAACGCAGTCTGTACTAACCATATAGAAGTTCTGCAGCAACTGTGGTGTGCGCTGGACCGCGTTCTCTGTGTTCCCTGTTTTTTCCTTCACTGAGATCCTTACTGGGTTGCGTAGGCCGGCCCGAATGAGATCCTCCACTTCCTTTGTTTGTGTCGCTGAGAACAGACCGGTGCGTCTCTGCTTCGGCAAATAGCTCAGGATTGTATTCAAACTACAATGGCCAATAAACATGTCAGTTAATGGTACAGTTGTGTATCCTGAAATTATCTGAAAAGTTAGATGCAAACAGGCATTTATTCCCCGTGTCTCTGCATGGGGATTTAAAAGACACGACAAAGGAGTTGTTCCCTTATTGTACTTTTTATGATGTTATATATAATTTGCTTCATTTTATATAATGTATGATTTTGTTTGATTTGACGGGAAAATGCTTTGATGTGGCCATGAAGTTAACTGGTGGATCATGTGCAATACAGCTGAAACGTTCAGAATCAAATCTGTGTTTATTATGAAGTAACATCTAAGATAATGTCTATTATCGAAACAAATCAAACAAACAAAACTTTTACACATTCAATGAAGTTTAGTTACTGCTTAGTTATGTAGGTCTACCTTGACTGAAATCCCATGTCCAGTAAACGGTCAGCTTCGTCCAGCACTAAGACCTCCTAGCAACATAATAATTACATTATATCAGTAATTTAAACACATTCTATTTATCAGTTCAATGAAACAGACAACTATACCCAGGGAACAACTAAATTAAGTTATAAGAAATACAAATTTAAATTTTACATTTGTCACTTATATGGATGAACCAAACAACTATAAACAGGAAACAAAAATAAAACTGTCTAACAGATAATTAATTTAAGTAAGACCATTTGGAAACAATACTGGAATTCACATAAAATAGTAAATGTAGTAATGATTGATGTTGTAGTAAACATGGGAAATTGTGCTAAGAGAGAAAGGTAGAGGAAAAAGGTGAGAGGGAGATATGGAAAGGAATAAGCACTAAGGGAATGCTACATTTGACACCCCCCAATTAAGGAAGACACCTACCAGAGCCTTGACACCTGCAGCAAGGTTGAGGTCATCCTGTTGTCTCTTCAGCATGTCCTCCAGTCTGCCAGGTGTCGCCACTATCACGTGGGCCCTGAAATGTTGTCACTATTAAAAACTAGAGTTCTTACAGATGAACACAGAACAACAAACCAACACGTGCAGTCATTGCCGTTACATGTTTTTATCTTGAACCTGTTCACGCTGACAAAGTCGCCTTTTCTTTCACCTATAGCAACAACAATGTAATGTTACTGTGGCACTCTCGAGCAGTCTTGTGTGAGCTGCAAACACGCGAGTAAATAACTCTAAATAAATAAAGAAACAAATACCTGTTTTTTAATACACCGCATTGCAATAAGCAGGACCAAATTATTGCCAGTCACACATGTTTTGGTGGACACATGGATGTTAACTGTTAAGCCAGTTTACAAACTTTAAAATGTGTCTGATAACCTGAAATGGGCTACAAACATGTAACACCATTTACACTCACTTCTAAGGTACAACTGACAATATCTGTGGTTTTGGATGACCTTTTTTGCTCCTTCATTTTTTTTACCCGTCCAACCATAATTGTTGTCATAGCTTTATGCCGTCAACAACGGCATAAAGCTATGACAACAAGTATGAAACTCCTTGCCATTTTCACACTACTGTTTACGAATCAAAGTCAAAGTTGACTTTCAGTTGAGTACAGTTGTTAATTATACTTAATTAAACTTAATTATACATAAGATACACATTGTAACAACCCACAGACAACTGCAGTCACCAAGTTACATTTGATTTGATACAACGTTTTCATATAACGGAAGGACTCCTGACATGAACAACCCAAGTGTTTTATTTTGGCCAAATATTTGTAGTTTTAGATCCGTGATCATCCATGCTATAATTTTTGCTATTTGGAAAATTCCAGGCATTCAAGAACCGTGTCAACAGCGTACCCGTGTTCCTGCATTTTCTCCACGTTCAGCATTGGGTTGTTTCCTCCAATCAACAACATGTGAGTGAAGTCTGGGAGGTGCGAGAGAAACTGTGAGAGCACCTCGTCTATTTGGAGAGCCAGTTCACGGGTCGGGGTCACGATAACTGCACCAATCTGAAGATGGGGTAAATAAACACTCAACTTATTATAACTAGACCGTACCATTGAATACCGGTAGGTCTTAAAATTACCTTTTAATTTTTTTCTTCTTAGATAAATAAGTTTTCTTAAATGTGTTTTTATCATGTTTCTATTTTGTTAAATAAATGTTATTAAGCTAAAATATTTCTTAAATTATGTATATCTTAAATACATTTTCATAAATTAAATATAATATTATGTTTATAGTATTATTTAAATATGACAAAAGTCTAAACAATACAGCATATAGTCCAGTGATTCTGTTACAGGATAATAACTGGTTACATTTTTTTATATCTTGTTTAAACTTTTGGTAATATGCAATTAAATATGGTAATTATGGATTATTTAAGAAATTCAGCGATTGCTATATTCACTGTGAAATACCATTTAAAAAAGTGTCTTTTGCAAAAGATTCTGACCAATTAGATGATTATACATAATCACATAGTGCCACTAAATGACTCATGCATTGTAACCATAAACACCTACAAATACACCAGGAAGAGAGTTTAACTCACATCCCTTTTTCGCAGTTTCTCTTCCCTTCTCAGCAGGATCTCCAGAAGTGGGATAACAAACGCCAGAGTCTTGCCACTGCCTGTGATGGCCTCCGCGGCCACGTCCTTGTTTGTCATGAAGAGTGGAATGCATGCTGCCTACACAGACAGACAGACGGTTGCTTAAATGGAGGTTGCCCTGTCTTCTTTATTGTAAAACCCATGTTATGTGGTGTTTGTACATCCATGTAAGACCAAGTCGGTCCAATGATACAGTATATACTGTTACTATTACTGTAACAATATAATAATAATACAAGTTATTTGTGTAGCGCCCAAATAATTTGCATTGCTCTCAGGTGTACATAATTTTTATTACGTTGCATTACGTTACACTAGTGTAATGCTATAAAAAAGTTGATCTTTTATTTCCCCTGACCGTCTGACACAGACACCAGACAGAATGGACCAACGGCTTTTAGTGTCTCTTCTGAAAGACACAGACAATGCGAAGTGAATGAAAAATAAATTTGCCCAAGTTTCTAAACGACTGCACGTGGAATTTAACCACAGTCCCTTTGATCAACAGTCATGCCCTCTGCTGCACGATCACTGCTCCTCACGGTTATAATCATTGTGTAAAGTATACCTGTTAGAACATTATTTAAATGTGTTTCGGGATAAAACCATTCGTGGATTTTAGTCTGATTACAAATAATGTGTATATGTACACCTTTATATGCATGAACCTATGTGAAATTATTGAAGACATTCAATTATTGACTTAGTGGAGAGCAGTGGTTGAGTGTTTAGTTTGCCGGAGAAACTATTAAACGAAGTAGGGTCCATATGCTCAGCGTACCATAGTAGGTACACAAATGAAGTGTAAAGAAAGATCGCCAGATTACAGGCTGCAAAAGTCTGATTGATCATTTCTCGAATAAAATTTTAATATTCTAATTTCATTACATAACAGAAGCAGGACAGATGATTCGTTCTATATATAACCCACCGTCACTGGTTGTAGAAATGCCCACACGAACACAAGCAGGTTATACGTCATTGCTTACAGAAATGGACGATTCGGCCCGAATGACCGAACACATTTTAGGCCAAAACATCCACAAATTGGTATATCAATCATTAATGATTATGACGATAGTGGATTACGAGAAGAATTCGAGATGGACTAGACTATTCACAGAGCAGCTCTGCGAAAAAGGTCACATTCGTCACTATTTGCAAATTAGGGAATCAGTGCCAGTATTTCCAGAGCAGAGGCGTCACTGCTCTGCAAATTTGTGAAAGACTTGCGGTATTCTGAGAGCAGGTAAGAAAGAGTTGCGATGCATGCATGTTGTTATAATAATAATAATAATAAACTTTGTCAGCGCAACATTTCACCACTCGCGCCGGAGGCGAATGTAGCAGCGATCGGGCGGCCTAAAATGGCCTACCTCAGTCCTCGATGTTGAAAAAAATCATAGAAATAAAAGTTCTCAACGGATTTGATAAATTGTTATGTTATTTGGCAGCTAAAACGTATGGCTACATTTGTCTCGCAGGAAGTAGGAAACTTGTTCGTTCAGTATTTATTTGGGAGCGGGGTATTGCGCTAAAATGGCTTTGTTTTAGAGTAATTAGCTGTGGAATTAATGAGGGGCTTGCATTAAAATGCTCACTATTACCCCTTTCAACACTGTTTCATGGTATTTATTATGGAAATATTGAAAGATTGATGATTTTGCTGATTGATTCCGCCAAGAACCCACTTTCGACATTTTGAGGGCATGCTGACTAATTACACCCTGGCACCGATCGCGGATCTGCGAAAAGCGCCTGGTTTTGGCGTGCCGCGTCACACATATGAATAGCTAAATCATTGATTTAGTTTTATCTCCTATAGTTCAGCTCAGTACAACAAAGGTGGCAGTGTTGTAATTTATATTATTTATCAACGTAGTCAAGAAATAGAATATATAAAATACGAGTATAGCAAATGCCAAAAAAAATTATCAAATGCCATGATGAATTTAACCCAGGCCGTCAGCATGACAGGCGGAATGCTAACCATTACACTATCCACGCCGCTTACAACATTATCCGCACCACTCACCTCGTCACTGTTATGACAGAATAGTTTTTAGAAAAATTTACTATGAACACACGCCAACTATATTTAGTAAGTAGCTTGTAATACCTATGCACTGAGTTGTAATTATCCAATAAACACCCTTTCCTACTAGCTCTGCAAATAATAGCAACTATGGTTTTTTATTCGCTGAGCAGTGATGTCACTGCTCTGCGAATAATGGTGAGTGTGACCTTATTCGCAGAGCTGCTCTGCGAATAGCCAGTCCGATTCGGGATTGGCCAGGATTCCACAATACTTAATAGCATGAAATTAGTATTTAACCTACTAACATGGGATATGCCTAATATGTAATACTTAGGGTATATATATTGGTCCTCTAACCGCTGTCTCGAGAGCCATGAGTCACTGTAATGTACGATTACATCTCCATCTGACGATATGGGTGTGCGCGTGGATTATAGTTGGAATGCCCCTCTGCCTGAATGCCCCATGACTGCAATGCCCCAAGCCTGGTTGCAATGCTCCAACCGCGAAGTCGCTCCAACAGTATAGTCGCAATGCACCACTTTTGGTCGGAATGCCCCAGTGATTTTATTATTTTCAAAACATGTCAAAACATTACATTTTATGATTGTAAAACCTATGTATATAATACAATTGTAGATATATTACAACATTACATACAATGAATATAAAAATTACGTTCGTTTATTTTCTGTACATTATTGAAAGTATAACTGAATTTATATTTTGTCTCCGTATATTTCTCCATATATGTTTTAAATTTGTGAGATTGTATAACCTATCATGAACATTAATATTGATTACAAATAGTAATTAACAATCATATAGCAACAGCCTAAAAGGTATCCTGCTCATGCGTCATGGTTATATGTTTATATCACTTTAATTGTATGTGTTGATTTAAATAATCAAATTGTCACTTTTAAATCACTTTTGTGTTCAACTGTGCTAAAATATCCAGCGATTTAAAACCGTTGTTATCCTAACATATTGTAATAGATAAACAGTAATTTTAATATTATAAATATATAAGTACTACTGGAATGCATATTTTTTTCGTACAAACCGACTATCACGAAAGTGGGGCATTCCGTCCAAAAGTGGAGCATTGCGACCACGGTGTTCCAAAATGTGCGTGCATTGCGACTTCGCGGTTGAAGCATTGCGACTGGGGCATTGCGACTAGGCATTAGCGACTGGGGCATTCAGGCAGAGGGAAATGCCGACCATATCTCGTGCGCGCATGTTGTTGTTTGGTGAGCGATAATATAGGAATTTCATAGTGCAACATATATTTCTTACTTAATAAATAAAGTACTTAAATATAAACGCCACCAGGTGTGTTACCTGCACTGGGGTCATGCGCTTGAAACCGAGTTCTTTTAGTGTTCTTCTAATTGGCTTGCTTAAAGTAACTTTTAATGATGACCAACTTTGGTCCATCGTGATGCCAGTGTCACAATGTAATATTTACCACAAGAAAGTCAGTCGGATGACGTTTTGGTTAAATTTTCATAATACCTTATATGTGCTATAAGACAATAAAACACCTGAAGTTTTTCGGAATGGATTGAGTTAAGCATTTCACTTTTGTATACCGGATTTTTAAATAGGTTTAAATTGGCATTCCAAAGTAACATTTCTGGAATTTGGCTATATATATATGACATATTTCTTACTTTAGGATATTGGATGTAACTATATTATAACGTTTTTTGGTGTTTGGTTCAAATATTATGCTGCTATTAAGATGGAATGCTGTGTATGTCAACTATATATTCGGGCCTATAACTATAATAGATGTGATTGTTGGATCATGCTAATGTATATAATGTCGGCGCCATAATGTCACATTCAAATTGTAAATATTATTTTGGATAAATGCAAAAGGGTCATTATCCAAATAACCAACTGATTCAAACAATAAGCTACACATACCAGACGGCACAAAGAATTATCATGATTATATCGGGCCTCCCCCGGAAATATAAATTATGATTTTAATTTAGGACGTAAAACGGCTTTTTGCACATCTAGCCTACTACATTTGCTCTTACCAATGGTATAATAATATATCATGCAGACAGGACACATTTTCAAAGTGAAATTATATTTAAATAACACGCTATGCACGTTCGCCTGCCATATGTCCTTCCGCCTGTATCCTCAGCAAGTTGAGATTAGGCGAGTTGAGGAAGAAGTCCAAACTTGTTCTTATGCATTCTTAGTCTTAGACTCGGACCAAAATTAGAGCCCCGCCCCCAGGGACCACTTCCATCTCAAAATATAAACTATGGTGATACCCCGTACGTGGTTGTTGATACGTGATGACTAATTCGTGCCATATGTTTGGATATCACGACTAATATGCATTTTTGCGCACGCTGACCACAGAATTCAGGAAGACTAAAACGTGTAGAATATATTCCAAGCCGAATGCGTCAATCCTGTTTCGTGCGCAACGACCGACCGGATCTCATTGTTCCCGGCCGTGTTGAATATACATCCGCCGATCCCTTTGAGCACGGCTCTTCAGTGTTAGCAAATATTAAACCAACACGCCGTATGGTAACACTACTGCAACTAAAGCAAGACAATATAACAATTGGAATACAATTTTGCTGTATAATGTAGAAATCAATAGTGGATGGTACACCATCGTATATCGTAGCTATACTGTCCTTGGTGGCTACGTTGTTCGGTTCATGGTTGACCGACCGTTCGGAACGGGACTGTTAAAATTTTACAGGAACCACTACCGTTGCATGCAAATAGTACTTATAACCCCGAGAGCACCTAGACCTAGACACTCATAAGAAGTGAAAGCTGAAAGTGGTAGTTTTTAATGTCCAGAAAACAAATGGCCCGGCTGGCAGCAGTATGTCGCTCAGCCGACTACCCATTCGAAAGACGACAAATCCCGCTTGTCGTGGACGATAATTTGACGGTGGGTGGACCCCTTCAAATGGGCGACCTTGTACACTTTTTTGTTTTTATGTACTATCTGCTTATGCAGTCCTAGTTTTAAAATAGTGTGTCGTTGCGTTGTCAGATGATAAATGATGTAATGGGTAAACCATGTAACGTACCCTTTGACCATTTGACCTAATTTAGCGACTTATTTTGTGTATTCTGTTGACCCACAGCGACTGCACATTTCGGCTACTTTTAGCAGTTATACAGCTATTAATACATATATATTCTAGACAGTACTATGTGCAATGCAATCACAAACATATTTTAAAACAATACTACATAAAACAACACAACTAGGCAGGTATAATTAAAGTGAAACATGCTGTTGTTACTCCACGTTTGACAACATCACATGCTATTGGCGTATTGCCCTCCAAATCCAAACGAGCCACCAAGCTAACTATTATTTATCAGAGTAAAATCCAAGCAAAACAGCTATTAAGCTACATCTTAAATACTGCACCTGAACAACAGTTAAAAACTGATGTTGATATTTCAGATGGTGATACAGTTCAGTGATACGTGTGTGTGCTGTGACAAGGCATCCATCAAACAGAAGGAACTGGACAGGTTTATGCAGCGGTTCTGTGCACTGTCAAACGACGAGGTAGCTGTGGCGCTGATGGTAACGAGCAAAGAGATATTCAGCCTGCTCTTTCAGATGGTACCTTGTGTCGGCTGCAGAAGGAGGTGGGTGTATTAGACTGCTGTGTCAAACAACACAGATATCAGTCCAATCTAGCCTTAGCTAAGCTAGACATTTGTATACTTTGTTTTTGTACGTTGTGTGTTGGTTTAGGAACACATACAAAACTATGAGGCATGGGCAGTTATGATATTTGGTTATTGATATACAAATGGGCAAGGATTTCTAGCAATAGTTTGCAAACATTGAAATTTGTGGTATTAAAAAATAACACAAATTTGCTCTTAACAATGATCTTGCACTACTTCTACATTCCATTTATCTTTTGCTCTTGTTCCCCATTCCTCTCCATCCATGTCTCTTTGAACACACAGTCCTCTCATCACAGTCAGGATCTGTCTTTTTCCCTCTACCCTCCACCATAGCTCCTATGTTAGCCTGTGTGGAGTCTACACGAAATGATCTTCTCCATATGCCCAGCTCAGTCACTTCTCCCCTCAGATCTCAGGTAGTTTACTCCAAAAAGCCCAAACTTGGGCTAACGCATGAGTTTGTAGTGCTTCTTGTGCGCATGCGTTTGGTTGTATGTATGTTTGTTTGTTTGTTATAGCTTGTTTGTTTGTTTTACAGGCAATTTAGGTGATTGTGTGTTGTGAAGGGGATGTTCATTATTGCTGCCTGAAAAGCTATGGGGTTTTCTATTTCAGTAATGTGTGGTGGGATCATATTCCAGATGTGATTTGCACGGGGGTAAAAGGAGAACAATGCAGTGTTGATGCGGCACTTGTTTGCAATGTAGGGATGCCAATGCATTCTCTTTTGTTTGCTTTGATGAATGACCAGAATTTTTTGGGGTTTGTTTTTAGACTTTCTCCAATGTGGTTATTTAGGTAGGTAGTTTGAGTAGGATTTGGCTGCAGCTTTGCTGGGTTGTCTTCAGAATTGCCTAAACTTTTCCCAGTCACTGTTACGTCCAGTTTGTTTTGCTTTTTTGTGGCTTTTGTTGCGTTTTCTTTGCATTCTTATTATTTCACATGTAATCCAGGGGAGGTGCACTTTTGCTTTGGTATTTCGGCTAGGAATATTGCAGTCAACTAACGAAGTAAGATTATTCCTGAAAAAGTTCCAATTTTCATTGATGTCTCTTGAGTTTGGGTTCATGTGGAAGTATGTTGTTGTTAGTTGATTTATATCATCCATAAGTTTATCCCAGTTTGCAGATTTATATTAGAAGATTTTGTGTGGTTGTTTTCTGTTATGGACAGGGTTTAGATTTACATTAAAGGTCACAGCTTCGTGGTCACTCATGCCAGGGGTGGTGTGAGTATTTACGATTATTGATGGGTTTGCGGTGAGCATAAGGTCAAGGATATTGCCAGAGTCAATTTGTGTGGGATTGTTCATATTTTGCAGGTCAAATGCATTAATGATTTCTAGAAGTTTGTTGTGTTTGCTGGCTGTTCTGTTGTTGGTGATTTGCTGTTTACTCCAGTTGATATCGGGAAGGTTGAAGTCTCCTGCTATGATTACATTTGGTGGGGTTTTCTGTGTTCTGTATAGTTTTCTCAGAGATTCATGCAGGGCTTCAAGCGATTGGAGATGGTCAGTGGGGGGTCGGTAGTAGGAGGCAAAGTAAATGGATTTATTTCATGTAAAATGAACTTTTGTCCACACAGTTTCCAGCTTCTTGAAGTTAAAGACAACATGTTAAAACTGGTAACGAATCAGGGTAATTCCTAAAGTTGCTTCTGCTGTTGGAGACACAAAAACGAGCACCTGAGTAAAAACAACCCTAACATTTTGGATCTGATGAGATTTTTCAATAAAATTACGTTGCCAAATAACAATGCAACACTCCCACTGGCTTTGTATGTAGTCCAGAAGTCAGAACCCTAATTGTGTTTCTGACAAGACCATGTTGTTGTTTCAGCGTGGAGAGACTGTTCCAGGAGCTTGTGGACTCTGGTCGTCCTGCTCTCGAGCCTCTCATCTTCACGGGAGGCTCTGTCTTGTCCCTGAAGCGCGAGTACTTGTTTGAGCCAAAAGCTATATTTGGCCTCTTCTATGTTCATGGGTACGTGTCTTTCCCAGTTGAATAATAAAACTGGCAGATAGCAGTCGTATTATCTATACTTTACAGCTACTACAATAAATTGTCTTGTCCCTGAAGTGACTATGTTCATGGGTATGTATTTTTTCCAGTCGCTAGATAGTAGTCATATTATTTACATTTTACAGGCACTACAATAAATTGTATATACAGGTTTATATTACATTTTTGATACCTGCATTTTGTGTTTTGTTTTCTATAAACTTTGACTGGATAGTGTTGGTGTTTTACCACTAATGTTCATGTTGGCATTGGTACTGATTGCATTACATCAGAATTGCATACATATTAGAACTGGACTTGAGATACTATTGACCTGTGTTATTGATTATAGATGCTAAAAATTTTGATGTTAATTGAAAAAGTTATATCTACTAGAACGTTTTAAGCAGATCAAATTGCTATTGGTTCCATAGAAACATGACTGATCTGTGTGTGTTTTATAATATGTCTGCACCAGGGTATGGGCTGGGCTGTCCCTGATATATTCACAGTCAAATGTTAGTAATAAAAACTAATAAGAAAGTTCACATTGTAGGTCCAAGATAAATACAGTGATGGATTCCATTCCCAAGAGCAAGAAAAACAAGCGTTGTGCCTTGCATTCTCTCGACAGTCACAAGTCCAAATCAGTGGGGTACGTGGGTGGAACGAAGCCGTAGGCAATGAGGCAGACCAGCCAGTGTCACTATGGCCTCTTTCTGGATCATAAACAAATGTCACAACATCATGAATTCTAAGCTCTTACTTGTCATTTATTGCATCATTTTGTCCATTTGTAATGTTACAGAATATTAAGAGTTTATATTTTGTTTTGTGTTAAATTGCATAGCTCACTGTTTTAATATCTGAAAATGTCACGTGTGATGTCACTGTTAAATGTGTGGCTGTTTTGGTGTCTGATCAGTTGAATGTATGTAATTGTAAAAGTGTCATCATTGTATTTGTTGTAGTTACAATATTGTCTTCGTACTGATGGAGTAATAGGGTGTATTTTTCTCAAATGTACTGGTATACAGCCAGTTACCTGGGACCACACTTAACCCTTGCCCCTTGGAATGAGTTACATCTGGCTTGAACCAATACTTTGGACAACAATTTAACAGTCTAAATACAAATCATATGTTTTACCATGCAAACATAGACATATGATAACATTTAAGAAAATGAAATCTTAGATCTTTGTTTCTTGATATCGACTTTCAGATTTTGTTTTCCATATTTGCAGCAGCAGAGAATACCATTGCCATGATTTTAGTTGCTTTACAAACATAACATACTGGTTGCATTAGTACTGTGTTGATGTTCCGTAGTATGGAGGGGTAGTGTACTTAAGTTTGTCTCCCTTCAGCAGTTGGATGGACATCTGGGATGTGTTGTCGCACGAATGCAGGGAGGAAGTGGTGTTGGTGGATTCTGACGACCTCATAGACACACTCGACAAGTACCTCAAGAAACACAGGTGAGCATCATGTTGGATTCAACACTGCAACTGTTCTGTGGAACATTTCACGCATTTAGATTCATACAGTGGTGTGGTTAACACTGCAACTGTTCTGTGGAACATTTCACGCATTTAGATTCATACATTGGTGTGGTTAACACTGCAACTGTTCTGTGGAACATTTCACGCATTTAGATTCATACATTGGTGTGGTTAACACTGCAACTGTTCTGTGGAACATTTCACACATTTAGATTCATACATTGGTGTGGTTAACACTGCAACTGTTCTGTGGAACATTTCACACATTTAGATTCATACATTGGTGTGGTTAACACTGCAACTGTTCTGTGGAACATTTCACACATTTAGATTCATACATTGGTGTGGTTAACACTGCAACTGTTCTGTGGAACATTTCACACATTTAGATTCATACATTGGTGTGGTTAACACTGCAACTGTTCTGTGGAACATTTCACACATTTAGATTCATACATTGGTGTGGTTAACACTGCAACTGTTCTGTGGAACATTTCACACATTTAGATTCATACATTGGTGTGGTTAACACTGCAACTGTTCTGTGGAACATTTCACACATTTAGATTCATACATTGGTGTGGTTAACACTGCAACTGTTCTGTGGAACATTTCACACATTTAGATTCATACATTGGTGTGGTTAACACTGTAACTGTTCTGTGGAACATTTCACGCATTTAGATTCATACATTGGTGTGGTTAACACTGCAACTGTTCTGTGGAACATTTCACACATTTAGATTCATACATTGGTGTGGTTAACACTGCAACTGTTCTGTGGAACATTTCACACATTTAGATTCATACATTGGTGTGGTTAACACTGCAACTGTTCTGTGGAACATTTCACACATTTAGATTCATACATTAGTGTGGTTAACACTGCAACTGTTCTGTGGAACATTTCACACATTTAGATTCATACATTTGTGTGGTTAACACTGCAACTGTTCTGTGGAACATTTCACACATTTAGATTCATACATTTGTGTGGTTAACACTGCAACTGTTCTGTGGAACATTTCACACATTTAGATTCATACATTGGTGTGGTTAACACTGCAACTGTTCTGTGGAACATTTCACACATTTAGATTCATACATTGGTGTGGTTAACACTGTAACTGTTCTGTGGAACATTTCACACATTTAGATTCATACATTGGTGTGGTTAACACTGCAACTGTTCTGTGGAACATTTCACGCATTTAGATTCATACATTAGTGTGGTTAACACTGCAACTGTTCTGTGGAACATTTCACACATTTAGATTCATACATTTGTGTGGTTAACACTGCAACTGTTCTGTGGAACATTTCACACATTTAGATTCATACATTTGTGTGGTTAACACTGCAACTGTTCTGTGGAACATTTCACACATTTAGATTCATACATTGGTGTGGTTAACACTGCAACTGTTCTGTGGAACATTTCACACATTTAGATTCATACATTGGTGTGGTTAACACTGCAACTGTTCTGTGGAACATTTCACACATTTAGATTCATACATTGGTGTGGTTAACACTGTAACTGTTCTGTGGAACATTTCACACATTTAGATTCATACATTGGTGTGGTTAACACTGCAACTGTTCTGTGGAACATTTCACGCATTTAGATTCATACATTGGTGTGGTTAACACTGCAACGGTTCTGTGGAACATTTCACGCATTTAGATTCATACATTGGTGTGGTTAACACTGCAACTGTTCTGTGGAACATTTCACACATTTAGATTCATACATTGGTGTGGTTAACACTGTAACTGTTCTGTGGAACATTTCACACATTTAGATTCATACATTGGTGTGGTTAACACTGCAACGGTTCTGTGGAACATTTCACGCATTTAGATTCATACATTGGTGTGGTTAACACTGCAACTGTTCTGTGGAACATTTCACACATTTAGATTCATACATTGGTGTGGTTAACACTGCAACTGTTCTGTGGAACATTTCACACATTTAGATTCATACATTGGTGTGGTTAACACTGTAACTGTTCTGTCATACATTGGTGTGGTTAACACTGCAACTGTTCTGTGGAACATTTCACACATTTAGATTCATACATTGGTGTGGTTAACACTGCAACTGTTCTGTGGAACATTTCACATATTTAGATTCATACATTGGTGTGGTTAACACTGCAACTGTTCTGTGGAACATTTCACACATTTAGATTCATACATTGGTGTGGTTAACACTGCAACTGTTCTGTGGAACATTTCACGCATTTAGATTCATACATTGGTGTGGTTAACACTGCAACTGTTCTGTGGAACATTTCACGCATTTAGATTCATACATTGGTGTGGTTAACACTGCAACTGTTCTGTGGAACATTTCACATATTTAGATTCATACATTGGTGTGGTTAACACTGCAACTGTTCTGTGGAACATTTCACACATTTAGATTCATACATTGGTGTGGTTAACACTGCAACTGTTCTGTGGAACATTTCACATATTTAGATTCATACATTGGTGTGGTTAACACTGCAACTGTTCTGTGGAACATTTCACACATTTAGATTCATACATTGGTGTGGTTAACACTGCAACTGTTCTGTGGAACATTTCACATATTTAGATTCATACATTGGTGTGGTTAACACTGCAACTGTTCTGTGGAACATTTCACACATTTAGATTCATACATTGGTGTGGTTAACACTGCAACTGTTCTGTGGAACATTTCACATATTTAGATTCATACATTGGTGTGGTTAACACTGCAACTGTTCTGTGGAACATTTCACACATTTAGATTCATACATTGGTGTGGTTAACACTGCAACTGTTCTGTGGAACATTTCACATATTTAGATTCATACATTGGTGTGGTTAACACTGCAACTGTTCTGTGGAACATTTCACACATTTAGATTCATACATTGGTGTGGTTAACACTGCAACTGTTCTGTGGAACATTTCACATATTTAGATTCATACATTGGTGTGGTTAACACTGCAACTGTTCTGTGGAACATTTCACACATTTAGATTCATACATTGGTGTGGTTAACACTGCAACTGTTCTGTGGAACATTTCACATATTTAGATTCATACATTGGTGTGGTTAACACTGCAACTGTTCTGTGGAACATTTCACATATTTAGATTCATACATTGGTGTGGTTAACACTGCAACTGTTCTGTGGAACATTTCACATATTTAGATTCATACATTGGTGTGGTTAACACTGCAACTGTTCTGTGGAACATTTCACATATTTAGATTCATACATTGGTGTGGTTAACACTGCAACTGTTCTGTGGAACATTTCACACATTTAGATTCATACATTGGTGTGGTTAACACTGCAACTGTTCTGTGGAACATTTCACATATTTAGATTCATACATTGGTGTGGTTAACACTGCAACTGTTCTGTGGAACATTTCACATATTTAGATTCATACATTGGTGTGGTTAACACTGCAACTGTTCTGTGGAACATTTCACATATTTAGATTCATACATTGGTGTGCTGTGGAACATTTCACATGTTCATGGCATTGGATTTATTAGTACAGTCGAACCTCGCTTTAAAGACACCTCATTAATACATCCACCTTGCGGTTGAGGTCATCTTATACTATATCATAACATTAACAATCCAAAATTGTTACAGTAACACTTACCGTAACAATATGTGGTAGGAAGTTAGTTTTCCAATCGTTTTTGGCCTAGTCTAATTGGTGGCATTAATCGTAAGGTTCTGCAATGTTTTCATTATTTAAAAATAATGCATGGACATAAGTTTTTACTTGTCAGCTCTTTAGTTAGGAAAACCTATAAAAAATAGTATTCTGTCACATGAATCACACCACTGTGTTATATTTATTATGTTATAGTGACTGAAAACAAGGACGACAAATCCGATTTTGTAAATTTAAATTCAAACCTTTTGCTGTGTCAAAACTGAACACCCAAAGTGACCTTTCTCGTGGTTTGCCGTGCAGCTATGACCATGACACTGACCATGTCACAGTCCATACTTGATAGCCACATAATGTCACATGTTGTGCGTGAACAGACACCGGTATGTGTTGACAGATTCTGTACTGAGTGCAAGTCAAAGGTACTCCGTGCATACAGTATTCTGATGGGCGACCTAGACACCAGTAAGGAGAAGGGGTACTGCCCCTCCCTCTATGACGGCCTACGCTGTTGTCCTGGGGAGCGCCATTTACACATCGAATGTGAGACGGACTTTGTGGCGCATCTAATCGCCCGGGCCGAGCCAGATTTATCTGGCAGGTGAGTGGTGACAAGTTCACTTAGCAACTAGTTCTAACTGAATTTCAATTAGGAAGGACAATTAGGTGTAGTATACGGCCAGATTATGTAGTTGTGGATATTTTAAATTTGGTAGTTAACAGATAACCGTAGTATTTGTCTGGAGCTATGCTGATAACATTGTACTATTTATTAATTTAATAATGTTTTACTACTACTAATAATAATGTGTTTTATTGCGAACAAATAATGTCTATATATGATAAATATAGATATATGTATTGATAATAAAAGTATATATAAAAATTGTATAAACTCCAAGAAGCTGGACAATTTATATACAGTGTCAGCCATTCATTAAAATGCTCCGGATGACGCAATTTATATGCATGTCAATTCTGCTGTACTCATAATGCTGAAACAGCCTTTCGGGTTATATATTTACGTGAATTGAATTAGCAGTAGCAAACACGTGGCTAGCACTAGATCTCAGACAGATTGTTCAGTATTCTGTAAGCATTGTTACATAATAATCTTCTTGGAGTCGGGTTTCCAATTATTTAGGTGCAGTGTAAGTTTTCATGATATACCTTTGGCACATTTTAACAATAATTTGTGTCAGTCATCGGGTGTTACTCCCATCTTTCTGTGTTCGTTTCCTTCATTGGTTCGTTGTCTGCTAGTGTGCCGATTGGTGAAGCATTAAAAAACAATGATAGTAATTTACATCAATGTGTCTTTGTAATATCCTATGTTTTTCTCCATATCGTTTCTTCTACCTGGAATAATTGAATAGTGATTATTCTTTTGATGGTAATCCTGTAAATGCAGGGTTTGTATTTCCTTGGGTGGGCATAAACTAATTATTATTATTGAGTGAAGTGAATTATTGAGAGTAGATCCTGTGTATATTCTTATTTGTTTATCTTACATCGCATACATTTTTTTTAACAACAATTAATTTTAAAGCAGAAAATAATTTACCTTTAGTTAGTGCTGTTTACCTAACAATTGGCTGATGCTTTATTTGCTTAAATTATTTAGCTATAAATTATATTTGCAATTTATTTCATGTAAAATCATCAATGTATTATAGTGATCATGTGTTTAACCTGTGCCTCTAAACAGGCTTATATCCTGAAAAATGGCTCTGTATAAAATAAAGTTGTTATACCTTCAGCCGGCGAGAACGTCACGCGAAGACAATGGACATTGCCCAGGAGGAGGTGTTGACGTGTCTGGGCATCTACCTTTGTGAGCGTCTCCACCGCATAAAGCAGAAGTTGAGAGCTGAGGAGCAGACGTGGCAGATCCTCTTTTGTATTGGTGTCGATGCCCTCAGGAAAAACTTTGAGGTGAGTGTAGTATTGTTTACTTGTTTGATAAACGATCACTGCCACTGCGAGCAGGGAGCTGTTGTTGACTCAGCAGCTGAGTTTTCAGATACCCAGGGCTGTCCGTCTGGTTCTGTGTTGTGTGTGTGTTGTGTGTGTGTGTGTGTGTGTGTGTGTGTGGTGTGTGTGTGTGTTCAGGGCATCTCCAACCTGGAGCTGTGTGTGTGTTGTGTGTGTGTGTGTGTGTGTGTGTGTGTGTGTGTTTGTGTGTGTGTTCAGCTGGCTCTAGAGAAGAAACAGGGCATCTCCAACCTGGAGCTGATGTGTGTGTTTGTGTGTGTGTTCAGCTGGCGCTAGAGAAGAAACAGGGCATCTCCAACCTGGAGCTGATGTGTGTGTTTGTGTGTGTTCAGCTGGCGCTAGAGAAGAAACAGGGCATCTCCAACCTGGAGCTGATGTGTGTGTGTTTGTGTGTGTGTACAGCTGGCTCTAGAGAAGAAACAGGGCATCTCCAACCTGGAGCTGATGTGTATGTTTGTGTGTGTACAGCTGGCTCTAGAGAAGAAACAGGGCATCTCCAAGCTGGAGCTGATGTGTGTGTTTGTGTGTGTGTTCAGCTGGCTCTAGAGAAGAAACAGGGCATCTCCAACCTGGAGCTGATGTGTGTGTTTGTGTGTGTGTACAGCTGGCTCTAGAGAAGAAACAGGGCATCTCCAACCTGGAGCTGATGTGTGTGTTTGTGTGTGTGTTCAGCTGGCTCTAGAGAAGAAACAGGGCATCTCCAACCTGGAGCTGATGTGTGTGTGTTTGTGTGTGTGTCAGCTGGCTCTAGAGAAGAAACAGGGCATCTCCAACCTGGAGCTGATGTGTGTGTTTGTGTGTGTGTACAGCTGGCTCTAGAGAAGAAACAGGGCATCTCCAACCTGGAGCTGATGTGTGTGTTTGTGTGTGTGTTCAGCTGGCTCTAGAGAAGAAACAGGGCATCTCCAACCTGGAGCTGATGTGTGTGTTTGTGTGTGTGTTCAGCTGGCTCTAGAGAAGAAACAGGGCATCTCCAACCTGGAGCTGATGTGTGTGTTTGTGTGTGTGTTCAGCTGGCGCTAGAGAAGAAACAGGGCATCTCCAACCTGGAGCTGATGTGTGTGTTTGTGTGTGTGTTCAGCTGGCGCTAGAGAAGAAACAGGGCATCTCCAACCTGGAGCTGATGTGTGTGTTTGTGTGTGTGTTCAGCTGGCGCTAGAGAAGAAACAGGGCATCTCCAACCTGGAGCTGATGTGTGTGTTTGTGTGTGTGTTCAGCTGGCGCTAGAGAAGAAACAGGGCATCTCCAACCTGGAGCTGATGTGTGTGTTTGTGTGTGTTCAGCTGGCTCTAGAGAAGAAACAGGGCATCTCCAACCTGGAGCTGATGTGTGTGTTTGTGTGTGTGTTCAGCTGGCTCTAGAGAAGAAACAGGGCATCTCCAACCTGGAGCTGATGTGTGTGTTTGTGTGTGTGTTCAGCTGGCGCTAGAGAAGAAACAGGGCATCTCCAACCTGGAGCTGATGTGTGTGTTTGTGTGTGTGTTCAGCTGGCTCTAGAGAAGAAACAGGGCATCTCCAACCTGGAGCTGATGTGTGTGTTTGTGTGTGTGTTCAGCTGGCGCTAGAGAAGAAACAGGGCATCTCCAACCTGGAGCTGATGTGTGTGTTTGTGTGTGTGTTCAGCTGGCCTAGAGAAGAAACAGGGCATCTCCAACCTGGAGCTGATGTGTGTGTTTGTGTGTGTGTTCAGCTGGCTCTAGAGAAGAAACAGGGCATCTCCAACCTGGAGCTGATGTGTGAGGAGCTGCAGCAGGAGGAGAGGGCGAAGGAGTTGAGACGGGAACACAAGCGACAGAAACGCCGCAAGAAGAAGAACAAGTTGAAGCACGGCGCCGACGACCCGGACAAGGAGAACTGCATGGTGCGTTTATGGTGGTCCCGGCTGACATCAGGCGATACTTAAAAGCTGGCAGTCTTGATATAGTTTTCATTTCTCAATTTATATAATGTGATCTATATTTTGAATGTCTGCTGCCAGCCAGATTATGTTTAGTTACTATTTTGACTCTGTAACAATGTTCACAGTTTAAGATGTTCCTAAAACTACGATCTGTATTTCGAAGGTTTGCTGCCGCCAAATTATGTTTTCTTACTTTTTGTAACAGTGTTGGCAGTTTGAAAGGTCTGCCACTAGGATGTTGCTAAGTGCTGTACAATACATATAGTTTCATTGGAAATATTGCTGAGAGGGGCCAAGTTGCCTGTATTACCCTGTCAGGTTCAACAACGTCTGTCTTCCCGTTAACATGAACAAGGCAGACATCTGGTTACAAATTACTATGTTGGCTAATTCTGTGTAGAGGAACAACCTCCCTGACTATAGGGAGTTAGGGATCAGAGGTCTAGTGCATTTTTCTCACCAATGTCCCAAGTAAATTCCTACCTTCATCAGTGTCAGTTGGCAATTCTTTCAGTTCTACAATGAAAATGAGATATCGTTATCACACAATTATAATTTTATTTCAACTCGGTGCCTTTTCCAGGGTCTTCAGCGTTAGATTGTGTGGACAGTTGTTTTGTTTGTTGAATCAGCTCCACCAATCCACGAGGGCATGAATGTCACAGCTAAAACATCTTTCATTCACAAAACCTCTGAAACACTGTTGATACCTGGTAGTTGAAATGACATTCAAATTTCATCTGAATCACTGTTGATAGCTGACATTTTTTCAAATGATATTTTACTGATTTAAAAAAAAATACTTTTTTAATTAAATTTATTAGCTGATGCATTTATTTAATATATTGGTTTAATATATTTTAGTGCTCTTGTTTAACATATTTATGTAACACATGTTTACCTGCCTTTTAAACTCATTAAACTGTTACACATGGCACCATACATCTGGCAATTATGCCATTCAGGGGCACATTACAGCACTAGTATTCGCATCATTGGGCAGGTTTTTAAACCAAACACGACATGTAACAAATGTGTAAAACTTCAATAAGTCAGTTTCTGTGCACAGTGTGACGACGACCAGACTACCGCCTCCTGCTCCATCTGTATTGACCGTCAGAGGTCCACACCCCCCTCCTCCCCCTCCTCGTCTCTGTGCAAGTGTCCGGCAGTCCAGCGGCCGCAACGGCCACAGCAGCCGCGGCCACGCCGTCACCGGGACCTTGGTACAGGCAGTAGGAGTGACCTTGGCTACTCGTCAGGGCTCGACTGGTGCGAATGTTGTAGCATGCCCAGTTCTCAGGACGGCTCCGAGAGCATGTGCAGTCACGACGGTAAGTTATGTCTTCAACTTCTCAGTGCATCTATTTGCAATAGCCAGTGTTACTGGTCGTTGGTGACTTTTTAGTTTCCGATCAGTTTCCAGTTGTGGTGGTCTAGTTCATAAGTATTGTTGGCGCTGGTTGGATAATTTTTCGTTTAGTTCATTGATCACAGTCTTATGTGATCAATGATCAGTTTTAGTTAATTAGAGAATTATTTTGAGAGAAATGCGTATGATTATCAGATGACTGGATTTAAAAGCATTAAATGTGTAAAAAAAATACAGAGTTGTTTGATAAGTCTACTATGAATAAGTTTATACATCTTCATCAAATATGTTTTATGCTTGTATCAGTTGCTACTAGTGAGTCACACAAGTGTTGTTACCCAGCAATCAAAAATGGCGATCCACAAACCAATTGTACAGTTCATCGTCAGCCAGTGTGGCTACACCAGTACCAGTTATGATGAAAATCACTCCAAGGCTTGTCTGCCATGCATGGAATACTGATACGCTTTGATGTGGTCTTGCTGTGTCTCCTTACTTCATATATGATGTTTTCTGTCTGTGTTGCAACCTTCCTCTGCTTCATGTCGTCAACTTCCTGTTTTGTTTTCTTTTCGATTAACTCTGTCTGAAAATGTGATCAAAAGTAATTGCTTGTGTTTCTGTAATTCACTAGAGTTGCTTCTCAACCAGCCCACATTAATACCTGAAATACCATACCTTGAATGCTTCTAGTGTTTGTGTTTTAATCTTTTTACCCACCAGGCACTTCTTAATGTAATCTATTATAAGTTCAAAGAACTCGGCAAATCAAAATTCCTGTTTAAAAGTACAGTTCGGCCAAATATATATATATCGATTTTATTTGATGATGATCTGTTTGTGAATGTTGTAGGGGACAGCCCGCTATGTCATAGAAATGAACACGTAGAAGAAACATGTCATTCGTGCAACTCACATTCAGGTCTCATTGGGCATTCATCGCAGGCAAAGTCTTGTCGAGAGGTAAATTCCTTCTCTTGTCGTCACAGGCCACTGACTCGTGTCTGTTGATATGTGCAGCTTTTACTTATTGAAAATGTCAACTTTATTTAATGAACTATGTACACTAACAAAACGCCCCTGGTGCTGCCTGCACAGACGAATACATTAGGAAGCTAACAGCTTCCTAATGTGTTCCTATCTGACGTATAACAAAGATTATGTAAATTTGAACAGTTTTGCATGTTTTCCCAGATTTTTGCACATAACATAAAATATGAAATATCCCAACTGATGTGTTATGTAGCTCAACACAGTTACAGAAACTTCACCTTTGAATATTGAAAATTACATTTGTCTAAATTCCGGTATGAACGCTTAAACATTATTGTATTTTATTATACTGTATTGTAACAGGTGAAAACCTTTTTTATTCACCCTGATAGAGGAAGTTTTATGTTGTTGGTGTTCACCCTATTACAGGAAGTTTGTGTTTTAATTTCACCCTAGTAGAGGAATATTGTGTTTTTGGTATTCACCCTATTACAGGAAGTTTGTGTTTTGGTGTTCACCCTAGTCAGGGCTTTATGCAGGATAAAATTATTGCCAGTCACACGTTTTGGTGGACACATGGATGTTAAGCAAGTTTACAAACTTTTAAATGTGTCTGATGACCTGAAATGGACTACAAACAGACATGTGACACCATTTTCACTCGCTTTCAAGGCATAACTAACAATATCTATGGTTTTGGAAGACCTTTTTCTGCTCCTTCATATTTTTACCCGACAACAACCCGTCCACCATATTTCTACCTGTCCATATTCGTTTTTGCCCATCCAAATGATGGGTGGACGGGGCTCTACATAAAGCTATGACCCTAGTAGGGGAAGTGTGTGTTTCGGTGTTCACCCTAGTAGACGAAGTTTATGTTTTGGTGTTCACCCTAGTAGACAAAGTTTATGTTTTGGTGTTCACCCTAGTAGACGAAGTTTATGTTTTGGTGTTCACCCTAGTAGACGAAGTTTGTGTTTTGGTGTTCACCCTAGTAGACGAAGTTTTTGTTTTGGTGTTCACCCTAGTAGATGAAGTTTATGTTTTGGTGTTCACCCTAGTAGATGAAGTTTTTGTTTTGGTGTTCACCCTAGTAGAGGAAGTTTATGTTTTGGTGTTCACCCTAGTAGATGAAGTTTGTGTTTTGGTGTTCACCCTAGTAGAGGAAGTTTATGTTTTGGTGTTCACCCTAGTAGATGAAGTTTGTGTTTTGGTGTTCACCCTAGTAGAGGAAGTTTATGTTTTGGTGTTCACCCTAGTAGATGAAGTTTATGTTTTGGTGTTCACCCTAGTAGATGAAGTTTGTGTTTTGGTGTTCACCCTAGTAGAGGAAGTTTATGTTTTGGTGTTCACCCTAGTAGATGAAGTTTGTGTTTTGGTGTTCACCCTAGTAGATGAAGTTTGTGTTTTGGTGTTCACCCTAGTAGATGAAGTTTGTGTTTTGGTGTTCACCCTAGTAGACGAAGTTTATGTTTTGGTGTTCACCCTAGTAGAGGAAGTTTATGTTTTGGTGTTCACCCTAGTAGACGAAGTTTGTGTTTTGAATTCAGTGTGGAAAGAGCAAGTGTGCAGGGGGTCTTGTTAATGGAACAGTGACAGACAGTCGAGCCACGGGACACATGACCTTGACCTCCTTACAGGACATGCTAGAGGTAAGGCACAACATTACAAGTATCAACATATAGAAATGCTAACTTTGGAGTATTGTAGGTGCATATCCTCAAAGGTGCCAAGGTCTAGTTGCTTCTTCTCTGTGTTCAGTCGTTTTGTTGGACTTAGGCAATGTAAACACAGTCAAACAGGCGCCACATGATAAACACAGTCAACACATGATAAACACAGTCGACAAAAACATAAGGGACGTAAACATCAGTTTCGGGAAACACAGGGTCAACACATAAAGTCAACACAGGGTAACACAGTACACATCAACAGGGTAAACACAGTGGTAAAGTCAACAAGGGTAACACAGTGCAACAGGTACAGTAGAGTAAACACAGTCAACACAGGATAAACACAGTCAACACAGGGTAACACAGTCAACAGGTAAACACAGTCAACACAGGGTAAACACAGCAATACAGGGTAAATACAGGCAACACAGGGTAAACACAGTCAACACAGGGTAAACACAGGTCAACACAGGGTAAACACAGGCAACGCAGGATAAACTCACAGGCAACACAGGGTAAACACAGGCAATGCAGGATTAACTCACAGGCAACACAGGGTAAACACAGGCAATGCAGGATTAACTCACAGGCAACACAGGGTAAACACAGTCAACACAGGGTATACACAGGCAACACAGGGTAAACACAGGCAACGCAGGATAAACTCACAGGCAACACAGGGTAAACACAGGCAATGCAGGATTAACTCACAGGCAACACAGGGTAAACACAGTCAACACAGGGTATACACAGGCAACACAGGGTAAACACAGTCAACACAGGGTATACACAGGCAACACAGGGTAAACACAGTCAACACAGGGTATACACAGGCAACACAGGGTAAACACAGTCAACACAGTCACACAGAACAGAGGGTAAACACAGGCAACACATGATTAACTCACAGTCAACAGAGGGTAAACACAGGCAACGCAGGATTAACTCACAGTCAACACAGGGTAAACACAGGCAATGCAGGATTACCTCACAGGCAACACATGGTAAACACAGTCAACACAGGGTAACACAGTCAACACAGGGTAAACACAGCAACACAGGGTAAACACAGTCAACACAGGGTAAACACAGTCAACAGGTAACACAGTCAACACAGGGTAAACACAGTCAACACAGGGTAAACACAGTCAACACAGGGTAAACACAGTCAACACAGGGTAAACACAGTCAACACAGTCAACACAGGGTCAACACAGGGTAAACACAGTCAACACAGGGTAAACACAGTCAACACAGGGTAAACACAGTCAACACAGGGTAAACACAGTCAACACAGGGTAAACACAGTCAACACAGGGTAAACACAGTCAACACAGGGTAAACACAGTCAACACAGGGTAAACACAGTCAACACAGGGTATACACAGGCGCCACATGGTAAACACAGTCAACACATGATAAACACAGTCGATACAGGGAAACAGTCAACACAGGGTAAACACAGTTAATACAGGGTAAACACAGTCAACACAGGGTAAACACAGTCAACACAGGGTAAACACAGTCAACACAGTCAACACAGGGTAAACACAGTCAACACAGGGTAAACACAGTCAACACAGGGTAAACACCGGCAACACAGGGTAAACACCGGCAACACAGGGTAAACAGGCAACATATGGTAAATACAGGCAACACATGGTAAACACCGGCAACACAGGGTAAACACAGTCAACACAGGGTAAACACAGTCAACATATGGTAAACACAGGCAACACATGGTAAACACAGTCAACATATGGTAAACACAGGCAACACATGGTAAACACAGGCAACACATGGTAAACACCGGTAAGACACGGTAAAACCAGTAAACACAGGTGTTTGCCCTGTGTCTCTCTTGTACTCGCCATTGGTGCCTTCTACCTGGTGTCTATGCTTGGGGAAGAAAACACAACAAAACAAGCGAAGGACTCGTCCTAAAAACCTCTAACTGAATAGTCAAGAAGTGACCTGGTTATTGTTAAGTTGTGGCCACGGTTGCAGGCGGGGTGTTCATCCGGGGAGGAGGAGGACTTCATCTCGGAGGAGGAGATCCGACAGTTTAAGGCGAACGAGAAGAACCTGACGACACAACGCGAGGAACTGCGCGAGACGCTGCGACAGCGCTTCGCCAGCATGCGTCAGCGGGTTATGTGCGTCGATGACGCTGACATCGACGCAGACGACACATCGCCAGCCGTCACAACGAAGTAGTGTGCCGTAGTGAATGCCAGTCAGACCCATGTCAACATCGTCATGCCGCATGTCTTTTCATCTACTTCACGCTATACGGGGGGTCTCTGGGGTTGCTTAATTAGGGTACGTTTCCCACACGAAAATTGGGGGATTTCCACAGTGTCTGTAACACATGAATTGGCTTTGGTAATGGGTAATAATTTATTAATAATTTATCAAGTGAATTTGTAAAAATGTTTGTGCATTTTTAATTAGTGAGGCTGTTTCCGTAGGTGAAGTCTGAAAATTCAGTGAAGTCTGGTGTGAAATCCGTGAAAATTTGCCCCTTTCTATGGCGGATTTATCATGATTAATTAAGTTTAATCGTCCGGCACATATCGTACACTACCTGCTATGTAGCATACAGTTGTGAGCACATCATTGGCACCCACACACACACACACACCCTTGTAGTGGGAGGGGAACAGGACTTAGGGTTGGCTGCAGATTAGGGTACGATCACAGTTTGAACAACATAAGTTTAGCACATAGACTAGAGACAGCACCACATTAATATTGCCTCATTCTGACTCGGCTGCAACCTTGAATGTCAACTCAGGACTTTGTCGCAGTTGCCAGAGCACCAGGTTTCCAACAAGCTACACGAGATTCATTGGTCAGCTGTGGATCAATTATATATATGATTAGGTAATCTGAAATTAGAACCCGTTTTATAAGGAACCATATTTTGATACAAACTAAACACATTTAACGACACCTACATTGTAGCAAGACAACAGTGGTCCAGTACTGGCTGTCGATTTCATGTATTTAATGCATCGGTCGAATCGACGCGAAGGATATCCTGTTGTAGAATATTTCCTAAACCAGCTACAGCACAGTCATGATGTTTGGTCGGTAGTGCACATGGCTGCTTAACATTAGACCTCACAACTGGAAATACCTCCACACTTGAAGTGCAGACACATTCAGTTCTATCTAAAGTGTTGCTGTGTTTCACCGATGGTTTTATGACTGCAAGCACGATCCATAAATCGAATATGCATTAGTCCTACAGGTGGCGTCACTGTTGGTTTGACCTGTTCACTTCTCAGTGGCTGCAGTGACATTCCTCCTGTTTGAGAAGGCTTCCTGGATCTCCAAAATAAAAGGGATAAAGTAGCTTACCATCCGTATGAGGACATGGTATATATGTCTGTAGGGGTAAACGTCAGACATGACACCCATTCTTGCCATTACATGTTTTGTGACATTTATGGAATAGAAAATGGGCATTCTACTTGGGAAGTACTCTGATTTTTATGTAATTCTCCAAAGATAATCTGCATTACTGTGTCAGGGTGTCATTCTTTTGGATAATCTACATTGCTGCTCATTGTGTCCATGAGGTATTTTCTGGGAATAATCTGCAGCGTTCCTTATTGTGTCTGGGTGGCATTCCTTAGGGTTAATCTGGGGCGATGCTCCTGTCCAGGTAGCATTCACTGGGGTGGGGGTAGGGGGAGCTAATCTGCACCACTGCACGTTGTCTGACTGGCTGCACGGACGGTACTACTGTTGCAAGCTCAAGAATTTACAAGGAGATAAACTACTGATTGATGTATTGCTATTGATGAACTATTGGGCTGTCTTAAGTAAGGTACATGATGACAAGCTGATGTTGTCTTGTGTTATTTTATTGACATACGACATGGTAAATTATAACAAGGTAATCTGAACCTAGAGCTGGCGACTATTGATGCCAGAAATTGTCAGTTGTATGTATAACATTACGTTCATGCCTGTGTCAAGGCTCATGTCGGGTCTCAATAAACACTCTTCATTTCCATGGTTCGACTGGTTGATCTTGGTGTCTTAAAGTATAGCGTATAAATTATTAAGAACAAATTATTGGATTAATTTGAATTAAAAGCAGCCCCTTTTTTAGTTTTTATGTTGTTGAAGGTATACCGTTTGACAAGTTGGTTTAATCAAACTAAACAAAATGTTCAGATTCTAAATCACTATTAAGAATGATACTTGGGTAAATTGCAAGTCCGTTTATTGCTGTGTTCAAAACAACTTGTTAAGCTTATTGCATTTCTGCTATTTCGTAATTACATTCTTTAATAATTGGCATATTCTTGTTCTGGCAGATCTACACCATTCTGCAAGCTTAGCTATCGAGATAATTGCTTGTTTTCAGGTGAACATTATAATCGTGTTTGATTTCTGATCTGATCAACATTATGACCTGTTATTTGACAATGGCATTATATATATTATATATACATATGTGTGCAAACAAATGCGACAACACACTAAACTGGGTGAGTTGGTGACACTGCCCAAGGGGCTGGCTAGATGTTAATTGGACTCATCATTGTCGCCCGACCTACAGATGTGGCCCTGACTTAAACAGTAGCCCGACACTGTCCTAATGAGAAACATCACCTGTAGTGACAGAAGGTACTAACTAGCATGTGTTAGTTCAAATATGACAACATCCACAAATGCAAACATCCTAAACAGCAACCAGGGGGTTTAGGCTGGCAAGAGCTTCAGCAATTTGTCTTGGAAATAAAATTAAAACATTTTGTTAATTCCTATGAAAATCTATATTATCCATTCATTTTTTATTTACCATGCCAAATGCGTTCGCTGTACATTTTCCTTTGAGGATTTTAACGAATATGCGACACTTGCAGTGGTATTGACTGTGCGTGCGTGTGTTAGTTTAGGTTATTTTATTTAACGATATAGCCTATCAGTTTTTAGTTTGTTGAACAATTAAAACAAGTGACATTTTTCTGGGCCAATTAAGTCCACTGTTTGCGATCAACAGGGTACCAGTCAGTACCAGAACTAAATCTCACTCAATGACAATGTTATAATAGTTATAAGTCGTACTTATTTCAGTGCAATGAAGGATGTTTTCAGTGCAATAATTAGACGACAGAAAATTAGCGCCTCGGCCAATGCTGTTTACCACTCATGATCCGATATAAAATTATAATAAATATGCAAGAATACAGCCATAACGCACGCTACGGCGATGATGGCATCGCGATCACGTTTCGACTAAATATCGTTATACGTTACGTAATATGTTACGGCCCCTGATTCCCTGCTGATTAAAATAACATATTAGCATAATCGCGTTCACCGGCTTCTCAGCGGAAGGAAGCCTGTACATGTATCGATATTACGCCTGCTCCGCGTCGGCTGGTGTAGCAGTGACGTAACCCTATTTACGGCGTTTCGCCGGTGTGAATCGACTAGAACCGCCATCGACACCGGCGTCTGGTCTGTATAAATAATTTAGCAGACGCAATACCGAATGAACACACGTTGTCTCAAGACTGAAATATAGTGCGCGTGGCTACGTCATCACTGTTGCGCGGCGTCTGTGCGCGGTGTGGCGAAGATTATTGGCCTGGATGGCCCAGTTGTCCGGCTCATGTCACGGCATAAAACCAGAGTGCGACCAGACACTAGAGCCAGTACATGAACTGGACAAAAATCGATTCGTGGCATTTGCCAAACAACAAGCGCGCAGGCATTGTTGGTGGTTTACTCCGGCTGGCATAGATTTACCAACACTAAGCTGTTGGAGGGCCAACGTAGCGAGCAGACGACATCTAGTGACTAACGTAGCCTAATATGTTCAAGCTGAATTAAACATATCCGGAATATTAATTAGCATGCATTGTTTGATTATAATATGAAAACTAGAACCTGTATATCATATGTATGTATATATATATATATATATATATATATATATATATATATATATATATATATATATATATATATATATATATATATATATATATATATATATATATGCGAATCGCTATACAAGTGTTTTAGGTCCTATCTAATCGATATATATGATGATGTAAACAATGTTGTAAAATGATGTCGAGCAATGTTTCATCGTGTTTTAATCATATGGCCTTCCGATCAATACGTGGCCTGCTCCACATCAATGCCCCATACTCGTCATCGACCCGAGCAACAAATCGATCTCTCGGGTTGACTTTGGGGCTAGATTACAGAAACTACAAAACAACGTACCGCAGCGAGTGAACAGTTTCACGGATTTGAAGCTGCACGGTGTAGCTCTAGCACGAGACAGAATGACACCTAGCGGAGTCGGCTGTTTGTCCAGGACTAGTTCTAATTTCAGTTGCTGTGATTTTGTAGTGGCCACTGCCCAGTCGCCAACAAACAACAGGTGTATTAGTGACCTTTCACCAATCTGCATATTGGAAATGGCGCGATCGAGTCAACATCTTTCGAGCAGGTGGGAATACAGCCCTGGCCTATAGGAAGTCCTATAGTAGACCTACAGCAGTACATAACACACGCAAGGATGGGTGTTCGCCGTCCTTCGTCCCACGTATTGGCACACCCGTCGTCTCTATTGCTACACCCGTCGGTCTATTGCTCCACCCGTCGTCTCTATTGCTACACCCGTCGGTCTATTGCTCCACCCGTCGGTCTGTTGCTACACCCGTCGGTCTCTATTGCTCCACCCGTCGGTCTATTGCTCCACCCGTCGGTCTATTGCTACACCCGTCGGTATGTTGCTCACCCGTCGGTCTATTGCTCCACCAGTCGGTCTATTGCTACACCCGTCGTCTCTATTGCTACACCCGTCGGTCTCTTGCTACACCCGTCGGTCTATTGCTACACCCGTCGGTCTATTGCTACACCCGTCGGTTCTATTGCTCCACCCGTCGGTCTATTGCTCCACCCGTCGGTCTATTGCTCCACCCGTCGGTCTATTGCTCACCACGTCGGTCTATTGCTACACCCGTCGGTCTGTTGCTACACCCGTCGGTCTATTGCTCCACCCGTCGGTCTGTTGCTCACCCGTCGGTCTATTGCTCCACCCGTCGGTCTATTGCTCCACCCGTCGGTCTATTGCTCCACCCGTCGGTCTATTGCTCCACCCGTCGGTCTATTGCTCACCCGTCGGTCTATTGCTCCACCCGTCGGTCTATTGCTCCACCCTTCGGTCTATTGCTACACCCGTCGGTCTATTGCTCCACCCGTCGGTTTTATTGCTACACCCGTCGGTCTATTGCTCCACCCGTCGGTCTATTGCTCCACCCGTCGGTCTATTGCTCCACCCGTCGGTCTATTGCTCCATCCGTCGGTCTATTGCTCCACCCGTCGGTCTATTGCTCCACCCGTCGGTCTGTTTGCTACACCCGTCGGTCTATTGCTCCACCCGTCGGTCTGTTGCTCCACCCGTCGGTCTGTTGCTCCACCCGTCGGTCTGTTGCTCCACCCGTCGGTCTATTGCTCCACCCGTCGGTCTATTGCTCCACCCGTCGGTCTGTTGCTACACCCGTCGGTCTATTGCTCCACCCGTCGGTCTGTTGTCTCCACCCGTCGGTCTTATTGCTCCACCCGTCGGTCTGTTGCTACACCCGTCGGTCTATTGCTACACCCGTCGGTCTATTGCTACACCCGTCGGTCTCTATTGCTACACCCGTCGGTCTATTGCTCACCCGTCGGTCTATTGCTCCACCCGTCGTTCTATTGCTACACCCTTCGGTCTATTGCTCCACCCGTCGGTCTATTGCTCCACCCGTCGGTCTCTATTGCTACACCCGTCGGTCTATTGCTACACCCGTCGGTCTCTATTGCTACACCCGTCGGTCTTTTGCTACACCCGTCGGTCTCTATTGCTACACCCTTCGGTCTCTATTGCTACACCCGTCGGCTTATTGCTACACCCGTCGGTCTCTATTGCTACACCCGTCGGTCTATTGCTACATCCGTCGGTCTATTGCTACATCCGTCGGTCTATTGCTACACCCGTCGGTCTATTGCTACACCCGTTGGTCTCTATTGCTCCACCCGTCGGTCTATTGCTACACCCGTCGGTCTATTGCTACACCCGTCGGTCTATTGCTCCACCCGTCGGTCTCTATTGCTACACCCGTCGGTCTCTATTGCTACACCCGTCGGTCTTTTGCTCACCCGTCGGTCTCTATTGCTACACCCTTCGGTCTCTATTGCTACACCCGTCGGTTCTATTGCTCACCCGTCGGTCTTTATTGCTACCACCCGTCGGTCTATGCTACATCCGTCGGTCTATTACTCACCCGTCGGTCTATTGCTACACCCGTCGGTCTATTGCTACACCCGTCGGTCTATTGCTACACCCGTCGGTCTTATTGCTCCACCCGTCGGTCTATTGCTACACCCGTCGGTCTCTATTGCTACACCCGTCGGTCTCTATTGCTACACCCGTCGGCCTCTATTGCTACACCCGTCGGTCTCTATTGCTACACCCGTCGGTCTATTGCTCCACCCGTCGGTCTATTGCTCCACCCGTCGGTCTATTGCTACACCCGTCGGTCTTTATGCTACACCCGTCGGTCTGTATTGCTACACCCGTCGGTCTCTATTGCTACACCCGTCGGTCTCTATTGCGCATACAATCAGGCCGTGAAATATACATCTAAGCGTAATTCCGGGAAATATAAAAATATTGACAACCACCCGCGGCGGTCACCCTACCACAGCGGGGCGGTCATCCTACCACAGCGGATGACGAATGTTCTACGTATAAATGCATGTAAATATCCGATGTCAATCTTGTCAACAGTACCTTCATTCTAAACCGAACCCTAAATCGGTCTCTAAGCCTAAATCTGTTTCCACACAAGAACATCCAAAAGGATGTGTATGGTAGCAAAAAAACACATAGGGGCATATATACCCAGGGTTGATAGTGGAGATATCCAAAGGGACTCCATCCCATAGGGGCATATATACCCAGGGTTGATGTGGTGGGGATTTCCAAAGAAATTCCACAGTACAAACTGGATGTCGCTTTTTATCATTAGATCTACGGACAGCGATACATGGCGTACACATGTACTTCCAGAACCCCCACCGGCCCCCACCCCCATCGGAATGCCCCGATACCAAACAAGCGGTGTTACAAAAGGCCTAATCCGCAAACGTCTACGAAAGCCGTATACGCGATTTGTTAGACGTTGCTAATCAATAAATCACTTTCGTTTGGTCAATACCCGAGGATATTGAGGTATAGAAAGTCACGCTGGCAGCGATAATGCGTCGTTGTAATTAGACACGTTGCTAATTGATTCACACATCTAATTCCACAGCATCCGGAATTAGTGGATTGGTAGGTCTAGGTGAAGCCTTGGCGAGAAGATTAGCCCCAATCTTTCCACAAGGGTTGTAATGGAAGCCTTTTGGTGAGCATTAGGGCGGGTGTAGCGGACATGTTTTGGCTAATCTAAAAGGTATGCGATTGTTGGTAATTAATCTTTGGTGAGACTTACACTTAGCAACAGTTCATCTCGCCTTCCCATTTCGTGGCCCGACAGCCAAGTGATAGAGACTAGGCGAAATTCATTCAGTTGCAATAAGAAGTTCGCGTACAATCCTATCTGACGGTCACGGTGTTGTACATCGTGAAGTCATCACGTTCTTTGAACACAGTGACATATACGACAATTTAAGACCGTGAATTCAAAATAGGATGTATTTTACTGTTCGTCTGCCGGGTCCTTCTGCCTGTACCACCAGCAAGTTGAGGTTATGCGTGTACAGGAAGAATAAGAGGTGTCCAACCACATTGAAGTAACAAGTCCAACTGGTCATTACGTTGAAATAATACGCAACGTCACATGATGACGTCATCACTATTTGAGCTATAAGGCGCTTACGTCGATCAAAGATGTCCATCCGCCCTGCCGGCAGACATTGCTTTAAGCATGTACAAATTCAAGGTTTTATTTTAAAAATAATAACCGGTATATCCTAGTCAGTTTTTACTAGTCACGTAATATAATGTGCGTTCAAGTGTTATCAGAACAAAATGATTGGCTGCACCGTTTATCTTTTGTGTGTGTGTGTGTGTGTGTGTGTGTGTGTGTGTGTGTGTGGCGGTGCTGCGTGGCGTGTGCGTGTGCGGTGCGTGTGCGTGTGCGTGTGCGTGTGCGTGTGCGTGTGCGTGTGCGTGTGCGTGTGCGTGTGCGTGTGCGTGTGCGTGTGTGTGCGTGTGCGTGTGCGTGTGCGGTGTGTGGGTGTGGGTGTGTGCGTGCGTGCGTGCGTGCGTGGGTGCGTGGGTGCGTGGGTGCGTGGGTGCGTGGGTGCGTGGGTGTGTGGCTCCGCATGTGCGTGTGGTGTTTTTTTAATAAATTTTTTTTCCACTTTTTTTAAAAAAGGGGAAAAGTGTGTTTACTATAAAATTTAATCAATACATGATAATGCTTCTATCACAGCGTCTGTGGCCACCATGACACCCACGTGGAGCACGGGACGTCACCAAGGTTGTCCTTGGAATAGCTAAAGGGTAGACTAGGGCGCTGTATCGCGGGTGCTGCAGCTTCGAACCTCGGGGTAGTTCGTTCATTCTGCGCCATCCCAGTTACCTCAGCCGTATGGGGAACTGTCCTGTGTCACACTCTGATGAGCATGTATTTTATGAATTGTTTATATTATTATATTTGTATAATTAATTTGTTACTGTTTTACTTTTTTATGTATTGTTTTACTTTTTTAATTTACCTTATCTATTTATATGTTCGCAATTGTCTTAATATCTTAGAAACAATATCATATATCTTAATTACTTGATATATAAAGTTTTAAGCACACATAATATAATAATATATATATATATATATATATATATATATATATATATATATATATCTTTTTAAATAAATTTATCATGACATACATTTCTTAGAACTTTTTCTTCTAAACTGTTGTATGATTCCATGTTTTATTGTTATGTGTATATGCGCCTATGAATGTTCTGGTCCCGGAGATACGATGCTTTACAAATGCTAGTAATAATATGAATGAACACAAAATTATTATAAGTATTATAAGTACTGTGTATATTAACTGAGTCTAAGAAATATTGTATGCTTTACTATTATATAACAAGGAAACTGTCTTTGAATTAATAATTATGTCCTGGTGGTCCTCGGTATAAGCCCCTGGGGGTTTCTAGAGGATCTCCACGGTTACAGTTCTTTATTCATTCGTATGCATGTTCTTTAAAATGTATTTGTGAGCGGAATAAATACAGTTAATTCATAAATAAGCTGGCTGTGGACACTGGTGTTTTATACGAATAGTCATCGCATAGTAATTGCTGCGTGGCTGAATACTCCATGGCGACGGGCGTAACAAGGAGGAACCTGTAATGAGCAAGAGGCTGTAGGACAAGAACGGCGCCATGAGTTTAATCCTTCGATAACGGCGAATACAAGGCCGAACCAAGAGGAATTTCTGGGTGCCAAGAATCCCTCCCAAATCGCAATGGCAATGTACAATCGTAAGGTAAGGTAAGTTCTATCGACCGCAGAAGTCAATCCTCGTGACTGACAAGGCACTTTACACTTAATTTACTCCCTGGCGGATATGTGTAATTGAACACCATCTCGACTTCTCTGGGAAGTAATTAATGCGCGAAGATTATTCTTACACAAATATCCACCAATGTCTATAGCCAGGTATTTATTCACACAGCTGAGTGAACTGAAACAATGTACAGTGAACGAACTTGCCAAATGGCTTCAAGGGTTCTCTTAGTCGGGAGTCCGAAGCTCTCGTCACTGTGCCAAGCGCCCCTACCAGTTGTGACGACATACGGCAGCTGTAGACTGGATCCTCTATGGGAACTTCTGGCATGTCTGTGATAAACAGGAATACTACACAAGACCCTTGTAACAGGACTCATTGGTGGTCGGATCCTAGCTACGTGTGTTCCTTCGGCATGATGCACAAACAGTCCAGATATCTTGTTTGTACTATCAGTCACAATTCCCACAAAATTGTTCCCGAATCCGGTCGGCAATAGGTGTGTATAATTCCACAGGTCTATAATGTATAACTGCATCACATGTCGACTTGCCAAAATGGTATTAATTGCTTGTTACTACGTCCCGCCGCTAGTCGGACGGTTAGTTGCAAGCACTTCCGAGAACTGCTGTTTGAAGTTGCATTGCGTGGATCCTAGAATCACAGACAGGAATAACGTTCAAATGTCGAACTTCCGTCCCCCACACGTGCGCGACACACGCACGCACGCACGTGCACGCATGCACAGTTGCCAAAACGATTAGTATTATTTGCCTCTCTAAATGTCCTGAACCTTGCCATGTATTGATCTGTTTTGTGCCGGACGTGTTAATGTGTTCGTAATGAGTGTGTACGCTACATGTGGCATTGTTATGACGCTGCAAAACATCCTCGGCGCTATGTTTAGGTGGTGTGGTTTGTTCGTGTTAATCGAGTGTATTGACCTCGGCATAGAGCATTGCATTCTCAATCAAAGGTTGTCGCGCCATTTCGTTACATGCACCTTCACAATGCACGCTAAATTACACCACAACGCGCATCAGTAGTATTATCCTCCAAGGGATTACATGGCCTATGTGCATTTTAACGTGGCTTTTGCAGAAACACGCCAAAAGATATACGGACTAGACATCTATGTGACTAGACGTCTATATAGACACTAAACATCTATGTGACTAGACGTATATATATATATATATATATATATATATATATATATATATATATATATATATATATATATATATATATATATATATATATTATATATATGGACAGACGTCTATGTGACTAGACGTCTATATAGGGACAAGACGTCTATGTGACTAGACGTCTATATAGGGACAAGACGTCTATGTGACTAGACGTCTATATAGGGACTAGACGTCTATCTGACTAGACGTCTATATAGGGACAATACATCTATCTGACTAGACGTCTATATAGGGACTAGACATCTATCTGACTAGACGTCTATATAGGGACAAGACATCTATGTGACTAGACGTCTATATAGGGACTAGACGTCTATGTGACTAGACGTCTATATAGGGACTAGACGTCTATGTGACTAGACGTCTATATAGGGACTAGACGTCTATGTGACTAGACGTCTATATAGGGACTAGACGTCTATGTGACTAGACGTCTATATAGGGACTAGACGTCTATGTGACTAGACGTCTATATAGGGACTAGACATCTATGTGACTAGACGTCTATATAGGGACTAGACGTCTATCTGACTAGACGTCTATATAGGGACTAGACATCTATGTGACTAGACGTCTATATAGGGACAAGACGTCTATGTGACTAGACGTCTATATAGGGACTAGACATCTATGTGACTAGACGTCTATATAGGGACAAGACGTCTATGTGACTAGACGTCTATATAGGGACTAGACGTCTATGTGACTAGACGTCTATATAGGGACTAGACGTCTATGTGACTAGACGTCTATATAGGGACTAGACGTCTATGTGACTAGACGTCTATATAGGGACTAGACGTCTATGTGACTAGACGTCTATATAGGGACTAGACGTCTATATAGGGACTAGACATCTATGTCACTAGACGTCTATATATGGACTAGACGTCTATCTGATTAGACGTCTTTATAGGGACTAGACGCTTATGTGAATAGACGTTTATAGAGACTAGCATTTCTGAATAAATTTACATTCAGGGGTGGGCCATTTGACACCACTGGACATTATACTCCTCTTTCCAATACAGCGAGAGAGACAGAGAGCGTCAACGATCGACGTGAAAGAAGGTAACCATTAAATCGCGTTACCCCACCCCGCCACGGACTTATCGGGAAAAGAAGAAGAGAAATAAAACCCAGTGAAGCCGACAGAAAATAGTTTTAGTGATGTTACGCAGTTGACATGTTCCATTACCATTAGACAGCTATCAAATCACACGGAGTTCTTCTTGAGGACAACACTTGAATAAGTGTCTTCGCCGAAGCTGCAACACTCCGAAGAGCAGATTCCCCCTGAAGCCTCCCGCTAACGGCATGGAAAAGCGCCCAGCGTATTTGCCAGTGATGTTGAACACAGACGTTCAGTTAAACGGAATCAAGACTCTTTGCCTTGACACTGTGTCGAGCCGGTCTTCTGCAGAGCCCTACGCTGACAGCCGTGGATATCACCACGAAGTAGTGTTGTCTCTCTCGCCATGATGTCTCAGATCTTATTCCGTACAACCGCGGAGAGGCAGACACACGCCTTATGCTCAGAAATGTATTGGATCGTCACCGGCAAGGACAGCAATCACCCAGCACACCAACAATGTTGTGGTACAGGCAAGCCATTCTGCTTGCACTACATGATATCAAACGATGATTACAGCCCCGCTGCCTCCAACCGAGTGAACACGGAAGAAGAGGGGTGACAAATGTAGATGGAATATATACAAGATATTTCTTCCGCTTGCTACAAAAGCTTGTATCTTCCTGTTGTTACAAGGACAGAACTCTGTGTGGTTGTAGAGGAAAATGTACCCCAACCTGGCAAATCATAGCAGAAACAACTGTTGCGTGGGAAATATGGATTTAATCCAGCAGGGATTAAATACGTTTTGCTCACAGCACCAACCAACTTGTAAACATTGTCCAGTCACATCTGGACAATGTCACCTTAGATGAGGCCACAGTGAAGCTGGGGCGGGGCTTGACACAGTCACCACCCGGCATCGCTTATCATGAGACTTCTGTTTTAATTCCTTTGTCAAAAGAGGAAGTGCGTTTCATGGAGCAGCGCGTTTTTAACCCCAAATTTCCCTCCCACCTACCCCATCTGCTCCAGCTTGGCTTGGCCTCTTTCCTTCACGGCTTCCTTTGATTGCTGTGTTGCTTTATTTTGTCATTTTTTGCTCTGTCGGGTGGTTGTGTTTTCCAAGGGGTTTTAGGGCGAGGACATGTGCGCATGTACCTACCGCTTTCCCCTTGTCTTTCTTTACATGAACTTTTACGCGATATTTTGTTTGCTTTAGGTGGTACACTGTTTGGTAGCACGAGGAAGTGCGCCCCTACGTCAGTTGGGGTTATAGGCGCCTTGCGCTACCTTTCGGTGCTTCCATTGTATCTCATGTTGCATGTTTACCTCTATGTTTTCATTGTACTATATTGTGGGGGTGCTTTCTGGCCCCCACATTTATTTTGCTTAGATAGCTGGATTGCTTAGATAATTTCTCGCGCTATCCCCATTGACAAACATGACATCTATGCTTTTAAGGGGATTTGCTATATTTATCTAGGCCAGCGGCAATGCTCATAGTCTTGTATACTATATGACTTCTGTTTACTTGTGTAATTAAAGGGCATTGCCATTTTCCACCCACATTTGTTTCTGTTTTTCTTGCTATCTCTCGCTCCATAAACCGAGCAAAGCACAGCAGGCTCCCATATTTATTTACTTAGTACAGTAACGGTGAGGGTGAGCAAAATACATAATTTAAACCACAACGTGAATCTCCAACGACATGGATCCAGTCGTCGTAAGAGAAGTTGCCCGGTTGCTTCATCAACGGTTCATCAAACACCAAACAGATCTCATTATCTTGTGTTGTCTACGAACACTATTACGGCTGTTAGTCAAGTAAAAATGCAAATTAATCAAATGTTGTTGCAGAAATAATTGTAATGGGGTAACTGTTTGGTTCGTGAAAGAATAGATCGTGGCCATTTTGAAAACAAAATGGTCGCCATTTCTTTCTGTAGGAAAGTTTGCGATGGTTACATAACTAAATATATTCCGTCAGAAATGGTCAAACTATAAGTCAAATTGGATCCGTTTATTACAAAAAGACCCCAACCTTTCACACATATAAATTATGTATGTACATACACCCCACGACACACACACACACACACACACACACACACACACACACACACACACACACCACACACACACACCACACCACACCACACACACACCACACACCACACACACCACACACACACCACACACACACACACACCACACACCACACCACACCACACCCCACACCACACACCACACCACACCACACACACACACCACACACACACCAACACACCACACACACACACACACACACACACACACACACACACACACACACACACACACACACACACACACACACACACACACACACACACACACACACACACACACACACACACACACACACACACACACTATATTGAGCACGGGAATATAATTAGATAATTACAAAGCATACACCATGCACTAGCTAAATGCAAGCAGTTCCGATACTTCCTTTTTAGGAAAGTACATGCCCTAACATTGTATCTAGCGAGGCCTACTTATATCAGGTTACAAACCGACCACACATGTCCCTAACCGCGCGGTTACCATAGCTTCGCAATGTACTTTATTACATCAACGTGTGCCCAGTCCGACATTTCATTTTTCAAGGATGTCGTAGTTGAATATTCACGGCAACCGTGGGACGTACGGCCCACGTCTACATGCATGTCTGTACGACGGGCCAGACTGTTTTGCCATGCACTGTCATGCGTTTGCCTGATAACCTGAGTGCAACGACGACCCGGACAGATCAATATTTGATGGATCGGAGTCTGTCCAGCCTTATAGTTATACAATTTCAGCTAACGTTCGCCGTTCCCAGAATATGGGGGTGGGGTGGGGGTTGCAAGGATCGGAAGGTGGGAGGCTGGTCCGAACATTGGCGTATTGAGAACCGTAGTTTCAGGATCATGACGCGAGAGTAGAGAGGTTTTGAAACCTTCAGCTGCACAACTTCACACTCACATAAAAGCACCTTTAAGGTTTTCAAAACAACATGATTTGCAACCTCCTTGGTGCTGGCTAAAATCCCACACACCCATGCTCTGGTTAACTGGGTTGCAGAACAATATATCTGCGAAAATCCCCCATGCCCTCCATTCCCGCGGTCTATACGGATGGTTGCCTGACAAGGGAAGGGGGTTGGCCACGGAAACATTGGAGGTGGGAAGTTCAGACCAACCCATGTATGTCATCGTTGATGTTAATTAAGAATACTTGTTATTTCCCTTTATTTATAAAGTATTTCAAGTAACGAAAATACAATTTGAAAGAAGTTGATTGTATTCCTAATCAGAACAACGGATGATTTCCCACCTGTAGAGTGATTAGTCGCCGGACATAGGACGCCCAACCTCACGGCCCGTGGTTTATGGCAGCGTTAAGAGGTATCGTTTTTCAGTCGACGAACTGCGCCCAGATTATGTTGCAATAGAGTCGTGAATTATGTCGTCTATCTCGCCTTATGAGTACGCGTCGGCGTCATAGCTAGACGCCAGACACCATTCATCGTGAATTTCGCGCCGTTTTCATAAAGCACATCGTCTGACAAGACGTCGTATGCTATGGGCATTCTTATCATATTTTAGTGTCTGTAGTACAACTTCGTGATGAACGACGTGACATTCCATAGTATCCATTCTACTATGTGTGTAAGGGAGACGTGTTCCTCTTCTCATTTCGTATAATGCTCATTACCAACAAGTGCGTGATTCAGTGGGCGGGGCTCCCTCGCTAGAAGCCTAGAAAGCAACGTGTTGCCAACGGCGAAGCGACACAATTAAAACCCTCCTGAATATGTTACTCTGGAAAAAATAACCTAAATACACTATACAAAACAACGTTTTTGTATTGCAAGAGGAGTAATCAAAAGAGAAATGACGGGACAATGTAGACAAATTGATAAAACTAATCCTAACCGTTGCGTATTTGCAACAGAAGGTAAAGCTGGCTAACACAAACTCCCAGTGGAAATGACAATACGATAACTACTTTTTCTCTGAAAACAAAATATGCGATCAGAAGCGCGCCTGTAGACAAATGGAGTGATCAAGCTCACACTCGATAAGCACCCCCGAATTTCTATATCCATCAACAGGAAGGAATAGCCATAAAAATTGTCATACATTTCGACGATTTAGGGCATGTCCGATTTCGTATCCATTTATGATGAAGTTATGCTGAACGCTTCCGGTGTGATCGATTGATCATGAAATTCTGCGAACTGTATACCGTTCAATGTCGACAGTTAGACCTGCTTGTCGGACCAAGCCAAAAGAGAGACATCCGTCTCTTTTCTCGTCAAATGCATGGCTGGTTGCCAGACGCTCAATTGAGGGATCTCGTTACCACGTTGCTTATACTGATTGGTCGATGGATCACATGTCTCTGTTGTTAACCAATCACATATCATCTTGGACAACTTCCGCCATTACGTCATTGGCGTACATGCGCTTTCAGCGAAATCAACAACCGAACCATTGCGTCTATGTCCATTAATAATTGTTTGGCACAACACGCACAGAGTAGGAATTTTAGACATTCGCTGTGACTGTGCCTACCGTAAAATCAGTATTAGTGTTGCATGTGTAAGGAATAGTTCAACTTACATCTTCAATTTAAATGCTTAACAATCTCCACTATATAATTAATTAAGATCGAGCGTCTGTAAGTGTTTATTGTTTTGCTTACGAGCTCCAGTAATTTAACTGTTTAATGTTTACCTGTAAACCCATATGATAGTCGCGATACAACCAGAGTTCCATGTAACCTCACTGACATTGATGAATTTAACAGTCGGCTCGTCTGAGAGTAATAATAACACTTCATTAATAATTGACGGGGCTTAACATAGAATGACGACATTTTCCAGAGAGAATACTATAATCAATTATAGGAATCTGTTTGCTTCTCCGTGGGAATCAAACTTAAAACGTTTCATTTTCCCTGGCCGGCCCCTGGGATTTCAGGCTCTCAGCCGCGTGTTTTGGTTGAGTAAGTAATAGGAAACCTAAGTCTATGATATAACAATACTTATATTCTTATCCCCCATTAACATACCGTGTTTTTGTGACACTATAACATATATACACGGTAATGAACAGCATTAACCTGACTCCTACCTTACTGATGATGAAGCCAAACACCACGTTACTAAATGCACATTTCTGTAAAGTTCACATCTGAAAAATACTTAACAACATGCATTCCCGTGCCATTTGCTTGCCGAAATATACAGACCGACTCTTAAATAAAATATGCCTAGACGAGAACCGCGGCTTTCCTTGGTAATGCACCGTTACTGACGATGAAAGCACCTTGAGAGTAACCTGTGAGTTGAAACTTTACACGATCGCTGTTAAAAACTGGACCGTTTATACTGATTTCCATTGGGACAATGTCCCAAACCGGTACTTTTGTTTGTCAGACGGGCAATGAATCGTGGTTGCTTCATCGTCCAATGTACTTAGCCACGATTGGGAACCAGCCTGGTCGGGTGTAGCAGTATATAAACACACTACAGAGTGTTACTTAAAAAGAAAAACTAAATTCAGCAGTATCCAGCCCCTAGAACTATTCACATCTTAGTGCCTGGCAGATCTGTCCGTAACCATCCCAGCTTCTTTTGGAAGTATCCAGCCATGCGTGCGCTGCAGGTAATGAGCGGAGATTAATCTAAAACAAATACCAACCATGGTCTATATGGCTAGATACTCATTTTTAGAGCAGAGTGCAGTAGGACAATGTAGACTGGACGAACTTGCTCAAGGTTCGACACGGCAGCACATGATTCGAACGCGTGTTCTCTCGACCGGTAGTTCTATGTCCTGTCCACTGTTCTACTTAGTAACACCATAAGATGAGGCAGTTCGGTTGTAAACACGTTACAAATCGACTACAGTTCGAACCAGCCATCTGCTGTGTGTATACGGTTGTAAATAATTAATAATGATCATCACATCCACGATTACGTTCAATCCACAAATGCGAAGTCGACAGAATTGCAAACGCGTACGTTTAAATGTCATTTAAACTTACACGTGGGATCCGCGCGCATGTGTCACTCGCTGCTCTTGTTTTGGGGTCGCAATTGTAACAATTGTAGCGAGTCAAGTGTTATAGTATTGTCGGATTAAACAGGTGATATTCATAACAGCGTCTGTCTGCTATAATATACTGGAGTTAGCACATGAACAATTAACGCCCTTGCAATTGTGACCAACAGTCTGCCAAAAAGCCGATATGCTCTGTATTTATTTTAGTTCGTATATAATTCGCCAACAGGTCTCACGGAGGTCCCGTTGAACTATCGGTTGATGTTATAAAAAGGCCGCCTTAATTTACATCCCAGCGGTCGATATCAACGGCGATCAATGGGTCGAGTTGATGAGCTACTCCCTGTCTCGTGGCACCTCCCGGGGAAAAGAAGGACGCACGCATGCACGCATACACGCACGCAAAGACGCACGCACATGAAATGTCACACACGCACTCCCGCAAACAAACATATGAGATGTTACACACGCGCGCGAGCGCGTGCGTTCGTATGTACATATAGGCAGTACGCGCACGCACACATGCATACACGCGATGTAAGCAAATATACACAAGCACACATGTACGTATTAGTACACTCGAATACACCCACGTACATACAAACGCATAAACACCCAGCACCACATACAAACGTAGGCGGGCAGATGGACCAGCGGGCGGGCAAGCACACACGCACGTACGCACGCACAATACACACACACTTATATATGTATGTATGTATGTATGTATGTATGTATGTATGTATGTATGTATGTATGTATGTATGTATGTATGTATGTATGTATGTATGTATGTATGTATGTATGTATGTATGTATGTATGCATGCATGCATGCATGCATGCATGTATGTATGGGCCTACTTGTACATCTATACACATTCGATCGAGAGTCTCACAAGCATGCACATCACATGCACATACCACCCACAAACCACACACACATACACACACATACACACACACACATATATACACACACATGCGCACACGCGCGCGCACACACACACACACACACACACACACGCGTGTGTGTGTGTGTGTGTGTGTGTGTGTGTGTGTGTGTGTGTGTGTGTGTGTGTGTGTGTGTGTGTGTGTGTGTGTGTGTGTGTGTGTGTGTGTGTGTGTGTGTGTGTGTGTGTGTGTGTGTTTCGAATAATTAAATGGTTAACAGCAATATAACCGGGGCTGCGGTAAAACTGTTCGCCGTATGTTATCAGTGGAGTCCAGGCGAGATGCGACGAGACAGCGGAGATGCCGATCGAAGTTATGAGAAATTATTTTTCAATATCACCCCGCGGAGTGGTGCTAAAATGATCGATCCGATTCTCATCCCCACTAATAATTTAGTTACCGCGCCACTGGTATATACATAATGTACACACCGCGCGGTATATGCAGGGTCTATATATATATTTCTATACACACAATTAATATATATATATATATATATATATATATATATATATATATATATATACACACACACGCACGCACGCACGCACGCACTACGCACGCACATACGCACGCACACACACACACACACACACACACGCACACACGCACGCACGCATGCACATATGCCCTTAAAATAGAAATTTCTGTAATATAGAGGACTATATTATTATTTTGTTTGGTATGAAAATACAAAGGCTTAATAATAATAGTTACGTACGGTTCAGTGTTCACTCAAATCCACCTGCAGTGTACAACATCGACGATCCTTCTGGATAATAATTTATTATACATGCAAGTTACACAGCCACTGGCTTACGGCTACGCGTATCAGTCTGACGTATATCTATAAATACCTATTTGCTATTATATATCCTAATACGATATAAACCACGCATTTAGCAATGATGTAACTACCGGTTTGTTAGTTACATGACATGATATCATAGTGCGTTTGCTGTATAATTACTACCTACGATATGAGGTCACATAAAATGTATGTGACCTTCGTGACCCCATTTCTCTCACCGTTGACCTGATAAGATTCACTACGAAACATTCCTGAATGATTCGTAAGGTTCCGAGGCTGTTGTCTTGGTGACGCAGCCCCCGGAGATATGCGTCAGCAGTCACATGATGCATACTAATTCACTTCCGTGTATTCGTCAATACAAATTATAACTGCGCGAACAAAATAGTCCCACGCCTAGCTATTTATTGTGCAAGATAACCATTATATATAATTAAATTTGGTGTGCAGTCTATAATAAAAAGTTCAGAAAGTAATATCTGTATTGTAAGAGATGCGTAAGGCAAACATATAAAATACCGTATTTGTATTACCGTATCAGTGATTTTATGAAACGGGCGTTTGGGTGTTGTTAGCTGCTGCTAATATTCGAGTTATTATCAATTTAAAAATGTTTATGTAATTACGCCTTTTTCTTATTCATGGTTGACCGCAAGCGATCTGTCTATGAGTATTTTGATAACGACATTTATATTATATTTCATGTAAAGTTATACAAAACCTTTTTGATCGGTATGTTTGCTACACACCGGCAACTGCTAACCCACATATGCAAGCTAGGCATATCCTATGAATTTTCTGCATGCAGTTTGTGTGATGCCAAATTCTGGTTACATTTTGAAATACATTTATTTGACATAAAACCGATATTAAAATAAGCGTGGATGTTGTAATATAATTTAAGTAGCACAGTGAACTGTGGTAATGCTTGGGTGTGGTTTTTGTAATATAAATTTCGTTATTACGGTACCGGCACATCCATCCATGTTGAACTAAGCATGTTCATTAAAACTGCTTAATTAGTCACTTCTTAACAAACGTGTGATAGATACTAGTCACTTGTAAATTTACGGTTGAACTTATTTTTCGAACGTACAAAGGTTGCTTTTCGGCAAACGAAGCTAATTGTATTTTCACCGGTGGCGAAGTAATACAGGTCAAGTGCCCGTACATTCGTGAACTATTTTCAAGGTTGGCGGGCTCTGCCATTTTGTTTTGCAGATTATCAGATCGGAGATATTTTGCTTGAAATCCACGATCATCCGTGTTTTAAAATATCATCTGCGATGGCAGACAGAGAGGATAACGTATACAAGGCTAAATTAGCCGAACAGGCAGAGCGATATGATGGTAAGTGTAATGAAATAGCTGTATTTTTGCGTTGTTAAGCTCGTAGTTTCTTTGAAATGGATACCTGTGTCCAAGTGCCGAATGTAGTGTTGGTATTCGTAATGCTTACACTTCAAAACATGCCGCTAACTCACGAAGTAGGTTCATTTTCATTCGTATGTGTTGTGTGGCTAGCTAAGTTCGTGCTCCCGTGCATACTGCGATGGCAGTACGTTTTGTTTCAGACAGGATCGCTGTATCGGAGGTGTGTCCGCCATGATGAATTCTGTGCCGTGATCAATTTTCATAATCACAAGGCTTCCACATAGGTTTCACTGTGATCTGTGTGGTTTTAAGGTTCACTAAGTCGTTCTAAATTGTCCTTTTAAAATAACGATGAAATATGCATTTGCTGCATTAATGTGTTATGCAGATATCCGGTATTTATTCATGTGCCGAAACGGGTAAGTACATGTCCAAGACCAAGTCCCGTTTTGACCTGAATCCAAGGCATTTACGCGGCATTGTCCACTAAGCACACACACACATTGATGGTGAAAAAATCATATGTTTGTGTTGTATTGTTGATATGTTATAGGGATATATGCAACTATTAAAAAGTACCATGTCTTGTGTTTTGCTGACTGAAGTGTTTTTGATAAGTTGGTGGAGGTCAATACCCGATACACTACATATGCACACCTGCCTTTATGGTATCTATTGTCTATTTTTTGAAATATAATATCACCAGACAACTGTAGATAACTAAATACTAAAAATCACCATGATCATCCCATGTGATATCAACCCTTTCCTTCAAGGTTTGTGTATTTTAAACGAATGCAGTACCATAAATAACATTTTGTACCATTAATTTTATGTAAACTAAAAATTCATTCCACATCAACTGGAAAGAGACTAAAATTGAAGCCATGTTGCAGTTTGCTCATTTACAAGTAATTTTTTGTTTCTGTTGGGTAAGTTGCTAAGTATGATATACCCCCCATTCTGTCTATAAGAAATATATATATACTTTTGTTTTACTGACTAAAAAATAGTAGCCTCTGTCCATTTGGTTTCCGTGCTTTTCTTTGCACAACTGTAAGATCGATTGTAAGTTCTTATGGCACGTTTGGGGTTTGTGGTAAATGAGACACAGGCATTTCATGTAGAAATTATGTTATGGCACGTTTTGCATAAAGAATTTTCAAAACATAAGTCATGTCCATTATTCTGGTGCTAAGATGTATGCTTTGTTTTGCTAAATGCATTGATCAGTTTTATGTTTAAGGAGGTTTGACAGTTTCATTTGTAGTGTTAATGCTTGAACTGTTTCTTTTCAGAAATGGTGGACTGCATGAAGAAGGTTGCTGCAATGGATGTAGAATTATCAGTAGAAGAGAGAAATCTTCTTTCAGTTGCATACAAAAATGTTATTGGTGCCAGGAGGGCGAGCTGGCGGATAATCAGTAGCATAGAGCAGAAGGAGGAGAACAAGGGTAGTGAAAACAAGCTAGAAATGATCCGCCAGTACAGGCAAAAAGTAAGTATATTGCAAAGCTGTTTGGTTGATGCATTAGTAGGCGAAACATTGCTCCCACTATATAATTAGTCATTTGATTTAAATGTCTCAATACCCAGTCATGACTTGCTTCTGAAAGAGATTGCATAATCAATGAAATGTTATTGTATACCTATTTATGAACAATTGTAACAGTTGGTCTTATAAGAAGAGGTAGTATTCATTAATACTAGGCGTGATGAATGAAGCCATTGTTTTCCCTGTCAATAACAATTACTGGGAGTACCATTTTAAGTGCTAAGCATAAGCTGGCTAATTATGCGTTATATTGTAATGTGTATGACCAATTGTTCATGTCCTCTTACCAAAGACGATTGATTACCAGTTCATGTTTTAAGATAATTTCTGAAAGAAGGCGTGATTGTAAAGATATGAATTGTTGTGTACAAATAGAAATTAACTGTATTGCGAATTTGTACAGGTTGAAGCCGAGCTTCAGCAAATATGTCGTGACATCCTAGATGTTCTGGACAAGCACCTCATTCCTGCAGCAGCCTCTGGAGAATCAAAGGTTTTCTATTATAAAATGTAAGTATTTGCGAAGAGTAGAGGAACAAAGTAGAATATAAACCAGCTTAAGTGTCATTACGTATTCCATTAGATCCGGTCTTTCCTACCTGTGAAGGGGTAGCATAACATTTGTGGTGTTTCCTGTTGTGAACATCGTTTGCAGACTTTTCTCTTCGCAAAATATGTAAACCATATAACATGTCCTCAGATCTAGTAAACCCCTAAATTGGTGTAGATATCATGAAGCAACAAATATGGCAATCTTGACGTTCTGTTGACTTTGATAGATTTCAGGTGTTAATTTATAATAACTGGACTTTATGTGAGAATACATTTTTACCATTTTCAAAAAAATGACAACAGGGACAACACATCTTTGTTAGAACACTTATTGTAAACACTAAGCCCCACTAGCAAATTTAATTTACTGATGCAACTGGACGGCTGGTGTAAACGTGTTTACAAAAGTTATCGATGCCATCATCATCACACTCGTCCAGTCATTGAAGCTTTTAGGCACCTGTCTTTGTTGTCCCCATCTTTAAGATTTGTAAACATTATGTGCGTCCCCTCAAAAGCTGCTGATGTATAGGTTACAAACAAACCTGAGATTAAATGTCGCTTTTTATACTTATCTTACAGGAAGGGCGATTACCACAGATACCTAGCTGAGTTCGCGACTGGCAACGACAGGAAGGAGGCCGCTGAGAACAGTTTAGTGGCATACAAAGCAGCTAGTGATATCGCAATGACGGAGCTACCACCAACACATCCGATTCGGCTCGGGCTTGCACTCAACTTCTCCGTGTTTTACTATGAGATCTTGAACTCTCCTGACCGAGCGTGTCGCCTGGCTAAGGCTGCGTTCGACGATGCGATCGCCGAGTTGGATACACTGAGTGAAGAAAGCTACAAGGATTCAACGTTGATCATGCAGCTGTTACGGGATAACCTGACACTGTGGACATCTGACATGCAGGGTGATGGTGAGTTGATCGGTTGCAACCGAATATGAACTGCAATGCATAAACCTGTTTATGAAAAGAAAAAAATAACCTTGTTCCAGACTTCCAGCTATACTTGTGAAAACTGTTGACATGATGTGACGTGGAGTAGTAGTCAGTGTTATTGGTTTTAGTGTTTATGTGCATCTGCTGATTTAATTTTTAGTTACATGAAGCCAGCTGCTTTTAATGGCAATTTTGCTGTGATTGCTTGTCAGATAGAAAACAAAAAGTGCAAAGTTATCATAGTGGAAAACGTTGAAATTTTGGAGGTTGCTAAGAAGATTGGAGAAGTACTGTTTACTGTCCACAGGCTCAGGATTATCAATCTACAAAACTATTAATGTTTGTTCTTTGAAAACAACATTTTACCATAGTGCCATGCTAGTGGGATACTTATGTTTGTTTACTCATTTGTCAATGGTGTGTTTTCAGGTGATGAGCCAAAAGACGCCCAGGTCGAAGACATCGAAGGCCAGGAAAATCCTTGATCCGCAGTAGAAATGCTACTGCTAGAAATGTTTTGTGTGCACCTGTATTCAATGTCGACAAGTCCATGCCGTGAACATTATGTTGCTACAAACATTCACATTACTCTGTGCATCTTAAACACTGTGAGCTAGCGCAGCTGTGACGATGTTTGGCGAATTATTTCCATGTTTGCTGAAAAATCTCCAAGGTGCACATTGTCACTATCTATCATCAGAGTTTATTTTGTCGTCGAAGGATCACCCTCAGGGGGGACTTGGACCGAAAATGCATCCGATTCCGGTGCCTGTTTCAAGGTGTACATCATTCTGTAAGCACAATCTGTACCATTGATGTTCCGTAGTGCTCCTTTGATATTTATTTTATATAAATGAGTTTGTGAGCACAACGTTGTAGCCCGTTGTTTTTCAGCCGCGTTTCTTGTGTGTTTATTATGTGACGTGTACTGGTATGTGTATTGGGTTGTATAATTGGGTAGGAACATGACCGTAACCAAAAAGACCAGTTCGAAGTAGGTTTAAATGTATGTGCTGACAGGATGCTTGTCCTGTGTTGCACCATTTTTACACTTCGATCGGCACAACTGAGCAGCATTCCAGACTGTGAAAACAGTTTGCCTACAGCACGTTATGCCTGTTGGTAAATTCCTGTGTATCAGCCTATCTGGCTTGCAAACAAAATTTGAAAATTTTATTTACATTGTAGTCCTTGGTGTTTTATTCACGTTATACTATTCTATCTCTTAATTTTGCGTGCTTGTGCTATATTGGTTAGCTCCAATCGGGTGTACACAGCGCATAATGTCTGTGGTAACATGCGGAGAAATTTAATTTCTTTTCTATATCGATGGCAAACATTTTAGATCGTTAGATTTGTATCTGGCAGAACAGTTATTACTATGGAGTGGATGTTTGTATTTCGTCCTATTTTTCTATGTTACAGTTATTGATACTAGGTGTCATTTTCATTATTGCTACTAGTGTGTAGGACGCTAACAGAGTACTAATGTAATTGGTGTACGTAAGAACACATCAGCTTCATCAGAGATGCAACCGTTGGGCGTGCACGCTTGCAGGTGTATCAAACTAATGCGGTATAATCATGGACACCATACAGTCATGTAGATTTTCACAGCCGTGGTCAATGGTTTGGTGTGAATGGGTAATAATATTTTGCGGGTCACGATGTACGATTAGCTTGTAATTGTAACGATTTAGTAACTATTTAATTTGTGCACAGCTGCATATCAAGGGCATGTTGTACAGATTTCACTCAAGTGTGTTGTCAGAACGTACTAGATCGCATAGGGGGTGCATTGTAAACTTTGATTCGGCTTGATGTTTTAGCACTTGTCATTGGCTCGACAGTCGACAGAATATTAATTCAATAACACCCGAGGTATTGAACATAGAGAAACACACCAGAATACTTGAAGCGGTTGTTACCATTTTTCTATTGACCACGTATTGGCATACTATTGCATTGTGATTGTACTTAAAACGTTATTGTAAGGCTGTATTATTAATTCCTTCCTTTGCTGTCATTGCCTCTAGTACTTGGAGTTAGAGCCTTTAGATCGTGTTCAGGGACATGTCATCATTTTCTTTGTCGGCGGATGTCGTGCTTTCAGCATTAAAACCTTGTGGAAAATTACATGCGTTGTGCTGTAGCTATAACAAGATGTGGCACTATTGTCCAAGTGAGTTTTGATCAAGTTGAGAGCTGTCAGAAAATAGCTTAGAATATTCAAAGTAGCTGTCTGTGTTGCTATTGAGGATGTTAATATGATCCTGTCCACAGCATTTTGGTAGACAAATTCGAACATTGGTTATTTCTACAGTACAAGATGCATCACGATGGCCGTAACTTTATTGTTATAATATTCTTGAAACTTGACTGCTAAACACTGCTCAATCCAATAGGGTTGAGGGTTTGCTGACCCCAAATCTACCCTGAAGCAATAATAGTGGTTTACGCTAGGAATGTACTGATAGTGGCCATTCAGTGGCTGTAACTGCTGAACTGCAGGTATGTAGGGCAGTTTGCGACAGACTGATTTCCTCTTTGATTAATAGGTTTGTTTTGGCTGGTTTCCGGAGGTGTACCGTTATAGCTGAAGGCTATGTTTTGCAGTTTTTCTTTGGGGTAAATTACATGGTAATACATCTTAAACCCGTAGCCTATATACTGACCAATGCAGTTAGGTAACAATAACTGATAAGCTACTAAAACATAGTTTTATTACAGTGATGAATCCTAAAGTAATGGAGTGTTAATTAATGTTATCTCCATGATGCAAAAGGGGTCAAGTAGCCCATTAATTTTCCATCCTAAAATGAGGCAATATGTGCATTGAAAAACGAACAGACACCTGGTGACCATGTGGCTGCTGTGTTTCTCTGACATCCCACTCTGGCTTATCAGTGTGAGCTTGGTAAAAAGGTGCATAAATCAAATAGGAGCACCCATCTGTGACTAATGAAATCAAGCGTGAATGTTGCAACTGGTTAAGTGTGTATGTGGTACACAGCCTGTCATTGAACAAGGCATGCTGTCTGCCTAGTTGCTCGCTGAACCATGACAGATGACTGGTTGATTGTTTGCTAAGATGTAAGTGAAGAATGGAGCCCTTTTTAATGCGCTTGTGTGATACCAATGGGGGCGGAGCAATGCGGCAGACAAGCGTAAGTTGTAACGTCACGGATGAGTGAGCAGCATTTGGCAGTCAGGTTAGTTGGCAAGAATGGCATTTGCTCCAACCTGCCAGAATTCGTTGTAAATGCTCCGATTGTCTCTTGTGTATTTTCCGGTAGTGTTGTGCTTTGGGGTGAGAAATGTTGCAATGGTTAGAGTACATCATGGGGGGCTGAGATATGGCTGGTAGAAATGCATAGCTAACTTGAATGGTATTGGTAGAAATGCAGTGTTTGTTAGTGTAAACTGAGCAAATATTGACTCACTTTCCTGTTTACTCTAGTCAAGTAGTTTGGACTGAAATTATGTCCTTGGATTAATTTGAGGTCCACTTCTAAAGCCGCACTATTAAGCCTTGTACATAACTTATGTCTATCGGTTCTAGAGTAGGTTTAATTGCTATCCTTTATAGTGTGTCTAGCCTTTCTATACCCTTATGGTAACGGTCTCGATGCTTGTGTATGTGATATTTCGAATATGGCCCATTTCAGATGCAACCCCTTTTATATCGAAAGATCAACTACAAATTACATTCCGTGTACGTATATACATACCCCCTCTACCAATTTCAGATGCAACACCTTTGTTGGTGTATGTATGTACACACCCCCTATGTACACACTGCGTCTAGCCCTGTGTACAGTTCCCTGACATTGTGTACAGTATGCAGTTGGACAACATTCATAATATGTGATGTACAATCACAGATTGTCACGTAATAAGTTGTATGGGCTTCTAACTGCTGGTTGCACACATTTGTGAATTCTTCATATAAGAATCGCCACTACAAATGAAAGAAATGTATAGTGGAGCCACCTAGTGAGTGAAATTATAACCTTTTAAAAGTACTTGCACCGATCATTTATGTTTCTGAGGAAAACATTGATGCCTACAAATATATTTCCTATACATAATTTTTTGTATTCCAGCAAATCACTTTTCTATAAATTCCAGCCCCTTGAATCTATAGATTAACCGATATTGATTTGCAGGCCTCTGGAAAATGTTCCCTCTATTGATCTCTTGTGGGACAGTGGTTACACGGTTAACAGCTGAACTGTTACTCAAAGGGATCAGTGTCTGATTCTTTCGATCACTCGGTACTGGCTGCAGTATTAAAACATGGGCAATTTTATTTGCCTCGATCCCTTTTATGTGGTGTCTATATCGGAAGTGAAAGATCCGTGCTGGGAAATGGTAAAAATCTGAACATGCTAAGGATGGGATCTCATCTATTTGCACGAATGTCCAAAAATGACCTCTCCCAGTTAACAGAATAAAGTGGAGGACTGTTGGACTTGAAGATTTTTATGGACATCCCATTACATGAATATAAAAAAAATTGTCGTGCATGGATGATTATCATATCTGGGTAAGAAAATAAGATAATACCCAAATATATATCAACAATATAATTTTATTACATTACGACTCGGATGAAATGACTGATGTAGTGATAACAATCACAGGCACCGCGCCACACACAATAGAGATAAGGGCATTCTAAGATACCCCAGTCGAGATATAATGGGTCACTACTTTGTGGTCAGTGAGCAACAAGTTACAAACTGGCAACAAAGGTCTTGTACATGAGTAAGATGGCAATCCCTCCTTGCAACACAGATCTTTATCAGGGCTTAGAGAACAGAGGGTGGGGTGGGGTGGGGGGTGTTTTATGGGTAACTTGCATTTTGAGACGACCCCCATTACGACTGCAGTTAAGGGGTTATCCACTAATTATATATTGTGAGAAAGACTACTCATCTGCACCAAGTCTGACACATTTTCCGTACAGGTGCACATTACGCTTATCTTGCTTGCGGTACACAGTAATTTAATCCCCCTAAGTTCACTGTACACATTCACTGTAGCCCCTTTGTATTCAGGATTTCTAGATGGCCCCTAAATAAAAATTTGTTTGTTTCATTTTGAGACGGCCATTGTCAAGACTGCAGACAACTTTATACCGGTAAGGGATCATCCATAAATTGCACAAAACACAACTGTGAAAAACTATCCCATATTCACTGTTTGGCCCCATTTCCTGCATACATAGCATGTCTACATTTTCCCACGGCACACAGTAACATAGTAGGACCCTATGCATTGTCACTGTTCCTTCCTCATGCACAGAACTTCAAGATGGCCCCCAACTCATCTTTTTGTTTAGTTCTTTGCGCCATGAAGAAACAAAACCAGTAAGATGGCTTGGTTTCTCAGCCATTCAAGGATTGCTTCGTTAAAAGTTCACTGAGGTATGCATTTCAGCATTATTATGATAACAATTTTCAAACGTCTACGGGCACTGTTCTACAATTTTCACTTCTTTCCTTTTCGGCCCCGTTGTTTGCCTTTCTTTCCTTTTTGACGGCCTTCTTTCTTCGCTCTCATATTGTCTTTCTTCATCCTAGGATCCACAACCTTGAAGTGACCTTTAACCCCGGATGGTCTGGTGACCTTTTTGCCCATACCCTTCTTCGCGACAACATACGCCTTGCTCTCCTTTTTCTTTGTCAGAAGTCCAGCTTTCCGGTACATACTGCAAAATAGATACAAAAATTGTAATCTGGTTTTATCCCTGGTGTAGATTTTAATTTTGATCACAGTACATCCAAAGTGTAGTGTGATAAAAAAAATGGTAGTGATATGAAATTTAATTTATGTATACCATTTGTAAATTAATGATTTACATAAACTAAAGTGTCAGCTAAATGCTATCTACAAATTGTAAAGGTACTGAGATTGCAGCTGTAGTCTAAGTGTAGACTCTGACTATCACACATGATACGTACTCTTTAATCTGCTTCCATTTCTCGCCGTCTGTCACGTCGGCCGATTCATTAATCGATTCTGCCTTCTTTCGAACTTTTTCTAGTTTCTTCATTGCCTGGAAAAATAAGCAAAAACATAAGTTCATGAGAACATGTTTTGGTTATTAAAATATATCATACAAAATATCAATAAAACATGTGTCCAGCTTAAGTAATTATATACTTCAATGTTATGACATGTATCGTTGAAAAACAAACCCAACTTTTATCGACTGTGATATGCTAACTAGATAGTTCAAATGTGTTATTTATTTATTACTAAATAATCATACCAAATGTTAAATTAATGCAAGCTAACTAAAAAAAATTGCAAAGTAGCCCACCTACCCAACTTTAGCTCAATTATTTCAACAAATGTATACACAGCAGTTATAATACAGCTAGGAACACAAACGACACCTAATTCACAACGATCATGACGAGGGCAACCTGTCTAGACTGAAAAGTCTGTCAAAAAACTACAGAGATACCTGCACAAAACAATGTTGAGAGACTGCAATGGGTAAACAGAACTACAACCCACCTTCTGTTTCTTTCTCGCTTTAGCCTCTGCAATCTTCTTGATGGGTCGAGCATTGATAAGTTTCAGTTGTTCTTTGTACAATGACATTTGTTCCTGTAACAACAAGAACCTGTTTACCCGGGTAGTCATCGTAAACTGATTGTATGTATTACGTTAATAGCGATCTTGTACTATTTACTGATTTTATTACGTATATATAAAATAAACAAATTTATCATCTTTTTTAGTAAAAAATTCTCTATAACATGGCAAAGAAACAATTTAGACAACACAATGATTATATCTATTGTACTGTTAATGATCTTATACTATTTACTGATTTTATGTTGTACATAAAAGTAATTTTTTTAAACTCCACAATATCGCTAGAATCACCATTGAACTAATACTCTCGACTGATCTAAAGAGTAAGCACCAGGAAGAAGAAAACGTCACATACCTTTGTCACTGGCAACTGTCGCTTACAATGATTAGCTTCGTCCTTAGCGAACCAGTCTGGCAAGTGTTCATCATCATATACATATCTACAACAATGAATGGAACAATAGTCTACAGTACAATATAGGCTTAGTGAGACACCTGTCTTCTAGACTGGCAGACAACTGGGCAAGACAGGTAATGAAAACTTATATGACAGGTGGAAACTAGATGGAATCACTGGATTAACTAACAGCTCCAAGTAGGCATTGGATCAACTACTACAGCAAAACCTGCCTTGTGAGACCACCCCTTCTGTGCAGTAAAACTGGCCTCTCATAACAGACTGTACACAAATCATGTCAGTATAATTATAAATACATACATGTACATGTTTTACCAACTGCTAAATTACTAAAACAATTTTAAACAAATTAACCAATATAAAAATATTGAATATATACACATAATTTTAACTTGCAAAAATAAAAAACCGCACCATGACATTTCAGTCTGAAAGTAATTGAGGTATGTATTTTTTACATGTAGGTATTTATATTATAAATGACACAAGTTTGATTTTATAAAAAAATTATAATGATTTTTAAACCACACTAATTAAAAAATTATCAATTCAAACAAGGCATAACACTAAAAACAGCACTTACATATTCTAAGATTGCGTGAAGGCTGTTTGTCACAATATTGTTAAAAAAAAATGCAACATCGTCAAACAAAATGTAATTTCCATACTTGTAAATCATGTTTAAACTGACAAATGGCCTCATTGTCGCACAAAGTTAGACCCTATATTTTGGGTGATAAGATGAGTAAATCAACACACTTTAGGCCCTACACTCATCACAACTTTCTCTTGTGGCATCAATTCACTGCTACATCTGCAGTGTAAAGCAATATGTTTTCTAACTGACTACACATCATGAGTATACAAATATCTTTACAAGTGCGAGTTTTCGACAGCCGTAACATCCCGAGGCGTCGCTGATATTTTTGGCGCGCATTTCCGCTAAATAACATCTGATAGTTCACCAAACAAAATTACAATCCATTTGAAGATGTGTACGTTGTAAAGAATACTATGTTGTCACTTTAATGATGTGGAAGACCGCTTGACCGATGGATGACATGTCCCAGTTTAGCATCATATCCGGTCACGTGAAAATAATTATCACATGAACATTTCACTGGTTGTTCATTGCGGGGACATTTTAATCTGTGCCTAAGAAAATGGTCGTTCAAGACGAGTGGTCACTTATGACAGAGGCAGCACAAGACATGTTCAACTGTAGTTCCAAGTCTAGGGGGCACATTAATGACTCTTTCACATGACTAACACTAAAACAAATCAAACAGATCAGTAATAATTAAATAATGGCTCAAATGAGACTGGTTTGTCTTTGAAACAACTACACTGGTCAGTAATTGCTGTGACTGGCTGACACACACAAAACAGTTCACACTGGTCAGCAGTGACTGTGACTGTCACGACTGGCTGACACACACGTACAGTTCACAATGGTCAGTAGTGACTGCGACTGTCACGACTGGCTGACACACACAAACAGTTCACACTGGTCAGTAATGACTGTGACTGTCACGACTGGCTGACACACACAAACAGTTCACACTGGTCAGTAATGACTGTGACTGTCACGACTGGCTGACACACACGAACAGTTCACACTGGTCAGTAATGACTGTGACTGTCACGACTGGCTGACACACACGAACAGTTCACACTGGTCAGTAATGACTGTGACTGTCACGACTGGCTGACACACACGAACAGTTCACACTGGTCAGTAATGACTGTGACTGTCACGACTGGCTGACACACACGAACAGTTCACACTGGTCACACACGAACAGTTCACACTGGTCAGTAATGGCTGTGACTGTCACGACTGGCTGACACACACGAACAGTTCACACTGGTCAGTAATGACTGTGACTGTCATGACTGGCTGACACACACGAACAGTTCACACTGGTCAGTAATGCTGTGACTGTCATGACTGGCTGACACACACGAACAGTTCACACTGGTCAGTAATGACTGTGACTGTCATGACTGGCTGACACACACGAACAGTTCACACTGGTCAGTAATGGCTGTGACTGTCATGACTGGCTGACACACACAAACAGTTCACACACAAAGACGAATACTTACTGGTTAACTGACGACTAAAAAAAATTACGTCTGGCTATATACAAACATAAGTGACACTGTTAATAATTCACCGGCCAGCATGCGAGGCCGGGATAATGTCTTGTCTTGAAGGTTTCATTCATGGTATCCAATCTCTATGATTACTCAAAATACTTTACATCTCATTGCCTGGCAGAATTTATCACCACCCACGGACACTATCCCATCCAAAGGACTCTATCCCACCCCACATACACTACCCTACCCCATGGACACTACCCTACCCCATAGACACTATCCCACCCAACCGACACTAACCTACTGCACGGACACTATCACACCCAACGGACACGACCCCTCCCCACACACAGACACTACCACACCTAACGGACAATTATGGACCGGTTCCTTCCTACAAGAGATATGTATCCAGTCTACCTGTTGTAGGACATCTCCACGATCTCTCGCCTACGTTTACTTGACTTGATCAGTTCCTCTCCAATGGCCAGTTCCACGTGGTCCAGTTTCACCACTTTCTTAGCTAAAACACAAACACACTGCTATTTAAATTAATTATCTATAGATGCAGGTAGGCTTAACCAAAAAGTAAAAGGAAGTAGTTCTCAAATATATTCAAAACATAGTCATATTCAAGTGGTATTAAAAACTGTTTACGTTATAACTATCAAATAATATAAATTAGAAATCCAAGAATTCCAACTTGTGTCAAAAATGAAAAATATATACACAGAGGCTTGGAATGTGTTTCAAGTTAAACTATTATAACAAAAAGTCATAGATACCAATTTTTTTTTAAACGTTGATGGTATTTATACACATTAGCTATTTTTCTCTAAACAAGTATATTTATTTTAAAGTGATATTTCTCTAAACAAGTATATTTATTTTAAAGTGATATTACTCTAAACAAGTACATTTAAAGTGATATTACTCTAAACAAGTATATTTATTTTAAAGTGATATTACTCTAAACAAGTATATTTATTTTTAAAGTGATATTACTCTAAACAAGTATATTTATTTTTAAAGTGATATTTCTCTAAACAAGTATATTTATTTTTAAAGTGATATTTCTCTAAACAAGTATATTTATTTTTAAAGTGATATTTCTCTAAACAAGTATATTTATTTTTAAAGTAATATTTCTCTAAACAAGTATATTTATTTTAAAAGTGATATTCCTCTAAACCAGTGTTCTCATTTTAAAAGTGATATTCCTCTAAGCAAGTGTTAACAAAATACATTAAAACTATGATCCATAACAGGCACAAAATGTGTCGCTTGTAAGAGTTGTTAATTGTTCTGAATAATCATAACTTCCATAGCAACATATAAAAGCCATACATTCATTACTTCTGGACAATTCGAATCAGAAATATTTATCAAACAGTTTTGACCAAAAAACTGAAAGTTTTGTTAACTGAGTTGTGTTAAAGTAGGTGCACAAATAATTAATTTTAATTATTTCCACAACACCACATAATTCCACAAAAGATAACAGGTTAGTGACAGAGTAGCAAAGAATGACTGATAACTTTATGGAAAAAAAACCATTTATCTTGCTGTATACTTCACATACGTGGTGCATTGACAGGAACTACTTCGAAACCCCCGCACTTCTTTGTCGCCCTGTTAAGAACCCTCTTCTGGTCCTGTGTCAGGTGATCATGCATGTCTGTGTCATCGTAATCACTGTCTTCATTGTCAGTGTCCCCTTTGTCACCATCTTCCAAATTGTCACCCAAGCTCAAAGCATTGTCCACGTCGTCCTCCGAATCAGAATCCATAGACTTTGGTTCATGTTTCTTCCGTTTCTTGGTTGGTTGTTCTTTCTTTTCTTCTGTGGGCTTTTCTGAAAGAAAAATACAAAGGTAAACAAAATACCATTCATATATAGGGAATATGCAACAATTTATTCTTAATAATTTTTAATGTTGCTGAAGAAAGACAAGTGACAGAGTGACACTCGGCAACTATCCATTCATTTTAAAATATCATAGATGTCCAAATTAAACAGTAAGGTGATCTAAACTTCACTGAAAAGCTGGAATATACTTCAAAGTGAACAATGTTATTAAACTCGCATATGAACATTATTTAAGTTAATTTGACAAATACAGTTCCAAGACAATTGTCGTGTAGGATTAAGATTTGGCAAAAGAAACTGTGGATTAAAAATAAGCAAACACTTCATTTCAAGATAATTGGTTGCACAAAGATTCACATAATTGGAAAATATACACCAGAATCAACTATGCAATAAGTTAAATATACTTTGGCATGACATGAAAGTAACTGTTACACCACCTATGACAACTCCGCCTTTCTTGCGGTACTCCTCCATGGCTGTCTCTATTTCAAGGTCTTCGTCTTCTTCTTCTTCCAAACCAGCAAACACGTCCTGCAATAAACCAAAGTAATATTAAACTGTGCCTAGTTCTGCTTAACCCAAGTATTTACTGCACCTCTTTAAAATGTTAAAAAAACATACAAAATAATAACTAACTTTCTTATCATGACTTTTAGTTTCCTCTTTCTATCGTTGTTTGTTTTCAGGGTCTATCTCAACCAAATCCTCCACTTCCCATCCATCCTTCTATCGTTTTAGGGTCTATTGCTCCCAACCAAATCCTCCACTTCCCATCCGTCCTTCTAACATTTTTAGTTTTCAGGGTCTATCTCTCCCAAGCCAATCCTCCACTTCCCACCTTTTCCTTCCCTCTCCTGTCATTATTTGTTTTTAGGGTGTATCTCTCCCAAGCCAATCCTCCACTTCCCACCTTTTCCGTCCCTCTCCTGCCATTATTTCTTTTAGGGTCTACCTCTCCCAAGCCAATCATCCACTTTCCACTCTTTCCTTCCCTCTCCTATCATTATCTGTTTTAGGGTCTATCTCTCCCAATCCAACCCTCCATTTCCCCCTGTTTCCTTCCCTCTCCTTCTATCATTATTTGTTTTCAGGGTCTATCTCTCCCACCTTCACTTCCCATTTCCTCCTTCCCTTTCACCCACCTTGCCGAACCACATGTCCATCTTCTTCCTATCTCTCCTCTCCTTTCCCTCCATGTCCACCAGCAGAGGGTTCCTCTCTCTACCCTCTTCTTCATCGTCATCATCACTTACCCCCTCATCATCAACACTGAAACAGACATTACGTTTAGTCAACCAGCCTCCAATTGTTCCCGTGAAGATCGGTCAGTCCGAGATGTGCTCCTGTAAAAACAGCCTGATGACCAGTGACCACCTACTACAGCACTGCCCCCTATGGGCAGCATGAGACACCAGATGGCACCCCTCTGAACGAGGTATACGGGAGTCTTGAGGCATGGGGATGATCAATCATGAATTGAACAATGAAAAATAAGAAAATTTCCCTCAGAATCTAGCCAAACCTCACTGGTAGATATGATCATTGTCCACTTATAATTTATAAGAGTGTGATTCTCAAGTGAAGTATCTATGTTAATAACTCTCCTTCATTACCCAGACGCTGTGGAGATGATTTCTCGGGCGATTTTTCTTAGAGAAAAATTATAGTAGTATTTCACTAAAACCAACTTGTCTCATAGTCTATCACTTAAGTGCTTGTCTCATAATGAGCAATGTGCCTCATAATCATAAAAAACCCTGAAAAGGAGAGCTCTGTCACTCACTCAGATTCCATCTCCATTTCGTCATCATCGTCACTCTCCGATGCATCCCCCTCACTTTCGTTCTCTGCCAGTAGGGGGTCGCCTTTGTCATGGCGCGTGTATGCCATCGTCTGTTTCCTTGACTTTATAGGTATTTCCTCCTCATCATCATCATCGTCACTGCCAGACTCTGGCATCCCAATGTCCATGTCCTCCTCCTCCACTGTGTTGAGCAGCTGCAACAAACACATTCAACTCTCAGTTTACAGCCACCTGTGCATTACTGCCACCTCGGAAATAAGGCCATTCTAAGACAGTTCCAAACTGTTTCCATGTAAAGTACATGAAATTAGTTACCCTAACATGGACACCTTGCCATTCAGGTCACTTCACAATTCAGTCCACCTCACTATTTAGGTCAGTCTCGCCACCCCAATGGTGACCTCATATTCAACACAAGTATTTTAAATGTAAAAAATCCATCCTGATTTAAGCTAGATGTAGAGTGAATCAAACATCAGTGCACAGACGATGCATCTCCCGATATGGATTCCAACAGAATATTACATGCCATTAGTAGATGCACGTGAGATAAACAACTGACACCAACTGTTGTGTGTAATTTGTTACACCACGTAAGCTGATTACAAAAGCTAATTCAAATTTACACAACATTCATCTGTTACTCGTCTAGTACGTATCTGGTACAGGCAAACGGGGCAAAAGAATTGTTTAGGCAGTCACTGGAAACTGTTCTTTTAATAAATGACGATCTTACGTGTTTGTGCTTGATCTTCTCTAGGTCAAAGGTCGCGACGTCAGTCGTCTGTTCTATCTGATCCCCAGGGATCACCATATTGAGGCTCATCTTGTCTCGCAGCTTCCGTTTCTCTTTCATCACTTTCTTCCGCTTCCTGTCACATGGCAACACCAAGGGAGCATGAAGTATTTCACATAGTAGAGCACAATATATAAAATTATTTGTTGTAGCCGCATGACTTCACTTCAAATGTTACTCCCTTGAAATGGGTGCTAGAAATACCGTTGTTTTCTTTTGCAAGCAATTAGTCAGTAATCCAGTATCATACCCAGCAAACTTCAACTTTTAGGGAAGAGCAATAACAAATTCTACAGAAATCTATAGATGATTAATATTGCCATGCTCACATAAAATTCTATAAAATAGAAACAATTCTATATAAAATCATTCAAAAATATCCTGTGTGATGCTGTAGAGTGTTGTTAAGGAGCGCAGTAGTAAAGTTATATAAAGTAATAAATTGTACATTCCTGCCTTTCTGGATATCATTACCTCTTTAGTTCCTTCTTCTCTTTCTCCTCCAGTTCAGCCAATTTCTCCTCCATCTTCGTCTCTTCATCTTGCTCCTCCTCCTCTTCTTCCTCAACAACCTCAGGCGGACTGTGACAGCAACAATCAGAGAAAAAATAATTTATACTATAAAAGTAAGTCTTAATATAGTGCAGTATCCAGTCCTTAGGCCTACACAACGCTCTTTAGACTTTACTCCCTTACAGACATGTTCAATCAAACACCGTCTCCACTTATCTTGGAATATTTAAGCCACACTGCAATTAATGCACAAAAACATTGTCTTATACACAAACATCCAATGATGTCTATGACCTGGTACTCATATTCATTATCATGCAGCTGAGTGCAACACAACCGACTACTTGCAAATAAGCTCAACATTATTCTAACCTAGTACACGGTTAATATAGAGACCTGAAGTAACATATGAAGAAGAGTGAACTGGAGCAACCCAGAGTGAACTGGAGCAACCCAGAGTGAACTGGAGCAAACCAGGGTGAACTGGGACAACCCAGATTGAACTGGAGCAATCCAGAGCGAATTGGAGCAACCCAGAGTGAACTGGAGCAAGCCAGAGTGAACTGGAGCAAACCAGAGTGAACTGGAACAACCCAGAGTGAACTGGAGCAAGCCAGAGTGAACAAAACATAACGTTTTGATTAGAAACCCAGGATTTGAACACTGGTACTCTTGACTGAGTCAGACCAGATGCTCCAGCCACTCACTGTGCTTCACAAATAATTGATAAACCAAAATGTTTTGATCCTCAGCAGTGTACCATCAAACAAGCAACCTATCACAGAGGAAGACATTACAACTACACCAGCAGTGACAGTGGCGCCACAACAGGTGGGCCAGGAATTTGCCACGTTGTAAATACGCAAATTCAACAGCACAGGAAGGCAACAAAAATCATTGACACAGACACTGCACCCACCTGTCTTCAACAACCTTCGGCTTCAGTGCTGTGATCAGTTTCTTCCTCCAGGTCAAAATATTCCTGAAACAACAACGCGTATGAACAGTTTCAAACCTCAGCTTTGTCCCTCATGCTATTTCAAAATTATTTCATTATAACTCAAACCCATGCAGTGACCATCCACTGTGACATCTTGTTTGTGCAAAGTTGTTTTTTAGTTTTGATAAAATCACAAGACTAACAGTTTAATCATGTTTGGCATACCATAATGTCAACAACAAAGATGTAGGTCTGCCTTTGTATGTGTGAATAAATATTTTTCAATTATCAAAAGGCTTACTAAACAAATGGACTGGGTTAAAATCATATAAAATAACTGTAAACGTCTAACAGATTCCCAGTTACAAATTAAAAAATTCACACAAAAACTTGCCTACTGAAGAGCAGCAAACTCACCGTAGTTCTTTCTTCCCAAGCACTTTGATGTCCTTGCAGCATTCTTTGAGTTCTGTTGTTGTCAGTTTATGGTTGGCGATTGTGTCGTCATCAAAAACCAGCTGAAACAGTGTCACATTATCACCCTGTGGTCCTGTCACATCAGTCCAACCTACTGGGCCTGAGAGATCTGTCAAGGGGCTGTTCTTATGCAGCGCTGTATCAAGTCATCACCACTGTTCAAAGTACTTCACCCTTTACTCTCTCACAGACCTATTCAATCATATACCATCTTGACTCGTCTAGGAAGCATTCAGCCACGCTGTAACTAATAAATGAAAACTATCCGTGCACAAATAACCACCACTGTCTTTAGCCATGCATTCGCCTGCTTAGTGAAGGAACTTGCCCAAGATACTCACGATGTGTTATTATTCCAAAGTAACGTCTTAAAAATTTTATATTATATATACATGTATATATTATATATATATATTAATTTTTATAAGTTATACAGCTTATCTATTTAATAATATACATTTATTATATTGCTTGTACAGTGCATTGATCCACTATACAGGAACCGCTAGAGAACAATCATATTATTATTTTGTAGAGCGCAATGGGTCAGGTGTAGAGCTTGGACTCTCGACTACGAGAACCCGGGTTCGAATCCTGTGCTGCGGTGTTAAAACTTGCGCAAGTTTTTTCACTCTACAATGCTCCAGTTCACTCAGCTGTATAAATGAGCATCTGACTACAGACAGTGGTGGATGTGTGTACGAGCAGCCTTCATGCATTAATTGTAGCATATGGCTGGATGCTTCCCAGAGAAGCCGAGATGGTGTCTGAGTGAACAGGTCTGTCAGGGAAGTAAAGTGTAAAGCGCTTTGAATGGTCCCGAGGACTGGATACTGCGCTATATAAGAACTTGCCTTTGCCTTTATTAAAGAAACCATCTTGTCCTTCCTCAAAGACAACATGTCATCACACGCCACGTACCTCATTGCAGTGGGCCAACAGTTCGAGATGATTTTCAGCTGACAAGAACTCAGTGATGGGCAGCTTGTGATGGAGAGAGTAATCACCATCAGCGTAACCAATCGCCTTCCTACGTGTAATAAATGTAACAAGAAAGACCTGAGTGTATTACACAAATGGTATTCCACCCATTGCGTAAACGTTACGCATTTACAACTGTGCCTACATAACACCTAGGACTTGGCAGTGACATCATTAGGCCAAAGAAGCAAACCGCCTATGTAGTATACTTTATTAATAATTACATACAGATAGTTCTCATATCAGCCACAAATTATGTTAAACACATTTTTATTAGCCATGCACGTACCATAAATATGACAAAAAAATATTGTGACTTTGTTAAATTATATTAACACTTCCTATTTACCAATCTGGAATTCTTTCCCGTACAAAATACTGAAAATTATTGACCATAAGCGTGCCACCAAAACTTACATTTTGCTCATGAGTGTTACTGGTTATTCATATAAAAAACCTCTTTTGAACCTTCACCACAATGTACTTACTTCTTTATTTTCTCCGGGTGAACAAGATTCAGCCCTGTCTTCTCCTGACTGGCAACGTCCTTAAACACATATTTGGCGTCAGTGAACTTTGGGTCAAGGACATCTGGGGCCACATAACCTTGACACACGACGAAGATCTCGGCTGACTCGTTTCTTGACGCCTTTGGTTTTGTTGCGTGCACCTTTTTGAATAGTTGCTTGAACACCCACAAGAGGGCGTGATAGTCCTTCGAGCGGAACACTTTTGTGACAAACCAACCTCCCTTTCGGAGGAACTCTGAAGCGAGCTTCAGGGCTTTTAGGGTCAGTTGAGCTGAAAGTAGTGACAGAGGTCAACCAAGGTCATAGAACACGGATACACATTCGCTAAAGATGTCACATGACTCATTATTATTGTACTGTAAAGTGCCATGGACCACCGTGTGATTATGGCGCTATATAAATATTGTATTTTATTATTATTAATGTGTGCATTTTCTTTATTAGAGCAACATTAACCAAATGACACTCACCCTGCTGAAAGGCGTCATGCAACCAGTTCTTGCCAACGTTTGGTGCTCCGTCATTCAGCACAACATCTGCCTTCCAAGTCTTCAATTCTTTCACCAGAGTCTACAAGCAACACTGGTTAACTTCACTGTATCAGAAATGGTAATTCTGATTAACTTATCTATATACTGTCTTATGTGATAGCCTGTGTGTCATTGCATCACAAATTACAATTCTGATTACATTCACCTATATACTGTCTTATATCGTAGCTCATAGATTGTGTATCATTGTATCACATATGATAATTCTGATTACATCTACTGTCTTATGTCACAGACTTGCTATTATCACAATACAAATCTGAATGGTTAACTTCTTACATATTATTAAGACATAAACACTGTTATCGACAGCTGACAACTGTTTTTATTTATAAACATATTTGGCAATTTTCTTATTAAAAAATATTACATGCCTACGTTTTCTCTTAGTCACGACATAACATTAAATCTGAAAATCATCCTTTCTAGAACTAAACTGACCCAGCATAAAGAAAAATATCAATCCAAATATATTTTGACGAGTTTCCGCATTTCACCAAGAATGAACCATTTTGCTTACCTGCCTACATTTTGCAGTTGTGATATCTTCTTGAAATGTTATCACATTAGGTATTGGTCTAATCGATACCAAGTCAACCCCTGTAGCAGACACAGATAAGATTTATTATTTTCATTGTAGTTACAATAAAACTTTGGAATGCATTGTAATGTTGGATCGTCATACAAGTAATTTCACCTGATAATACAACCACATGCACCAAACAATTATGATAAAATATACTACTACTTTGAATTAATAAAAATAAGTAAATAAACAAATAAGAGCAATCGCATACAATAGGTCCGTTCTTTAAAACATTGGAGGGGAACATGGAGATCACACTGAACAAATGATATCACCCCAAGACTAATTTTAATAAAATACATTAATAAATAAAAAGGCTTGATATGTCAAACAATCAACAAATCAAATGCATAAACAGATTTTTTTTTTTAATTCAATTTTTTTATTACATAGGTAAGGAAGCATGCAAGGTGACGCTTTTTTGGTGCAAAATTATGCCCACTTTTACTCTCTTTATATTTTAATGTGTATCTTTAGACCCCATTTTATGTAGTAGGGACCCAATGTGAACATTGGTCGTTGTCATCTTCCATTTAATTTAATGGGAAAAATCATAAAAAGTCCCCAGAGAATTCTGTCAAACACGAAGTACAACATTGTATCTGGAGACAACTCACCGATAATGAGACTGGACACAGGCATCTGTTGGGACGCCACCTGGAGCCAACTGCCCGGGGCAGCGCACAGATCGATACAGACCCGGGAACTTTGGAGGAACTCATACTTGCGATTCAACTGGAGCAGTTTGAAGGCAGCGCGAGCTCGGTAGCCTGAAGCAGAAGACGAGTGTATACAAAGCCTGCTGGTGACCATTTCACTAACATTGTCAAGAGTTCTTAAACCCAATTTTGCAAGTTTTAAATCAATCCTGACCCTTAACAGTGATCTTGAATACCAGAAAAATGTCAACACCATGAAGTGTCAGTGAGACATTGTCACTGGTGTGTCATGGAAATAGTGTCCTTGGTAATAGTTGCTTTTGGAGAAAAAATCATTAAATTTAACAAGATTTTGTTTACAGACAAGTTTTCCTTTAAGAACGTTTTATCTTAGTGATATGCCCCCCCACCCAGAACTTTACGCAATTCATTTTTGCCAGTCAAAAAATCATTAAATTTAACAACAGATTTTGTTAACAGACAAGTTTTCCTTTAAGAACTTTTTATCTTAGTGATATGCCCCCCCCCCAGAACTTTATGCAATTCATTTTTGCCAGTCAAAAAATATCTCAGCAGACTCGTGCGTCCATGGCCTTAGGTAGGATACATTATTGTTTTTAATAATTACCTGTAGGTAGCATTCTTCTTTTTTTTTTAGTAGCATTATGTTGTGAAGCGACACAAACAATTATGGATGTGGCGGTATATGAAATAAAATATTATAATAAAACTTATATAATTTCATGCATAGGATAGTGATGATAATAATTAAATACTATTGTATCATTTATAATTAATAAAACTATTTCGGGTGTGCGAATGCAGTAAATAAAGTTTATAAATATGCGTGCGCACAAGCGCGCCATCTAATGGTATTTTTTGTAAAGAACTTATACAGCGATGTTACGGTAACTGTGGAACCGCCGAAGAAGGTGCCTTAGGTGATTACCTCCAAACAGCCCAAACTTGGGCTAACGCAGGAGTTGTTTTTCTCTAGAATGTGTGAGTCCACTACAGGTTACACATTTACCCCCGTGTGGGATCTTTTACTTCCCCTGGCATAGACACCAGATAGAAGGGACCACCGGCTTTATAGTTTCATGCAAGGATAGTGATGATAATAATTAAAAATTGTTCTTTAAATTAATAAAACTATTTCGGGGTGGGGAAATTGAAAACCCACCGCCCTCTAATGGTATTTGTAAAGCTTATACACGATGACTAACCGTCCTCCGGTGCCATCAAGATCTAATCGTTTTTTTTGTTAATTTTCTTCATTAGAGGAATTCAAGACAATAGTTTTGTAACGTAGTGTATGTATATAAGATATGTGAGGAGTAGTTTGGCGGTTGTATGTTGTCATTTTCATAGTTAAGTCTGAAAGTAAAAGATGGCCCGGGACAGATTTTGCAGCGGAGGACATGAAGGAAAATATTTGAGTGATATTCGTTTATATAGCTGCGAATTTTCTAATCGAATAGCGGAAAAAGCTCGATTATTCGAAATGTTGTTATGTTTACAGAGTCAGTGACACTGATACGGTCATTGGCCGTGTGAGAAACCTACTAACACGTGCGAAACTGTAATTGTATCATTGTAACACTAACTAACAATAGTCACAGTGTTAGTTTGTGGAACTGCCAGCCATCGCACTACCACTACCATCAGTACTCCAGGCAGGAGGCATGGCCATGCCCATAGGTGGCAGGGGTGGCAGTACCACCATACATACACATACATCTCAACCCACACACTTTTATATTTATAACAATTAACCTTACCAGTTTCCTTGGCCAACTGGTAAAACTTGTCCTTTCGAGCCTTTCCTGTCTTTACTTTCTTTCCCATTTTTAAAGTGCATAGGGTAGCTCAATGCAATATTTGATGAACAACCCACACTTTTTGACGGCACACGTGCTTCCGGTGGTTTACATACTTTGGTGTCATGAAAATGTGTGTACCTTGGAAACAGAAAATTTGGCTTCTGGGAACGGATATGACAGGTCCTCTAAATGAAGTGACCATATGTTATATTAACGTGTAGATGACGTTATGTTTGATATTACTTAAGGTTTGGGAGTCATTTCATGTTATTTATATTACAGTGGACAAATACGTTACAATTAAAGTGTGTCGGTGGCCATTTGCTGACGTTTTCGTTTAGTTAAAATCAAGCCGTATTTTGGTAGTGATGACGTTTTACACATAATTTTTCCTTTCCGCCATCTTGGTACAGCGTGCGATGAGTTTTGTCACTCGTGTGGTGCGTTATTTACTGAAAATTTTGAGATCCACGTAAATGCTAATGCAATAAAAAGACACGCAGAATTCTCACAATTTAATGCTTTTATATGTATAATATGTATATTTAGTTTTTTCAAATGTTGAGATACTGTTGCTCTTTTGAACGTTCCATATTGTCGAGTTGTTAGCGGACATGGCACTCGACTCGTCGTCCAGTCTTGTTCAGAACGGTCTAGGACATTACTTTATCACTAGGGCGTTTGCTCTCATTGTAGTATGCTTTCACAGATTGTAGAAAGAAAATACTGCCTATGCCGCTGCATAACTTGACATTTTTGTAGATGCAGTTGTCAGATTTGAAGAGTTTCCGAGTTTAACGTAGTTGCTAATCGAAATTTGACGAAAACGAATCATTCATTCGAGCCCAGTACTAGTGCAGGGACTCCAGATGAAAGACACCATTGTTTTCATAAGAAAGCATAGAATTTCCATACTGATGATGCAGAAATGATTATTAATCAGTCAGAGTAGCTCCTATTGTCTACACTAACATATATCGGTTCTCCATTTGACCTCAAGCATCCAAGGCCATCCTGAATTCGTTTGACCAGACTCCAGTGCCTGTTGTAAACTAGTGTTGTAAACTAGTTTATATCTGCATAAGTTATGTGAGAATATGTTTGGCGGCTGTAAGACGTTGTTTTCATGGTTAGGTCAGAAAGTAAACAAAAACATTGATGCGTTGTGGCCACGGGATGACGCTGCGTCCCGGCAAGACATCCCAACACTGTTCAGTATTTTAATCGAATTTGAAGCCACTGAATTTTCGGAAATATTCGATTCGTTTTCAAAATTTCTAGGATATTCGATCGATTCGAATGAAATTCCAGATTCGTCCCTTCCGCATTTCATCTTTCACCAAATTGGCAATAACGTGCATTTTTCGTTTCGCCAAACTGTACAGAAATTAGTGTATGGCGAAGGATCATGAGCAAAACCCTATGAGACAAAGTAGTGGATACATTAGAACAGAGTTAATCATCAGAGCACTAAACTTTCTTTCCTGTTGTCTTTGATTATTGTTGTACTAAGTATACTAACAATTCTAATGGTAGAAAACTACTGTTTTTTTTACACATTTGGCTATTACAAAATTGGTACAGAAAGTTGTTTGTGAAATATGCTTTGCTTACATTACATAATTATCTGATTATTTTCAGGCAGTTTCCTGAGTTGTTTTGGTGCCACACCGCTCCAGCAATATGTCACGATTCTTCGCTGCGGCGTCCGACTCTGAGTCGGAGAGTTCATCGAGTGATGAAGAGTTGCCTCAAAGGCCCATGGGCATGCCCAAGTAAGTAAATGTTGTGATGTATGCAGTACTGTTTGGTAGAATCTTAGATTTTCCACATAACCTTTTTTTATTAATTTCAATCTACCTTGTACAGTGGTACATAAAAGTAAAAGAAATGTTGATAAAATTAAATGGTAATCCAAGTTTGGTTTCCCTGAAAGTCTCACGAAAAATATATTTAACCAAGTTAATGCATGGGAATTAGTTATATAAAAAATATAATGGTGACAAACTGGCACTGTGGTAAAATACAAACTGGCACTGTGGTAAGATACAGTTCCAACTTTCAAGTGCATTAAGTCATGTAAAGTAACTTCAGTCATTATTATCAACAGTAATATTATCTAAATGCCAATTAACAGTTTTTGAAAATAATTATCATTATAGATCATGATGGTCATTCATTGTTAAACAGTACAGAAGTATTATGTATTCTAAATTACTTGAGTTATATATTAGATATTAAGACTGAAGGTTTAGGAGAGAGGCTGGTCTTGCAGTGTCTGGTGTTGTAGGCCTAGACTGAAGGTTTAGGAGAGAGGCTGGTCTTGCAGTGTCTGGTGTTGTAGGCCTAGACTGAAGGTTTAGGAGAGAGGCTGGTCTTGCAGTGTGTTTGGTGTTGTAGGCCTAGACTGAAGGTTTAGGAGAGAGGCTGGTCTTGCAGTGTGTTTGGTGTTGTAGGCCTAGACTGAAGGTTTAGGAGAGAGGCTGGTCTTGCAGTGTGTTTGGTGTTGTAGGCCTAGACTGAAGGTTTAGGAGAGAGGCTGGTCTTGCAATGTCTTTGGTGTTGTAGGCCTAGACTGAAGGTTTAGGAGAGAGGCTGGTCTTGCAGTGTCTGGTGTTGTAGGCCTAGACTGAAGGTTTAGGAGAGAGGCTGGTCTTGCAATGTCTTTGGTGTTGTAGGCCTAGACTGAAGGTTTAGGAGAGAGGCTGGTCTTGCAATGTCTTTGGTGTTGTAGGCCCATGCAGTGGAGCGATGAGGAGGAGGAGGTGAAACGAGTCGTACGCAGTGCCAAGGACAAGAGGTAGGCATCCAGCCATCCACCCTCTAAGAGTCTAAGTGTCATAGTGATTAGTCAACACATCAATACTTCATGATACACGTCATTGCACCCTACAATATATGTCAATGAGTATCACCATAGCACCAAAATATAAAACAGATTTTTGAGTGAGTGAATGAACGAATACATTTTGTGTACAGTATTTTGTTATATGACAAAAATCATATTTTACATGCCATGTATATTTGTGAGGGGAACAGTTGAAACACTTCAAAATTATCTGGTGTACATGATTTAAATAGGTAAAAATAAGTGTACATTGCAAATTGAGCACAAGTTTAAAGAGTTTTGACTTTAAGTACATCCAGATCATTATTAAGAGAAACCATGTCTCTGATGAGCCATCTATCATATATATATATATACACTGACATCAGTGATCAGTTCTTGGCTGGAGGATATTTATATGTTTTCTTACAGATTTGAAGAGTTGAAGGAGATTATCAAGAAAACTCGCAATCACAAGAAGATCAAAGACATGGCAAAAATTCTCAGTGGTAAGTTAGTGTTTTCACAAAAACATGTTGATGCTTGAAACTGAAATAGTTGCAAATCGCCTCGGCAGTAAAATAGATTTGGTTTAGTGTATTAATATTTTACGTCTACAATGTCACTGGACTATCCTCTTGTCTGTTTGTGTGTCTGTGTTTGTAAATGATTATAAAATCTTGGTAAACATCCAGCTGATGCGATTTAATTTGTCTGTAGACTTTGAAGAGATGTGTCGGGCCTTTGAAAAGGCTCGGAAGGTCATTGACAAAGAGGGGGCCTGTCCACGCTTCTACATCCGCTACCTGGCCGAACTCGATGACTTTGTCAATGAGGTTTGCATGTTTTCTTATTTTGTTTATTGCTTAACGTAGTACAAAGTTGGTAGTGTGATAAGCAACTATTATAAATATGATATACTGTGTCATTACAGGTTGCTGTGCCATTTGCATGGTTGGGCTCGATAACTTAGATTATACGTATCAATTACTGAGTGTTTGTACTGTAACTAAGTGTTTACAGTGTAAAACCATAAACACTTAGTTGTGGTTACAGGACTTCAAGAAATCATTTGCAGTAGTTCATAGGTTGAATACAACTATATTGTTTTATAAAAAAATTAAATGTTTATTTTAAATAACTATTTGTATGTTTCTTTTTGTTCTAAAATATACTCTTCTAAGGGGGGATTTTTTGCTTAATAAATAGAGTATTATTAAAAAATTACAGTATTGTAATTGGAAAATGTTAACATCCATACCATTCTTTTGGTTATGTTATTGGTCTGGTAAAAAGGCTGAGTGTTGATGTCAAGTCTGTCATCATGTCCTGTCTGTTGCTGCAGTGCTGGGAGGACAAGGCGGGGCGTAAGGCAATGAGCAAGTACAACGCCAAGGGTCTGACGGCACTGCGCACGAAACTGCGCAAGTACAACCGTGATTTTGAATCACAAATCACCGAGTACAAGGAGGTAAGAGGCTCTACAATATAGAATTTTGGGTGATTTCAGCAACACTGCACAGTTGAGGATGGGAATGTGTTATTTATGTTGGGGTTCCCACCAGTGGTGTAGCCGTCTTCAAATTGGGGTGGGCATTTGCGATATTTCCAACATGATACATTAGCAGTTGGTGCCACCAGGGGTAGGGTAGGGTAGCACAGTTCACTGGCCGCCAACAAATTGTAATGGCAATAATGCTGCCAATGGTTTGCGTAATCTAGTAAAGATTAAAATGTTACCTACAACACAGTTAATTTTTAAACTAGTAGGCATTTTAGTTACATACAATGACAAACTAGCTGTACTTCAGTTACGTAGTCGGAGTCGATGTACATTCACTTGTGTGTGTTTCAGAAACCAGACCTGGAGGACGACATGTCGGCTGGAAGTGGTGGGTTTTTCAACTGGTTAAGGGTTGCCAACACCTGTCTGTGTGTTTGCCCAATACATTTATTTCTTGTTTGTTGCTGTAGCGACATTTGTTTGTACAATTTGTGTCTTCAACATGTTCGTATGCCTGACATTTCTGTGTATTGATAGAAAACATTCAGCTTAAGAAATAATCTTTTTATTATTTTGATTGTTTCATGTGATTTGCTAATGAATATAATCTGCAGAATAAGTGTGCTTGTAGATGAACAAAGTTATTTTTATTGATATGTTTCAGCAAAAATACATCTATAAATTGATTGATAGTCAGCGAACCTGATTTGTGATTGTCTAAGTGAATGACAGGTTGTGACAATGTTGTGTTGTTAACCTGTCACAGATTCAGATGAGGACAGTGAGGACGATGACAGACCCGCAGATAATGTGGCCGATATGTTCAAGAAGACTGAACCAGTTGTGACCAAGAAGCCAGAGCCCAAGGCAGATGATGTGAGCAGCTCTTTTGTTCACTTCCATACCATATTAGCATTCACTTATCAATGCCATGGTTTGGTTGTCAGCAAGATTGGTTTAAGATATGCCATGTTTCTGTTGCCTGTGTGAGAAGTAATTTATTTAGCCATCTATGTACCTTTACACGCACACACATACACATACACACACATTAAAAATTTATGCCAACCTTATAAACACCCATGAATGGGCCTAATATTTCATGGTGTATAAATAAAAACAATAATTAGTCAGTCTTTCCGTGTGTACTTTAAAAATCAGGGTTTTTTTCAAAATGTCAAAATCTGATCCCTAGGGTACATTCCCCCCATTTTGTGACACAGATCACACTCCTCATTCTGTTCCTGTTGCCGTGGTGACAGGCCAGACTTGTAACTGTGTGTTTGCGTTGCTAGGCTGGTTCGGACTCTGACGACATGTGGTACATGAGTTCAAGTGACTCGGACGGTTCGGACGACAACTATAACAAGTACACGGGCCCACTGACCGCTGACCACTTCCTCAAAAAGTAAGTTCATCCCCTTCCTCATTTCTCCTGGCTCTCTCCGTCCGCTCCTTGTGTAACATCTCCACATGATCAGAAGATGGGTAGAATAACAGATCATAATTTGCACAGTCTTAGTTGCTGCTCATGTGGTAAATGGATCAAGGCTATATGTACATTTCTCTAATGTAAATATAGAATGAAATTGATGACATCTGACTGAGTGTTGATGTGATGTGCTACATTTGTGATGTCCCCACTTGTTTACTCTATACATTTCAGTCATGTTTTTTGCACAGTTTCATGTATATTTTTTGTACAGTTTCATGTATATTGTCATGAAAGTTGTGAGTCATGCAAGTAAAGTTTTCTTTTTTTATGATCAAAGTTTCATGAAATTGGGTTCCTTGTTGTACATTTTTTTTTAGATGTCATATATTGTCGTGTGTAAAAAAGGCATAATCTGTCACATCACAAATTGTCATAATTCTTCTCCATGTGTCACACATTATGTTTGTCATATTACTACAATTCACAAATGTCTCGTGTGTCACACGTTTTCATGTATGTCAATGTCATACCTTGAGTTGTGTGCATGTCGTGTTACTCCTTGTCATGTGTCACTTGGTGTCATGTGTGTCATACCATGAAGCATGTGTAACTCCTTATCGTGTGTGTCACCCTGTGTCATAAGATGTCACATGTGTCACCCTGTGTCGTGTGCGTCATAAGATGTCACATGTGTCGTCGTGTGTGTCAGGACCACGGCGGAGGCAGATGAGAAGAAGAAGAAGAAGAAGGAAGACAAACGGGCGGCGCCAAAGGTTGTGCGTACAGAGCTGGTGGAGGAGGAGGAGGAGGGAGACTGGGAGGAGGTGAAGGGAGGAGCTGCCGCTCCCATGGTAAGACGTCTTTCCCACATCACCAATGCACATTGCCTTCCTTAAAGAGAAATCTGGGTTTAATGGGCTCCATCGCAGTTATTGAAATTGATCAATTGTGTCACGTTTTTTGAACACGGATAAATTTAAGGGTTCCATGTTGGTGTGAATTATGAGTGTAGAGATGATGTCCAGTTGTCCACTGATGATGTCCAGTTGTCCATTGATGATGTCCAGTTGTCCACTGGAGCAAACAAAGCCAGTTTGTAGTTTATTTTCTATGCTTGGAATAGTTTTGCAATGAAAAACAAACAAACAAAATGTGACCAACTAGAAAAGTTAAACCAGAAAAATCCAGGTGAAATTGTTATAGTTTTCACAGACAGTTTACCATCCACTATAACCGTTCAGAAACTTTCAAAGGTAAATTCAAACTCAAAAAGACATATTCAGTAAAAACGACCGGCTTGGTAAACCTTTTGCAACCATAAGTCATTGCTCAGTTGCCATCCTGATTCGGAGACAGCGCGATTACCTTGATTGTTGTCCAGAAGTGCAGAGAATAGAACTATTGATGGGGTGTACTTGTACTTGCAGGAGAAGCCGAAGATGTTCAGCAAAGACGCAGAGATCACACACGAGAACGTGCTGAAGAAGCTGTCTGAGATCATCTCGGTGCGAGGCAAGAAGGGGACAGACCGGTCCGCTCAGCTGAACCTGCTCGAGGAGCTGCGCAGCATCGCAAAGGCGAAGAGTCTCGGCACAGCGATGGACATCAAGATCCTGTTTCACATCGTCGCCTCCATCTTCGACTACAACCCCAACATCGCCACCTGCATGAAGCCGGAAATGTGGGACAGGTATGAATTGGGAAGACGTGAAACTGGGATGTTATGCTAGACTTACTTTGCTAATATAGAACGCAGTTGCTAGTAGCCTCTCGAACATATTGAGAGTACCTCAGGTTTGTTGAACCTTGGTTGAGTTACAATGAGGAGTGGTAGAGTGCCTAACTGTCAATCCAGGGGATGGTGGTTCAATCCCACCTGTCGCCCTTTCAGAAGAGAAATTAAAAGCCAATGGTCCCTACTATCTGGTGCCTATGCTAGGGGAAGTAAAAGATCCCTATAGTAAATTCACTAATTCTAGAGGGACAACTCTGAAAACCAAGCTCAACAGTACTCTAGCCACAAATAGTGGCTAGCATAGAGTGATGAACTAAAAACGTTTGTTCATGCTATGTTGCTCCAGTTCAGTCAATGTATGAAAGATACCTGGCTATATAAAATGGTGGATATTTGTGAACAAATGGTCTTCATGCAATAATTGCAGTGAGATTGATTGCTTCCCAGGGAAGCCAATATGGTGTTCGATTGAATAGGTCTGTTGGGTAAAGTATAAATTACTTCGAGCAGTTCTGAAGAGTGGTGACAGAATTTTGTGCTATGTAACAATTTACCTGTTACTATTGCTAAGCTTTTGGTGTGAGTAATGTTTATTTTATATCATATGGATTAGTTGTGCAGTATATAGTGTCCCACATCAGTTTCTTGACCAGTTCAAAATGTTGTCTAACGTGTCCTGAGGAGTTTGGCACATAACTTGTTCACTAAATGAAATTCTATGGCAACAACAGGTGAAACACAATTTGATGCAAACTGTTGCTGCTATTCCAATTAAATAGAGAGTTGGCAATTGTGTTTTGATCCATTCAGATAGTTAAGAAAACTGTTACTATTTGTACAGATGCACCACTCAAAAATGTTTAGCAGTGTATAGTGTATGTGTACCTAGCTTTATCTGTGCAGATTCATGATTTGACAACTGTAATGTAGTTTTGAAAAACAGCACTAATTGTTTGTATCACTGTGTTTCTGTTTGTTTGTGGTATATGTCTGGGTGAACTAGTGCCAAGTTTGTGTTTTGCACTCACCAGGTGCGTTGAATGTGTGTCGGAGCTACTTGCCATCCTGGCTGCTTCAGGAGACGAGATCATCTGTGGGCCGAACATTAGTGAAGATTCTGAGAGCTTCACAGGTGTAAGTTGATGTTCATAGGTTTGGATAGTTTGCATAGTGGTAGACAAGTGAAATGCTTTTTTTTGCAAAACCGATTTTGCGATTAATTTGGTTCCTACATCACAGTTTCTGTTAAGATGATAGATAGTTATTTATTAATTTTAGAAAGCATTCTAATGAATGTTTTGATGCATGGAAAATGTTGTAAGGGTATCATAAGTTTGTTTTTATATTGAGGTAGCTGTGTTGTCCATGGTGATAAGCAGTTCACAAGATTATTGACTATATAACTAGTATACAATAACACCTTTACAAAAAAGTAACGATTTCATGCATGTTGCATTTAGTTGTGTCTTTCAGTCAACAAAGCGTGCAGTTGTACGTGTGTGCATGTATTGAGCCCGTGATGTTGTCTTTGTGCCAGGCGGCTCCGTACTGTATCCGCGGTTGTATCCTGCGTGCAGCTGTACGTGCGTGCATGTATTGAGCCCGTGATGTTTTTGTGCCAGGCGGCTCCGTACTGTATCCGCGGTTGTATCCTGCGTGCAGCTTTACGTGCGTGCATGTATTGAGCCTGCGATGTTGTCTTTGTGCCAGGCGGCTCCGTACTGTATCCGCGGTTGTATCCTGCGTGCAGCTGTACGTGCGTGCATGTATTGAGCCTGCGATGTTGTCTTTGTGCCAGGCGGCTCCGTACTGTATCCGCGGTTGTATCCTGCGTGCAGCTGTACGTGCGTGCATGTATTGAGCCTGCGATGTTGTCTTTGTGCCAGGCGGCTCCGTACTGTAATGCTGATGTAGTGATTCATTAATTTTTAAACATTCAATGAATGTTTTGTGCACGGAAATGTTGTAGGGTATCATAGTTTGTTTTTATATTGAGCCTGCTGTTTTTGTCCAGCGGTGTAACAGTTCCGCGGATTTATTGCTATATAAATGCGTCATTTATTATGCATGTTGCTTGTCCAGGCGGTGTACGATGGGTTCATGTACGTGCGTGCATGTATTGAGCCTGCGATGTTGTCTTTGTGCCAGGCGGCTCCGTACTGTATCCGCGGTGTATCCTGCGTGCAGTTGTACGTGCGTGCATGTATTGAGCCCGCGATGTTGTCTTTGTGACCAGGCGGCTCCGTACTGTATCCGCGGCTGTATCCTGCGTGCAGTTGTACGTGTGTGCATGTATTGAGCCCGTGATGTTGTCTTTGTGACAGGCGGCTCCGTACTGTATCCGTTGCTGTATCCTGCGTGCAGTTGTACGTGTGTGCATGTATTGAGCCCGCATGTTGTCTTTGTGCCAGGCGGCTCCGTACTGTATCCGCGGCTGTATCCTCACAATGGTGGAACGCATGGACGACGAGTTTGTGAAGATGCTGCAGGCCTGTGATGCCCACAGCACCGAGTACATTGACTAGGTGGGTCCACGTCCCTCCCTACTTGCACATATTGTTATTTTCTACATGAGCAATTTTACACAATGGACTTTATATTTTAGCTCACTTTTTATTATTATCATTAATGTTATTTATTTTATTAATATTGTACTTTAGCTGGTATTAGTGTTGTGTTTTTAATTTCATATATTTAATAATCATTTTAAAGAATACAATTTAATATGTAAATATATACTTAATATAATTTATACATAGTATATTGTATGCAGTTTTTGTAGTATCACTAATATTTATTAAATATTACTATTATTGTTATCGTTTAATCAGTACACCCAGATTTATTATGTATTATAACGTTTAGCTATTTCAAATTATCATGCCTGTACACATCCATACATGGGACAGCCATCCTCGATTTGATGGTGTAAAAATTTAGGTTTATTATATATTACTCTCCACGGTTCATGTGGGACATGATATCCATAAAGTACAGTTGAACACGTGCAGTAAGTCAAATTAGTCGGCTCAAATGTGCTGATGATCCGTGACAGATTGAAGGACGAGACAAAGGTGTGTGAGATCATCAACGATCTACAGAAATACCTGGAGAGTCAACTTCTTGCTGACGAGGAACTCAGCCCAATCACCGTGGAGGAGATATGTCGCGTCTACCTGCGACGGATCGGACATCTCTACTACAAGGTGTGTGGGAAATGTCTCACTAACTCAACAAACTTCAGTAGATACAGTTTCTTTTTTGTTGGCTATATTATTTCACACTGTACACATCATTAGATTTTAATTTTCAGAAATGGCAAATGAAGCGAGTTCGTTGAAACGGCAGTGAAACATAGTGACAAATTCAGTAACGAAGTCTTTTCAAAAACTGAAATGGCATAAATGAAATGGTGCAAGTTTTTAGGTGGGCTCAGAGACCCAGTATTATTAGCTGGTTTATAACAGTTTTCTGGCTTAACTTTAAAAGAGTAGTTTGCGGCAATTACATTTATTTTCGTGAAATATGTACTCGACATCGTTGATTATTGACATTGTTTTTAGGCTGTGCTGGGTTAACTTTTCTCCCAAGTGCCTTTCTCTAACCGGCACTGTCCTGACCATGGTGACACCTGTCAGACTCCAGTCTGCAGATACAGAGTCCTGCCAGGTGTTCCTTGCCCTGCCAATGAGAGCTGTCCCTCTACCACTAACTTTGTACTGCCTTTTACTCAGCCCATATCGTTCTGTCGTAATCTTTAATGATGTGTAACAATTCTCTTGTTGCAGTTTGATTACACCGCTGTACAGAGGGACCCAAAAGAACCGGTCAGTATTTCAGGCTCAACAACCCACATCAAAAATTCAAATACACGGTCTGATTCCATTAACCCCAGTTAATAAGCCGGCCGTACTTTATATCTGTTGAGTTATGGTGCGCAAAGACTGGGTAAATAGACTTCTGGGTGTGTGTAGGGCCACAGATTGTGTGTCTGCAGGCCCAAGAAATCCCAGAAACATTTGTTCATGTTTACTTGAGGGAATTAAGAATATATGAATCATAATGCTGCAGTGCTAACTCAGAGTCTATGTGTGTAGGGTCTGACAGGCCTTGTTCATTATATAAAGTCTGATAGAGTTGGTACCAGCCTGCCAGGCCTCACTCTGTGTATGTGTATGTAGAGTCTGATAGAGTTGGCCCCATCCTGCCAGGCTTAGCTCTTTATGTAGTCTGATTGAGTCGGTCCCAGCCTGCCAGGCCTCGCTCTGTGTATGTAGAGTTGTGGTGTGAAAGGCTGGACAGACGGAACTCTGGGCATGTGTAGGGCCACTTACTATGTGTCCGAGGGCCCTAGGAATCCTAGAGACAGTAGAATCATAATTCAATGTATGTTGGTTGTAAACCTTCTCATTATCATAAGTACATAGTTAACAACTGTTAAAAAAATCAAAATAACTGTTCTGACTAGTTTATCAGTTGACATTTTAGACAAACAACACCAACCAGTGTGGTTGATGTTTATAACTAATTGAGCTAGTGTATAAGTGAAGCACTTTGTCAACTTTTTCGTGCTAGAAATCTTGTGTCTCAGTGCTAGACTTGGGTAGTGGGGATTAGTGAAATGTAATGCATTTATTTTATTTTTTAAATTCACTCTTAATGGTTCTGGCCTAATTTATTTTAATATATATAAATAGATTGTAACATGACACATACTTTATGAGCTTGTAACAAGGACTGCTAGTCCATTGAGGACAATTCATAACTTGAGTTAATAAAAACTATCAAATTTACTTAACAAACAAACGTCAGGATACTGTCTCAACCGAAGTAAGTTGTTCTTGTGGAGTCCTAGGCAGATCATTAATTATTCCCAGTTATTAAGCCGGCCTTACTTTTTGTCCGTTGAGTTATGGTGCGCAAAGACTGGGTAAATAGACTTCTGGGTGTGTGTAGGGCCACAGATTGTGTGTCTGCAGGCCCAAGAAATCCCAGATATGTAATTTTTTAGTTTCCAGTTCAAACATGTTGACCATAAACCTTGTCGTTATCAGTATCAGATGCATAACACTTGTTTTTAAAGTAAAAGTGTATTTTCTGTTTAGTTTATGACATGAAATTTCACTAAATATCAGTATTATTATAATACCTAAAGTGCTTCACAACAAAAAGTAATGTCGATATTTCTGAGAGAAAAAAATCATTAATTATTGCCAGTTATTAAGCCGGCCGTACTTTATATTTGTTGAGTTATGGTGCGCAAAGACTGGGTAAATAGACTTCTGGGTGTGTGTAGGGCCACAGATTGTGTGTCTGCAGGCCCAAGAAATCCCAGAAACATTTGTTCATGTTTACTTGAGGGAATTAAGAAAATATGAATCATAATCCTGCAGTGCTAACTCAGTCTATGGTCACTGAATTTTTTATCATAAACCTTGCAATTATCAACTGCAGATGTGTCAATGTTTCAGTATTTGGTGTTATGGCAAGTTTGTAAAATGCTTTTAGGAAACTTGTATCAGTTTTATTGTAATAATATAAAGAGACTAGAAAATATAAGATTTTCCATGAACAGCAATAGGAAAATAATCCCAGTTATTAAGCCGGCTGTACTTTTTGTCTGTAGAGTTATGGTGCGCAAAGACTGGGTAAATAGACTTCTGGGTGTGTGTAGGGCCACAGATTGTGTGTCTGCAGGCCCAAGAAATCTCAGAAACATTATTTTTTTATGTTGGTCCCTGAATTTTTATCATAAACTTTGCACTTATCAACTGCAGATGTGTAAATGTTTCAGTATTTGGTGTTATGGCAAGTTTGTAAAATGCTTTTAGGAAACTTGTAACAGTTTTATTGTAATAATATAGACCAGAAAATAAAATCCCAGTTATTAAGCCGGCTGTACTTTTTGTCTGTTGAGTTATGGTGCGCAAAGACTGGGTAAATAGACTTCTGGGTGTGTGTAGGGCCACAGATTGTGTGTCTGCAGGCCCAAGAAATCTCAGACACATTAAACACTTATTAATATATAAATATTACTTGTCAGTAATGTTTTCTCAAAAAGAAGTTGGGCTCAGTTGAATCTGAAGATGACAGTGTTTCCCCGAGTAAAATGATGGGCGAGGTAGCAGGATGCGCTGAGCGATCACCGACGCAATGATGCCACAATGTGGGTCTGGGCTCTGGGGGCATGGCCTCCAGAATTGTTTTTAAACTACTTTTAAAATGTTGCATTGTGAAGGGTTTTAACCTATTACTGGCATACAAAGGGGAAACAAATGTATAACTACAGAGTAGCTCATTTACTAATTTATGTCAGGTTGTTGCTACGAGGTGGGAATGTTAGCATATTTTGGGCAAGGTGGCTTAAAAAACCATGACGTGGCCCATCTCACTTATATAGGAGGGGAAACACTGATCACAAACTTTATTTATACTCTAAACTCCAAAGTAGTCCTCTGTTCACAAGTGTTTATAGTACAATATTTGATAAATATAACACGTAACTTAGATATTAAAATAATAATACAAGTAAAACATAGATATAAATAAATAAATACATATAACTTGTTCATTGTTGTAGAGGTCTGAAGTAGGACTAAACGTTAATTAAAAGTAATATTAATGTAAACTATATTATATATCAATGTAGTACATATTATTCATTAAGTAAATATAGCTACAAACAACTGCATAGTAGTTACTTAATGAGTAGTATGCGAGTACAATAATACATTATTAGTTTCGATCTAAATTTTCTAATAATAAAGACGCGTGTGATATAACGATGACAACTTGTGTTTGTGTGTGTGTGTCTGTAGGAGGACAAGGAGAATGACAGTCGCTATGTGATGGACCGTCTGTGTAAGTACATCTATGCCAAGGACAGCACGGACCGCATTCGCACACGTGCCATGCTCTCACACGTGTACCACCACGCCCTGCACGACCGCTGGTTTGATGCCAGAGACCTCATGCTCATGTCTCACCTGCAGGACACCATCCAGTACTCCGACATACCCACACAGGTGAGTCACACACATGTAAGGTGTGTCTGGGCAGGTAGATGTCACGGAGGAGGAGAGATCTACCTGCTTGTGGAGGGGATGAAATAACTGGAGGCTAAATCACTTGATCTGCTCCACCTGCTCAATAGTTTCTGTAAATATCTCTTAAATATCTTCTGTAAATATTTGCTCTCTGCATACATACGCGCACGCGCACCCACACACACACACCCACACACACACACACACACACACACACACACACACACACACACACACACACACACACACACACACACACACACACACACACACACACACACACACACACACACACACACACACACACACACACACACACACAAACTGGGGGTGCACTGTTGATAATTGTAAAGTGGACGAGGGTCTGTCCCTTATTTTACCATGTTGAAGGTGGCAACCCAATATATAACGTCCACTCTATTGTAGTGATATGCCATTACATTTCTTTATAAAACAACATCTCTGCAGACATCTAATAGTGTTCAACATTACAACAACCTGTTGCCTGCCGTGTTCTGTAGTGATGTCTCTCACACTGTGAACAATTGGGAGAGCTCCCAGAACAAGTGTCAGGTTTAGACCTCTCTTACAAACCCACCAGTGAAACAGGTGTAAGATGTTAGACTAAGATAAGATGACAGGATGAGACAGATGGTTGGTGGAGCAGCGATTTTGAAACCAACATCGTCCCAAGATTCTGGAATAAAGAGGAGAATAACAACTTTGCGGTGTGGTGAACTGAGTTGTGTTTGTTTCAGATCATGTACAACCGGGCCATGGTACAGTTGGGTCTGTGTGCTTTCCGCCAGGGAACCATCAAGGACTCGCACAACTGTCTCGTCGACATCCAGAGCTCTGGACGCGCCAAGGAACTGCTAGCCCAGGTAAGTGTGTGTTTGAGTATGTGTGGTTTAACAGTGTTTAGTAGCAATGATCTTAACATCTCTGCATGGCAGATTGGTTTCTAGTTCTTTTTAGCAGTGTTAGTGCTGCACTGTATAGTATAATCTGCAACTGTTATTGTCTGGTCACGATACGTAAAAGTATAACTTTGGAGTGGTTTTGTGTTGGGTCAGAGCAGTCATCGTAGAGAATGGGGTATTGGTCACAAATCAATGTGTTGCTACACAGTGAGCGTTCCAACGTTCCGGCAAAGTTGCATATTAAAACGTACAAAACAAACTATGTTACAGAGTTACAAAATTATCTTGTATATATTCAGTCACACATTCTGAGTGCGTCATTTAACACACATGAAACACTAGAAACATTAAACTAATTACCAATATCAGCAGGTAGTTTAATATTATGATCTGTTTTTTTTTTATGGAAAACTGCTGTGGCGGGAAATGTTTAGTTACACAAACACCGATACTCAATATTGTGAATTAAATAAAAGCGATTGTACGTATAGTCGAGGAGAATTGTTCATGGTCTCAACAGCAGAGTGAACCCTTATTGATAAATCACTACTTATTTATTCGCTGGCCAGACAAATTACACTGTCATGTGTATTCATTTCTTTGTTGGTACATAATCTTCTCAACCTTCATTACCTCCGTTCCCCTGTAACATCCGTTGCCCATGTGACCTCCATTACCCTTATGACCTCCATTACCCTTATGACCTCCATTACATTCGTAAAAAAACTTGAGCCGCAGTAACTTGCGCCCATGTGCGCTTATGCATAGCAATCCCAGCCAGTATCTCCCGAAACATTCTCCCTTGTTAATAGCGAGGGCTGCACTAACAGCGATATTAATTGCGCGTCTTGCCACCAGGGGCTGCTGCTGCAGCGTCAGCACGAGCGGACTCCGGAGCAGGAGAAGATAGAGAAGAGACGTCAGATGCCGTACCACATGCACATCAACCTGGAGCTGTTGGAGTGTGTGTACCTTGTGTCGGCTATGCTCATTGAGATCCCCTACATGGCTGGTGGGTAGCTGACTTATGTCAGGTCTAGTATGTGTTACAGTGTAACAGTGTATATGCTGTTTATGTCCGATGTGCGATTTCTGGAGCATGACACAGCATCTAACTGTCAGGGTGTCTAGGTGTGACACAGCATCTAACTGTCAGGACGTCTAGGTGTGACACAGCATCTAACTGTCAGGGTGTCTAGGTGTGACACAGAATCTAACTGTCAGGGTGTCTATGTGTGACACAGCATCTAACTGTCAGGGTGTCTAGGTGTGTCACAGCATCTAACTGTCAGGGTGTCTAGGTGTGACACAGCATCTAACTGTCAGGGTGTCTAGGTGTGACACAGCATCTAACTGTCAGGGTGTCTAGGTGTGACACAGCATCTAACTGTCAGGGTGTCTAGGTGTGACACAGCATCTAACTGTCAGGGTGTCTAGGTGTGACACAGCATCTAACTGTCAGGGTGTCTAGGTGTGACACAGCATCTAACTGTCAGGGTGTCTAGGTGTGACACAGCATCTAACTGTCAGGGTGTCTAGGTGTGACACAGCATCTAACTGTCAGGGTGTCTAGGTGTGACACAGCATCTAACTGTCAGGGTGTCTAGGTGTGACACAGCATCTAACTGTCAGGGTGTCTAGGTGTGACACAGCATCTAACTGTCAGGGTGTCTAGGTGTGACACAGCATCTAACTGTCAGGGTGTCTAGGTGTGACACAGCATCTAACTGTCAGGGTGTCTAGGTGTGACACAGCATCTAACTGTCAGGGTGTCTAGGTGTGACACAGCATCTAACTGTCAGGGTGTCTAGGTGTGACACAGCATCTAACTGTCAGAGTCCTCCTTAGACTCTTCAACTGGAATATGTCCAGTCCCAGTTCTCTAGTTCATTTATGGTACATATATGGTACATATGGTACATGTGTCATATCAGTACTGCTAAAGAAGTGAGTCGTGGAGAACATCCTGGCAATCTAGGGGTCGTGGTGCTGTTCTGCTGTATCCCTGGCTGGTCGTCTCCACAAACTGTTGGAGTGAGCGGAATCGAACAATAAAATTTTGTAACTGACTTTGCCAGTCGCTACTTCGTCAGCTTTGGGAACAGTGCAAACACCCCCCCCCCCCAATTTGAAGATGGATTCACGACTGGTGGGAATCTGAGTATGATGACACATTCCAATCCTAAACATTGCATGTGACACGAGCAATATGTGGCTGAAATCACCCAAAATTATATCACATGACCTGAGGCTGGGGTTAAGAGAGGAGTTGTTTAAGGGGTGTGCCAGGGGTAGTAAAAGACGGCACTGATGTAGGGGCAGTAAAAGAGGGTACTGATGTAGGGGCAGTAAAAGACGGTACTGATGTAGGGGTAGTAAAAGACGGCACTGATGTAGGGGCAGTAAAAGACGGTACTGATGTAGGGGCAGTAAAAGACGGTACTGATGTAGGGGCAGTAAAAGACGGTACTGATGTAGGGGCAGTAAAAGACGGTACTGATGTAGGGGCAGTAAAAGACGGTACTGATGTAGGGGCAGTAAAAGAGGGTACTGATGTAGGGGCAGTAAAAGACGGTACTGATGTAGGGGCAGTAAAGACGGTACTGATGTAGGGGCAGTAAAAGACGGTACTGATGTAGGGGCAGTAAAAGACGGTACTGATGTAGGGGCAGTAAAAGACGGTACTGATGTAGGGGCAGTAAAAGACGGTACTGATGTAGGGGCGGTAAAAGACGGTACTGATGTAGAGGCAGTAAAAGAGGGTACTGATGTAGGGGCGGTAAAAGACGGTACTGATGTAGGGGCGGTAAAAGAGGGTACTGATGTAGAGGCAGTAAAAGAAGGTACTGATGTAGGGGCGGTAAAAGAGGGTACTGATGTAGAGGCAGTAAAAGACGGTACTGATGTAGAGGCAGTAAAAGAGGGTACTGATGTAGGGGCAGTAAAAGAGGGTACTGATGTAGGGGCAGTAAAAGACGGTACTGATGTAGGGGCAGTAAAAGACGGTACTGATGTAGGGGCAGTAAAAGACGGTACTGATGTAGGGGCAGTAAAAGACGGTACTGATGTAGGGGCGGTAAAAGAGGGTACTGATGTAGAGGCAGTAAAAGAAGGTACTGATGTAGGGGCGGTAAAAGACGGTACTGATGTAGGGGCAGTAAAAGACGGTACTGATGTAGGGGCAGTAAAAGAGGGTACTGATGTAGGGGCAGTAAAAGACGGTACTGATGTAGGGGCAGTAAAAGACGGTACTGATGTAGGGGCAGTAAAAGACGGTACTGATGTAGGGGCAGTAAAAGACGGTACTGATGTAGGGGCAGTAAAAGACGGTACTGATGTAGGGGCAGTAAAAGACGGTACTGATGTAGGGGCAGTAAAGACGGTACTGATGTAGGGGCAGTAAAAGACGGTACTGAGTAGGCAGTAAAAGACGGTACTGATGTAGGGCAGTAAAAGACGGTACTGATGTAGAGGCAGTAAAAGACGGTACTGATGTAGGGGTGGTAAAAGACGGTACTGATGTAGAGGCAGTAAAAGAGGGTACTGATGTAGGGGTAGTAAAAGAGGGTACTGATGTAGGGGCAGTAAAAGACGGTACTGATGTAGGGGCAGTAAAAGAGGGTACTGATGTAGGGGTAGTAAAAGAGGGTACTGATGTAGGAGGCAGTAAAAGAGGGTACTGATGTAGGGGTAGTAAAAGAGGGTACTGATGTAGAGGCAGTAAAAGAGGGTACTGATGTAGGGGTAGTAAAAGAGGGTACTGATGTAGAGGCAGTAAAAGAGGGTGCTGAAGTAATCAGTCACGGTGATCCCTGACACATGATGTGACAATGGAGAGTAGACTCATGTGTAACTTGTTTGTTGATGTTCTCTCTCAGCCCATGAGTTTGATGCGCGTCGTCGCATGATCAGCAAGAACTTCCACCATGTGATGCGCATGAGTGACAAGCAGCCCCTGGTGGGGCCGCCAGAGAGCATGCGGGAGCACGTTGTGGCAGCCTCGAAGGCCATGAAGATAGGAGACTGGAACGCCTGTCACAACTTCGTCATCAATGACAAGATGAATGCTAAGGTGAAGTGACGTGTGTGCGTGCGTGCGTGAACTTATATGACTGCCGATAGCAATTCTGCAAAGAATTTCAATGACTGTAGTCAGTTATATTTCACGATAACTGAGTTAAGGCGAGATATGGGAGCTAGATAGGATATTTTTTTGAAATGCACAATTCATAAAAAAATTCTCTCCAGGTTGTAAGGAAGCTTTTTCTTAATAAAAAATGTATGGGGATTTTTTCTGCCAGACCCCCCGTTTCCATGGCAATAAAGAAAATGGCCGCCAAATGATAGAATTTATAGCGTATCTAGAAAAGAACAACACTTTGGAAGTAAAGCTGACATGGCCATGTGGTTTGGATTGCTGTGTTCTTCTTGATATACTCTACAATCTGTATAAAAAACATTTCAACTTTTTTTAATATTTATATTTTAATTTGAATTTTATTTTTTTCCCTTTCAAAATGCGACATTTTTCAATACTTTTTTATTGATTGCTACAAAGATAAAACAAAAAACCAAAATGTTTTTTATACAAATTGTAGAGAATATAAAGGAGAACACAGCAATCCAAACTGGGTTAATGTATCTTGTTTACTTCCAGAGTGTTGTCGATTTATGTGGACAAAAATATGATTTTCTGTAAACGGCCGTCAAAGTTTACAGTATAATAATGTGAATAATAATGATTGTAAACATGCAAAACAATATATAAAAGTGTTTGTTTATCATCCAACACTTATGCATGCATAACAAGCAATATTAGAAATGAATTTCTCCCACACAATTTACAAAATTTAGAATTTTAGAAATGTAATGGTAATTTGCATTATTACTGCAAACGCCAAAAGGCAAGGTGAGGCAGCTAAATAGGGTATTTTTTTAATTTAATAATTTGGGCAAACTTATCTATCCAGTTAGAACGGGTATGTCAAATATGGAATAAAATATGTGTGGAACTTTTTTCACTCGGACCCACCGTTGCCATGGTAACCAAACAAAATGGCCACCATAATGGTTAAATATTGCAAATTTTGTGCACCGTACCCAGTCATTACTGCAATTATTAATTAATTAATATTGCAAAGTTTAAAATATTCTGTTATACATCTGGTATCTTCACTGAGGATGGATAGAGCAAGTAGAAAGTTGTTTCAAAATTATTCACTTGCTCTCAAGTCATATGCAGTTTGTGCCTAGTCACGTCGTATTATGTATGGTATTTCAGCAACTCTGACTTTGTTCACCAGGACCTCAAAATGTATTAACTATGTTTGTTATAGTCTCAGGAACAGTTAAAACATTACCAAACAGGAACACAGTCAATAGCATTAACAACTGCATGATGAGGGCAATGACATGGATGTTAGGACCAGACACTGAGCTGACAGGAGCAAGTTTCGACTGAAGAACAGCTGTAGCGTGTCCTTGATTGCGAGAAGTCATGGCAGTTTCAAGTGTTGGTGATGAGTTTGTGTCACCAATTTCTGCATAATCATTTTAGGACATGAACTGTAGTAACAAAGCAAAACCTCTGCAATCATCCCTGCAACAACTCAAATGCAGCACTTTGGCAAAGGGGACAATCCACCGTCTGAAGAAGGATCAAGCACCATGGAGGAGATGAAGCCGAAGTGAAATATATATCAATAAAATGAATTTGTCTAATGGAATGTAAATGTACTATGCATGCATGTGTTTGTATGTGTGTGTGTATGTAAAAAACCACACACATTGTAAACAATATAATTAGCATATGATTATGAGGTACCATTTAGTAATAAATAATTGTATTTATTACTAACTTAATTATATTGAAAAATTCATAGACCATAACTGTGAGGCTGAAGTCTAACAGCTAAGTAATAACTCACATAAACCATAGCCATGTACCCGAATTTTCTAACTTGTTTACTCCAAAAGATAAAACCCAAAGATACTGACTGATAACACACCAGCCAAATTTATCAACAACTGCAACTAACAATTCTGCAAATACTCTGATCCATTCCAATAAGTAAACACAACACCCAAGTTGTCAGAGAGTTTGGCCATGCTGCAAACGCCACCAACGACCCCCGGCCGTCGGCGCTAAGCTGTCGCCTGCAACGTATATTCCTATGCACGGCTGCGTGCAATAATCTCTAACACCGTTCGATATCCGTCTTCCCCGCCGCCCTCGGGCACCGCAGCCGCCGTCGGCATCGTGGCCGTCGACGCCAAGCTGTCGTCTACGGTGATTACGTACGGCTGCATTTCCATCAAAACACGCCGTTTCGCCGCCGAAAAGTCCCGTTTCGCACGTGGGTCCCGCACTTGTGTGGCTTTCCATTTCTTTCTCTGACTAAATTCACGCCTTGCGGCAAATTTATAACGTTTGGCAGCGACAGGATCCACACAAATGTCGTCGAAACTCGAGTTAGACGCCATCTTGTTTATATTCGGAAATGGCAACATGGTGAATTGTGGGATACGCCCGCCTTATATGGAATTATCCAGGTCACCGCAGGTCACGCACATAGCGGAACTCGCCGATGCTGACGTGTCATAACGGCGAACGCCAAATAAGGAGATAGTCGGTCGAATTGAGCTTGCGTTTATTAGGATTTCCCGCAAATACAGGTCAAAGGGCGGGGATGCCGTCTACGCAAGCAGTTAGAGGACATATTGGCGGTTCTATTCGTCCCAAACAACATGGCGAACGGTGAATGTACGGTGGCGTTACTAAGGTCTAAACATCGCGTATTTTCCAACACATCCTGCGTCTTCAAAAATAAAACAGATTTAATAATTCATAGGGAATCATTTTATTATCGCAAAAAGGTCATTTAGAGGTATGTAATTGTTATAAAAGTGAACTTTATTGATAGAAGACATACAAAAGTATTAGAAAACGGCAAAAACATGTTTTTGATTTTTTTTTTGAAAAACGTCATTTGAGCTGCCGTATCCTGCCTTAACTAAGCAGATATTTTGTTTTAACCCATTAGCACTCAAGTCGGCCATTGACGGTCAGCTCATACGGCATACTCTTAGTGTCAAGCAAGAAATCGTCAACATATATATATACAACAGGTGTTTTGTTACACTTTATAGGTAATTGTAGTATCTACAAAATACATACAACACGCAATTTTGAGATTTGAATAACAAAGACGCTAGAGCTAACAAAACTGGCACAAACGATGTTTTTTTTTTAAATCTAGGTAAAATATCTGAGGAGGCACAGGCTTCACATTAAAGTCATGTGAGTGCCAAAGGGATAAGACATGTTATTTTCATTTATTGAAACAGCCAAGTGTAAATAATCCATTATTCAAAGACATCCTGGCTACATTATCTGACTAGCCAATAACATGTGGAAAACTATTTATTTTTTAAAAGACTATTTGGTTCCATTCAACGTTTGACAGAGGAAATTGCACCAATCAACAAAACAAGAGCTAATCAAAAGGTTGACTTGGCTGGCCATACTTTTTGTCTGTAGAGTTATGGTGCGCAAAGACTGGGTAAATAAATAGGCTTCTGGGTGTGTGTAGGGCCACAGATTGTGTATCTGCAGGCCCAAGAAATCCCAGATATATAATTTTTTTCCAGTTCAAACATGTTGACCATAAACCTTGTTATCAATATCAGATGCATTACAATTGCTTTTTAAGTAAAAGTGTATTTTCTGTTTTGTTTATGAAATGACATTTCACTAAATATCAGTCTTATAATACCTAAGACAACAGAAAGTAATTTCGATATTTCTGAGAAAAAAATCATAAATTATTCCCAGTTATTAAGCCGGCTGTACTTTTTGTCTGTAGAGTTATGGTGCGCAAAGACTGGGTAAATAGACTTCTGGGTGTGTGTAGGGCCACAGATTGTGTGTCTGCAGGCCCAAGAAATCTCAGAAACATTTGTTTCTTTTCTTTGATTGAGGTCACTGAATTTTTATTATAAACCTTGCAATTATCAACTGCAGATGTGTAAATGTTTCAGTATGTGGTGTTGCGGCAAATTTGTAAAATGCTTTTAGGAAACTTGTATTGGTTTTATTGTAATAATATAAAGAGACTAGAAAATGTAAGATTTTCCATGAACAGCAATAAGAAAATAATCCCAGTTATTAAGCCGGCCGTACTTTATATCTGTTGAGTTATGGTGCGCAAAGACTGGGTAAATAGACTTCTGGGTGTGTGTAGGGCCACAGATTGTGTGTCTGCAGGCCCAAGAAATCTCAGAAACATCTTTATTTTTGTTTAAACCTATTAGTAGTGCAACTTTTGACATCATTTGTATACTATGTGGATGCCTGCTGTGACAAAGTTTCCTGTACTTAATTTGCTATGACAAAGTTTGTTGTGGTGATAGTTGCTATGAAGTAGTGTTGACTGTTGTCATTACACAATTTTTGTTTTGATGGTCACTGAAAAAAGTTTGTTTCATTGATCATTATCAAAGCAAACTGTTCTGTTGCTAGTTACTATGACAACAGTTTTTGTATTGGTTTCTGTCATAGCAACGTTCTTTGTGTTTATCTTACTGTGACGACCCAATTTGTGTTGACTGTTGCCGTGACGACTGTAGCCATGTCACAGGTGTGGGACCTGTTCTACAACGGCGTGGCCGTGAAGACGCTGTTGACGCAGAAGATCAAGGAGGAGAGTCTTCGCACCTACCTCTTCACCTACAGTGCCATCTACGACTCGCTCAGTCTCATAACCCTCGCTGACATGTTTGAGCTGCAGCTGCCAGTGGTTCACGCCATCATCAACAAGATGATTATCAACGAGGAGCTGATGGTGAGTGAACACGTCAACTCCTTTCGTGCGCTGGGTGGGTGGGTGGGTGGGTGGGTGGGTGGGTGGGTGGGTGGGTGGGTGGGTGGGTGGGTGGGTGGATGGATGGGTGGGTGGATGGATGGATGGATGGATGGATGGATGGATGGATGGATGGATGGATGGATGGATGGATGGATGGATGGATGGATGGATGGATGGATGGATGGATGGATGGATGGATGGATGGATGGATGGATGGATGGATGGATGGGAAAACAATGTATGAGCCTATTTAGTACACTGTAATAATTGCATGAAAGAAATATGGACTTTGCAACCCAATGCCAGGCGTGTGATTTCAGCCCATATTAGTCTCGTGAACGTCATCAGGCTGCTATAGCCCACATTTCAGCATAAAGCAGTAGTGGTATTCCCAGGACAAAGAAAAGGAATGACATATAATCACGCAGAGCTTATGCTTATGTGTTAATTCATTCAAAGCCAACATGATTAAGTAAAAAGTGTTTTTGAATACCAGGCTATCTGCTGCCTAAAACACTAAGTGTAAAATTATAATAATCCCAGATGTGGGGGTATCTCATCCTCCTTGTTTCCATTACCCCTGTGTCACAGGCGTCCATGGACGAGCCGACTCACACGGTGGTGATGCACCGTACGGAGCCAACCCATCTCCAGGCTCTGGCCCTGCAGCTGTCGGAGAAAGTCTCCTTCCTCGTTGACTACAACGAGCGCACCATGGAGACCAAGTCGGGCATCTTCTTCTTCCAGAAACAGGGTAAGGGTGCCGGGGTACTACGTCACATGTTGTCAGCTGTAGGGGTGTGCAGTTGATGTAAGACCACGATAAGGCGTTCGTTCGCCATTACCCGTCAAAAGAGTACCTAATAGAAATGGCATTGTGCAGGTTGTATGAATTTGTATGAGAATTTGTTTAGTATTGAGTAAGTAGAAATGATGTATTTGTGCAGCATGGCATCAGAGCTATCAAATTATGACAGGTGTCAGTGAGTGTTTTTCTGCATATAGATATAGGCATCATTTTGATTGGTGATGCGATCCAGGCGAATCAGTTTCTGGTTTTAGCAGAAATTAAGGGGTGTCAGGTTAGAGATTGGATTATTGGAAAAAATGGTATCAGAATGTCACGACTTGTACAGCACAGCACGTGTGTGAATGAAGGCTAATTAATGTGTGAAAATGTGAATACCCTAGTAGAGAAAAAACTGGGAGGCTAGGAAGGAAACGTTAAAATGGCCACGTACGGAGAACTCAAATGTGATCTTATGTCAGTTGTTTGCATTAACCATTCATTGGTGCTGTGTAAGTTTGTAAAGCGTCTTTGCAGCCGTGTTTTGTCCTGGAATGTAATGTGGCTGTGTAAGAGGTGTTACTACTGTCTTTGGTTAGAAGTCACAAGGCTAAGGACATCTTTGCTGTTGTGACTTGCCAGTTCCAGTTATTAAGCCGGCTGTACTTTATGTCCATTGAGTTATGGTGCGCAAAGACTGGGTAAATAGACTTCTGGGTGTGTGTAGGGCCACAGATTGTGTGTCTGCAGGCCCAAGAAATCCCAGATATATAATTTGTTTAAGTTTCCAGTTCAAGCATGTTGACCATAAACCTTGTCATTCTCAATATCAGATGCATACAAATTGTTTTAAAAATAAGTACATTTTCTGTTTAGTTTATGAAATGGAATTTCACTAAATATCAGTTTTATTATAATACCTAAGACAACAGAAAGTAATGTCGATATTTCTCGAGAAAAAAAACATCATTTATTCCCAGTTATTAAGCCGGCCGTGCTTTTTGTCTGTAAAGTTATGGTGCGCAAAGACTGGGTAAATAGACTTCTGGGTGTGTGTAGGGCCACAGATTGTGTGTCTGCAGGCCCAAGAAATCCCAGAAACATTTGTTCATATTTACTTGAGGGAATTAAGAATATATGAATCATAATGCTGCAGTGCTAACTCAGTCTATGTGTGTAGGGTCTGATATGCCTCGCTCATATAAAGTCTGAGTCCGTCCCAGCCTGCCAGGCCTCACTCTGTGTATGTGTATATAGAGTCTGATAGAGTTGGCCCCAGCCTGCCAGGCTTAGCTCTTTATGTAGTCTGTTTGAGTCGGTCCCAGCCTGCCAGGCCTCGCTCTGTGTATGTAGAGTTGTGGTGTGAAAGGCTGGACAGACGGAACTCTGGGCATGTGTAGGGCCACTGACTATGTGTCCGAGGGCCCTAGGAATCCTAGAGACAGTAGAATCATAAACATTTATCCTCATATCTTAAGTTGTATGAAGTTTCACAGAAATATGTCGAATGTTACTCCTCTAAACTCAACCTGAGTTAACTGGTTATAGAAGTGTTTAGGTTGGCAATATTCAAGATTTCTTTCAAATATTTGTCAGTGGCTCTTTTATCATTTTTTTTGCAAATCAATGTTTTACATTTACATTTAAAGGTTGATATTAATAAGAATTTTTTCTTATGTTCCAAGATATGTCTTCATAAATGGCAGAGTTCGCTGTTTGAAACAACGATGCTGATTATTATTTTATTATTTATTTTGTTTCTAGGTCAACAAGGTGGTTACCAAGGCTACCAGAATCGTGACCAGCAAGGTTACAGGGGTAAAGACCGTGACCAACAAGGGGGCTACCAGTACAGGAATAAGGACCGTGACCAGCAAGGGGGCTACCAGTACAGGAATAAGGACCGTGACCAGCAAGGGGGCTACCAGTACAGGAATAAAGACCGTGATCAGCAGGGAGGTTACCAAGGATACGGGGGTGAGTGTTAAGAGTGGCCCACATTATGTGCACGTTGACATGCCACTGGATTGTAGCATTCTTGTTAACCTTAGGTTAAGATTCTGTGCAATTTTTTTCACTCAATCTTGTGTGTTTTGGAAGAGTTACTAAACAAACGCACTAGGTTCCTCCGGGGTCGTATACACTGGGGGGAGTAAGAGAAAGAGATCCCACAGGGAAGCAGGGGAAATATACTTGCAAGTCCATTAAATCTATGTCAACTATAACACATACGGATACTGCTAGAGCTGCTAGCAGGGAACTTACTGTGTTGTCTTCTTCTTCTCCCGCCTCTTCCTCCTCCTCTTCTTCCTCCTTTTCTTCCTCCTTCCCCTTGAGGGTGGGGTCCATGTCACTTGGTTGTTTCTTTCTTTCTGTCCTTCCCACATCATTCTCTCTCTTGCAATGGCCATTCATCTACGGCTGTTCACGTGAACCCGCTCTGCCTTCCTCTTCTGCTAACCAGGCTGTTTTTGGCAGTTTTGATTGTAGCATTCTTTGTACTTGGACTTACTGTGAAGGGGTAGTAAATACCTTGATCACCCTACCCTGTCTGTAAAAGTTGTGGTTTACAAAATCCCACGCATTATTTTGTTTTACTTGTGTGTTAGATAATATTTGGCAATAATATTAAACTAATATCGTCTGTTTACAGGCCGAAGACCCCAGCGACAGAACCGATACTAAGTTGGCACAGCGGCACCGCGTTATTGGCTAGTTCTCTGCTAAGGCAGCGCAGCTAGTCCCGTTGCCATGGTGATAAACACTTGGCCAAATATGGCGAAGGAAGTTCCGACTGTCGGTGTCGGAGAAAGATGTAACAATTGTGTGACGATGTTGAGCGTCTCGCTCGTCAAAGTGAAGTACTTTCACCTGCAGAAGAAGTGTCGGATGAAGGGACATGTTCATTGCACCTGTTCAGTTAGAGAGTAGTCTAGGCCCAATTAAACATGCATGACACTGGATAATGACCGAAGCACCTGACTTTCAATAAAGCTGGTGATTCTGGTATATGAAATAATAAAAGGTGATGGCTACCTAACAGTCACTGTTGCAGTTTGTAGTTAATTGTTTTTTGATTTAGATATATATTGTGAAATACTGGTTACATGTATTCAAGTTAAAAATAGATGGCCTGATTGTTTTTTCGTGGAATAATTTTGTTTGATCTACATCATTTATTCTAACCATCCAATTGAAAATAAATTATGCCCACTTTCAATATGATTTCACCATTATATATTTATGAATAAACAGAATATATTTGTGGTTCAGACATTACAGTAGAATAATAAATTAATAAAATTATTTTATGATAAAACAATCAGATTGTACTTGTAAATTCGCAAATGGTGGCGCTGCATGTTGCAGCAACTTCCTGGGTGTATAGGAGAAACTTTCACAGCAGGAAGTAGCTGTTTAAGTATCTCCTCTATGCAAGAGTTCTTTTCACTGGTACATGGCTTAAGTAGTATGCCATATGTACATGTGAAACACTGTTTATGCAATACACAAAGGTAATGGAATGCTGGATTGACAGTGTAGATTTCCAAACAACATCAGATGTGTTAATAACAAGAAATTATTATATACATCAAAACATACCTTTTGTAAAAAAAATATACTTGCATCCTTGTTTGGATACAATATGTTTTACATGCTTAACTCCCTAAACAAATATTCCACAATGTATGTGACCCTGTAATGTGATTCTATACCACATTGTTGGGGGTGCTTTTGCTTTTTTAATCACTTTCATTTTGTAACTGGAAACATCTCGTGATTACTTTGATGTAACTATACATTACACAAATAGGTGTAGGGTGTGCAGCAAAGTGCTGTCCTTTGTAAGGTACCAAATCCCAGCTTGTCTGCAAAGGATACATGATTTTCCTTCAAGGGACTTGCCCCATGTGTCTATATTTCTTGTTTCCATGGGTTTAAAACCAGTACCAGGAAGTAAAACCTGTTGCTTGTATGTGAGTATTCCTCATAGCAGTCCTTCATAGTCCACTGTCCGTGTGTAGGAAACACTGTGTGGATTAAAACACTGTGTAGATGGCCTAACACAACTTGCAGTTTGGGCAGACAATTATTAACTGGCGTGTCATGTAAATAACTAGACATGTGACGTGTGTTATGTGTAGACCAGTTGGAATGTTTTCCACGCATTCTACACGCACTACTAGAATGGATGTAGGTGATAGTGATGCAGAATTCCTGGGAGGAGATTAACCCTAAACATGACATCTTAAATACAAAATACTTATATAAATGACATAAAACAAACGTGATTCAAAGTGAAATAAATGACATCTTATGTATTCTGTACTTGTTGCAAAATTTTCAAAATGTATTAAGATTATTCAAATGCTATTATATAAATTGTTTCTGTTGGTAATAATGCTTATATTATTATAATTGGACTCGGACTTGCTATGTAACTGTGGTACATAATATATAAAGTGGAAATTGCCAGCGGGCTTGCCGTTCTGGACTGTCACGCTGGTGAAATAGATGTCATTCGGTTGATGAAACAAGCCATTACATCCACTGCTGGTTGTCGTGTAGTAATATGTATGTGTGTGACATGGCCAGTTTGATTAACTAAACCTTCTGGAGGTTGGAAATTATAATAATTGTAAATATTCGTGGAGCTGGGGTTGCCAATACAGGTGTTTTGGTTAAAATATTAGCCGAGGATGAAACTGATTTAGGGGTTATCAATACAGGTGTTTTGTTTATGGGATATTTATTTTGACAACAATTACAGCACAGTGTTTGCCAGACATACAATGAGAAACGTCGTATCGATGTTGAAAAGGGCAATAAGTCTGTCACTTGTCAAATTACTCGTGCCTGTTGGTGACATTTGCTCGTGATGGCAGGTTTTAACCAATCATTCTGTAATTGTAATACAGATACTTTGACAGAGTTGAATTATTGCATCAATAGGCTTACTTAATGCATATGCATGTTGTTATTTCTTGCGCAGCTCTGCAGCAATTTGGTAATATCTATTCTTAAATAAAATAATATTGAAGATTATCGTGTCGTATTTATAATATAACTATACCGTATAATGATGGGAAAAAAATTGTACAATGCAATTAGATAAAACGATTCACTCTAATTCCACAATCTCAGTACTTTATTGATGTACGACAGACTGGTCGGTGTCGTGGAGTTTATACAGATTCCCAAGTAATGTAATTATCAATACCTTTGTATAATTTTAGGTTGAGGAAAATGCCGATAATTCAAATTCCTTTTGCGAATAACGTAGGGTGTATCTAATTCAGAACTGCCAAATATAAAATGTCCACTCGCAGGGAATTGTACAGCAAAGTAACCCGCACGAGTGGTTGTACCTTGTTTGCTTCTGACCGTAAGCGCTATGGAGACACTGACGTCATAACGCCCGAAATGCTTACTAGCGTAGAAACGTCATTTCCGGCGACGTGGTAACGCGACGTCATGTAAAATGGCGGCGTTATGCATCGAATCGACTTGAACGATTAGAACTAGCGTAATCTCTACTGTGATTATCCTCGTCCAGTAGTCATTTGCAGAATTGTAGCATAAGCATCGCATTCTAATTAAGCGTCTTCTCTCGATATAATCCACTATACTACACTATCAACCCAGCAACCAGGGAGATGCAAAACGGAGGAGCTACTCTGAAGCAGTGATCGAGGGGGCATTGAGAACAGAAAGGGTATTTATGGGAGACTCCATTTTGCGAAAGACAGACAGGATATTAAGCAAAGGAGAAGACGTTGTTGTTTGTCTTCCGGGGGCTAGAATAGAGCATGTGACTGAACGGGTAGAGAACGTATTGGGGCATGGCCAAGGGGGGGTCTATATTAGTACATGTAGGGACGAACAATGCAGACAGGGATGGAACAACCAGGATAGTAAAGAGATACAGAGAGTTGGTAGAGACACTGAAGAAGACGAGAGTTGAACAGATCATACTCTCAGGAATCTTGCCAGTGATGAGGGGAAGGGGAACAACATTTAGAAATTGCAAGAGGGTGGCAATTAACGGACTATTAGAGCAGATGTGTGAAGAAGAAGGAGTTGGATTTGTAGATTTGTGGGGATATTTTGTTGGTAAAGAAGACATGTTTATGAGAGATGGCCTCCATCTAAGCGGAAAGGGCGCAGCAGTGTTCTCCGAGAACCTTCTTCGATCGATGAATAATGGAACAGGTTGCAACTTTTTAAACTAGTTTCGCAGGGGGGATACACAGAGAAGCCAAATACTAGAGGCATAGATAAAGATAGCAAAAAAACATCAGCAAAGAACAGCCTGGAAAGCCCTACGGAATTTGGTTATTAATGTGTTTGTTTAAATGCAAGGAGCATAGTAAACAAAAGAAATGAACTAAACATTATGGTAGAAGATATTGACCCTCACATAATAGGTATAACTGAATCTTGGGCCACACCCGATATATCAGATGCCGAATTAGGAATGACAGGGTATGTAATGTTTAGGAAAGATAGATTAGGAAGAAGGGGAGGCGGAGTTATTTTATATATTAAAGAATCCATCCAAGCTTATGAAATAAAATTAGAAAAAGAAGCAGAATGTGAAGAAGCTGTCTGGTGTAACATAGTTACAGGAAACTCAACATTAACTGTTGGGTTAGTGTATCGGAGTCCAAACATAAGCATGGAAAAGAATAAAAAAATACATAACGCTATCAAAAAAGTGAGTAAACGGGACTGTATTATTATGGGGGATTTTAACCATGGGCTATACAGTGGACATCTCTACAGAGTACCGGGAGAGAGGATAAAGGAGTTTTTAAATTTAGTACAAGATAGTTTCCTTTCTCAAAATGTGTTAGAAGCAACCAGGGGTGAGAACGTGTTAGACATAGTTTTGAGCTCACAGAAGGAATTTGTTGATAATGTCAAGATATGTGAGCCACTGGGGTGGGATCACAGCCAGATACATTTTATCATCAAAGTAAAGGGATAACGGAATAGAAAAATAAGGAACGGGAAAAATTTTTTCACAAAGGAAGATATAAGGACATGAGGGAATTTTTAGCAAAGATAGACTGGAATAAACACTGAAGAATAAGACAGCAACAGAATCCCGGAATTTTTTTAAAGAGTGAAATTGACTGCGTCGTTGACAAATTTCCCCCCTTGAAAAAACAGGGGAAACGGTCAAAGAAGAAACACTTATCAAAGGAAGCCATTAGAAAAATCAAGTACAAGCAAATGATGTGGAAGACAAAAGACATCCCGGAAGTGAAGAAGACTATAGCATTTATAAAGAAGCACTTAATCAAGCTACAGCTGAAATTAGAAATTCAAAGAGAAGCAAAGAACAAAAAAAAACTTTTAATATAAAACATGACAGCAAGAGTTTTTATGCGTTGTTCGAAGAAAACAGAAAGTTCAGGAAAAAGGTCGGTCCTCTAGAAGGTAGTGATGGAAACATAATAACAGGGGGATTTTTAATGGCAAAAAACCAAAAGGTACTTTAGTTCGGTGTTTACCAGGGAAGATATTAGTATATTACCAGTACTTGGACTAAGTTCGAAGGGAGAGAGTTTGACTATTTAGGACAACTAATTGTAACCCCAACAATGGTAGCTATGAAAATAAAAGATATGAAGGATAATAAATCACCTGGAGTGGATGGGATTCCTCCCAAATTACTTTTTTGGAAATTGTAGACCAAATCAGCATACCGCTTGCAACAGTGTTCAATTTGTCATTAGAGGAGGGAATAGTTCCGTTAGAAGGGAAAAAAGAAAAAACATTATACCATTATTTAAAAAAGGTTCGAGAAACAAGTCAGAGAACTATAGACCAGTGAGTTTAACAGGGGGAAAATTTGCAAACTATTAGAAAGACTAATTAAAGATCACCTGGTTGATTTTCTTTTTAAAAAATAAATTGATAAACCCATCTCAACAGGGGTTTTTTAAAAGGAGGTCATGCTTAACAAATATGTTATTTTTTTTGGAAGATGTCACAAAGTGGCTAGATGAGGGATCACCAGTAGATATAATCTACTTAGATTAAAAAAATTTTTACAAAGTGCCCCCCAAAGAATACTACTTAAAAATAAAGGCCCCTGGCATAGGAAATGGAATGATCAACTGGATAAAAAAAAAGGCTTATTGATGAAGACAAAGAGTAATAGTTGATGGGGGGTTTCAAACTGGAAAGCGGTTTTGGGTGGGAGACCGCAGGGATCAGTACTGGGACCTATTTTATTTTAATATATATCAAGATTTGGATAAAGACATAACAAGCAAGGTGTTGAAGTTTGGGACAAAACAAAAGTGTTTAGGAAAATTAAAAGTGATGCAGATAGACAACATTTACAAGATGATCTTAATAAGTTGGGTAGAATGGTCTGGGAAGTGGCAAATGCTGTTTAATTTTTGGGGAAAAAGTAAATCCTTTTAAAAGGACAGGGAAAGAAGATCACAATATACAATGGGTGATACTGTAATAAATACTACCTTTTAAAGGGAAAAAGGGCTTAGGGTTAACTATTATTTCTGACATGAAGGTATCAGAGCAGGGGGAATTGCAGCAGCGAAGGGAAACCAAAAATTTTTGGATTAATTAGGCGAAATATAGTGTACAAAAAAAAAAGAACTAATTTCCCTTTTAAAAACCCTTTGTTAGGCCTCACTTAGAATATTGTATACAAGCATAGGCAAATCGCAAGAAGGATATTGATATGCTAGAAAGAGTACAAAGGAGAGCAACCAAAATGATACCAAAACTCAGGAATATTAGTTTAAATGCGTCTAAAAGAATGTGGTTTAACAACACTAGAAACCAGAAAAATTTAGAGGGGATCAGATTGAGGTGTTTAAAATATTGAATGGATATGAAAATATTGAAGAATTTTTTTTTTTACAGTCAAGGAAAGAGAAAGGGCTAGAGGACATGGAGTTACATTAGCAAAGAAGCAGTGTAGACTAGATATTAGAAAATTTTCATTTTCACAAAGAACAGTAAACGAATGGAACAGATTATCAGCTGATTGTGTAGGTGCTAGTAGTGTTAATATATTTAAAAATAAAATCGACATGTACCTAAGAAGGGCGGGGTATACTTAGATAGATAGGTTGGACTCTCGATAAGCCAAATGGCTTCCTAGTCCACCTGCCATCTAGAGTTGAATCTCTAGGTGGCAACCTTGTTAAATCTTGTTAAAAAAATCTTGTTTATTTCGTGGATGGTACGATAGTGTGCGCGCTCGCAAGTATGTGGCGCTGGTTTTAAATTGTTACAATGTTGTAATAAAAACATGCAACTGGTGGGAATCCCAATATAATGATCCATTCGCACCCTAAACACTGCAGGTAACACAAGCAGCGTGTGGCTGAAATCACCAAAAATTATATAATGTGCCCGGAGGCCGACCACATTCCTCACGAGCGATTTAACTGGCTGACGGTTATAAGAGGAGTGTTTCAAAAGATGTGCAAGGGGTAGTGAAAGCTGGTCCTGACGTAATCAGCCGCAGGGCCCCCTGGCGTGGGAGGGTGATCCAATGGATGAGTAACAGCCGAACGCTAACTGTAAGCGTACCGGAAGAAGCCAGAACGAAGCGAGTTCAGTGAGAGGACCTCATTGTCGAGTCATGCAGTTTGCTTGTGGCCAAGTCGATAATAACTCCATCAGAACGATGGCAATTTCGAACTGTCACCTGCAGCTTTGTCGGCCAAGCTGAACAAGATGCTACACAGAGAGCTCGGCCTGAAACCAGAAGAGACAGTCTTGTGAACACGGAAACAGACGCAAAGCCAAGCCGTGTGAGCCATATATGGCGGACCGCCCGAGGTGTAGAGAAGACTAAGCTGAGCCATCCTTCACACATACAGGCGTGATCCTCTTCTGCCCACTTCCCACCACGCCGCACCGTGCATCGCTACGGCCACGTGTTCGCGTGTTTTGGACGTTCGAGCAATACACATGGAGATTGCACACTCGTTCGACATGCTCTCGTTCGTACAAGTCTTGCAATGGTTTATGAGCGTAGCGCGCACATGCGCCGTGCGGCGGCCACGGTGGCGACACGTTAAAGGCATGTGTAATTGTATAACTCGTTGGCAGAGAGCGTGAGCTTCGTGAAGCGATCATAATAATTATAATCGTGAAACTTGTGTAGCGCTGCTCCAATGTCCGTTGCTCACAGCACTGCACAAGAAGTTCTTAAAAATAGGTCTTTAGTTTAACTACATAAAAGCTGCAGTGGTTATAGTTACTGTCAGGTGCTGCGGTAGCGCATTCCACAGACATGGGGCTGCCACGCTGAAAGCTCTGTCATCCCGTTAACACAAACAATAATGTTCGCTGGAGCGCAGCGACCTAACCGGCTGGGGTCGACTTACACATTGTTCAATGTATCCGGGTACACGGCCAGTCAGTGCTCGATGAGTGAGTAGCAGGATCTTGAAGTACACTCGCACTGCTATCGGCAGCCAGTGCGACTTCACCAGCAGCGGTGTAGCACGGCTATATTTCATGGCGCCGTCGATCAAGCTGGCTGTCTAGTTCTGCACTTTCTGAAGTTGTTGTGTTTGCTTCAGAGGCAGTCGATATAGCAGTGCATTGCCAACATCAAGTCTGCTTGCAACAAGTGCATGTATGACTTGCTTTATCGCTGCTGCTGTCAGATACCGTCTGATCCTCGAGATGTTGCGGAGGTGAATATTGCTGACGTGCATACAGCTGTCATATGCGACTCCATCGTCATCTCAGCATCAAACTGGACACCAAGATTACGGACACTCTGAGTTAACCTAACCAAACAGTCACCCAAACGCAAAGCTTGTAGCTTGATTTTCGTTAGCTGTTCAGCTGAACCGAATACCATAACTTTTGTTTCAACTTCAAGGAGGTTGTTTTCATTCATATCCTGATTTCTGTTACAGACCGTTCAATGCACTCAACAGCCGCGTCAATGTCCTGCTGACGGAGTTTCACTGTGATGTAAATTTGCATGTCATCAGCATAAAAATGTGACATCAAATTGTTGTTCCGAATAATTTTCGATAATGGTACTGGATAAATAGAGAACAACTGCGGACCGAGTACAGACAATAGAACCTAGAGGGACCCCACACGTAAGGGGGCAAGCACGTGACTATTAATGTGGACAGATTGAACTCTGTCACTCAAATACGACTTAAACCAGTGTAGTGCAGTTTCGACCACTCCAACATCATGTGAGTCTATTTAACATCACACTATGACCGACAGTATCAAATGCAGCCGACAAGCCCAGAAGCAACTTAAAGACATGTTGGTCGTGAAAACAGATATAATGTTATGCACACAGTCTCTAAGCAGCCATGTCGGTATGGGGTCAAGTTCACACGATTTAACAGGCGGTGATTTGAAAAGTACTCCAATATCAGTTTCAGTGCCTGGCTCAAATGCAGTCAGTAGACATGTTTGGGGTTCACCGTCAGTGTAGTTGTCTATGATGTTGATATCATGAATAAGTGCGGACCGGATTTTCGCGATTTTTTCTGAGAACAAATCTGAAAACTGCTCTGCAAGCGTGTCAAATGAGTCACACGGCGGAAATGGAGTGTCATTGTCGGTGTTTAGGACCTTGGCGACAATCTTTAACAGCTTTTTCTGGTCACCAGATGCATCGGCGAATTGACTCATGTGGTACTCCAATTTTCGCACGATGTATGGATGACGTGACAAGCTGGCGCTGAAGGCAGTAGGCCATCCTGTCACATTCCAGTCCAGTTCGTCTCCATCTTCGTTCCAGCTGACGTCCAACACACTTTTGTGATCGTATGCTGTCATTATACCACGGTGTGAGTGGTCGTACAGTCAATGTGCGTGTCGTTAACGGTGCATGTTTGTCAATAATGGCTCCAATGGTTTCATTTTATATGTCAACAGCATACTTCGTGTCGTCAGGCAAATGCTTTGACAGTAGCAACGATTGGATATCCTCACATATCACAGAGTGGAACAAAGAACAAGTGTATAAATGCGTGGTTCTAAAGGGGGTTTAACCCGCCGAGGGGTAGCGCATGAACACAAGCGCATGATCACGACAAATGGAAAGGTGCTCGATCTGTTGACCAGGGACCAGACTTTCGAAAAAGATAGCGTGGCCACCTTCATGTGTTTGGCAGAAGCGATCGTCAGCCACCGCCCACGCACTGACCACAGTGTCCGTTGACCACAAGGATTCAGAACCTCTTACGCCCAATCACCTTCTCTCTCTTGCTTCGGTTCCGTCTGGTAGATTTCTGATGGATGGATGGATGGATGGATGGATGTGTAGGTGGGTGGGTGGATGAATGGGTGGATGGGTGGATGGGTGGATGGACGGATAAAACAAATATGTAGCTAAATAAGTATAAGATAACTAACTACCTTTGTGTTTCTAAACACACCACCATTTAGCCGATCACGTGCCAAGGATCCAAATAGAATAAACATAATAGAGACGAGTTGACATCAGCGCCTTGGAGCAGGTACTGTAGGATTGTCCCCAGGGTAAATGCATTAATGTGCAGATGATTTGATACAACGTAATCAGCCGTGTTTGCACTGCGACTGTCTTATCTGAGTTAACCTGAGATTGCCGTGCGCTGTAAAAGTGATATTTATCAACTGGTATTTACCATGCTCTTGTGTGTTGCCGATAGGACCTAACAAGGTGGCGACATGAGATGTGTTTTGTAAATTGAGGTATTCTTTCATATTCGGGCATAAATGCCTCAGTAGTTTTATAGGTTTCTACCCAACAAAAACTAATCTAGAAAGTGGGAACTATAACGCAGATAAATAATTATTTTCAAATTGTTTGCATACTGCAGTAATTGTGACTTTGAATTTGCTTACGAACAACGAGACGAGGTCGAATTGTCTGCGATCTCGTTATGTATGGACCGGAAACGAGAATCACTTGCGTGCCCTATAAGGCATAGCCCCTATGATCATTATGAATATACGTTTATTTAGAAAAAAAACATCACAATAAAACCCCGTTTCACGGGCTTAACATATATCATAGACGTGGCATCTTTCAGATTACTGAATGATCCTGTGCGTTTTTCGAGGACTAGGCGATTTTTGTGAAATGCGGTAGTTCATAAAGCGAGGCGTTATAATCCCTGAGCCAGGCGTTGCCTGGATGTACCCCTCCCCTCAGTTCGTCTCTCCATTTGCCCGCCGGCAGATACACGTCCCTGGTTGTCATCCCTTGCCACACGACGGGCGCCACCAGGAGGTCGTTCCCGACGAGGAACTCAGAGTCAATGGTCTGGGCCGTGTCGTCGCGTGGTGCGATCCACCACAAGGGCCGTATAATCGGCGCGCCTGTCATTGTCGCCTCCTCGGCCAACGCAACCATTTTGCCAGCATAGCGCTCGTGCAGTGCGCACATGCGCAGTGCGGCGGCGACGGTGGCGTCGTCGTAGTGCCACGGCGGCACGGAGAATTGCATGGCTGGCAGGAGCGCCGTGAGCGCCATCCAACGGATAAAGAGTTCGCGCTCCGGTGGCACGGACAGCCAGATGAGGGCGCCGTTGTAGGCATTTCCGCCGATCATGTCTGCGAGGACAAACGGGTACCCGGCGAGGCCGATTGTGAGAACGTGTGGGATGACGGACCGCAGGCCATTGTCGCTACCCCAGTGCGACGCCTTGTCCATGAGCCGCACAAACATGGGCAGGTGCTGGACGCCCACTGCCACCCTCACCTCCTGGGACCGGTTATCGGGGTCGGTGTTGAAGGCGAGCTCGGCAAAGCGACGTGTGTATTCATTGGGGTTGTCGAGGGGCAGGTGGGTGCGTCCTGCTGACGGTATCCAGGACGTTTCGCCGGCGTCGAACTTGAACGAGTGAATCCCATAGCGGGTCTTCAACCGGGCGAGTCGACCCGTAAACCGAGCCACGGCTGCCGGGTTGGTGACATCGAGCAGTGCGCCGAGACCGTCCCACCAAACGATCGACAGCGGCATCCCGAGCAGGTTGTCGCTGATGTACAGACTCTCACCAGTCGAGTCGGTCTCGTGGTAGGCCGCCGAGAAGACGCTGGCGAACGGATGCACCCAGAGCGTAACTCGGAAGTCCTTCCGGTGCAGCTCGGCGACCATTGCGGCGGGGTCAGGGAAGGCCGACGGGTCGAACTCGAGGTCTCCGTAGTGCGTCGACCATCCGTCGTCGATCTCCAACTGGGCGCTCCGGAAGCCGTGTGCGCGGATCTCAGCGGCGAACTGCGGCGGCGCAACCGGAAGTAAACGTACAGAGTGACGACACGTCGTTTTGGCGTATCTTAGAGGTATATATATATATATATATATATATATATATATATATATATATATAATATATATTATATAATATATATATAATATATATATATATATATATTATCATAGAATAATATTATTATATATATATATATATATATATATATATATATATATATATATATATATATATATATACATAATTTATAATATATATATTATATATATATATATATATATATATTATATATATATATATATATATATATATATATATTATATATATACATAATATATATATTATATATTATATATATATATATATATATATATATATATATATATAATATATATATATATATACATACATGTATACATACATTATTGATATTAAATATATTATATTATATATATATATATATATAATAATATATATATATATATATTGATCACATGCATGGGGCATACATATGCATACATACACATGTACACACATATGAACATACGTATACATACATTATTGATATTCAAACATATTGACCTTCTTCCTAATGTGTTTTAGCGAGTCACGATGTTTAGTATATAACTTGAGTCACAGCTGTGGGCCTACATAGTTAATGCTTCCTTCCAAATAATATCCTTTGTGTCCATGCAAAATTGCTAGTCATAAACACGTTACCAAATCATACAAAACGATCTCGTTTATTAATGATTCCGTGTTCGTACTTGGCGTTAGATCGACGTCGCCCATACATACACTGTATATCGGCGACAGTTATTCACAAAGCGGAGTTAAAATAAATCTATTACCCAACCAAAACACACCAACGCTGCCCCCAGTAGAATTTTTCAGCGAAAATATTAAGAACGCCCTACGGTCCAGTTTTCAAGTGGCATTTTAAAAGTAGAATATATATATATATATATATATATATATATATATATATATATATATATAACACACACACACACATCAAATATATTTTACCAATATATATAGATATGTTTATTGGTAAATATATTTGATTGCTATCGAGCGTGTTAAGTCAACTCTGCTGTGTAGCACATAGTATCGATTTCAAGTGAAAATGATGTTTAATGTAAGTGTCACTGGCTACGTAGGACCTCGCACAAACCTGCAGAACTTGTCGCTGGTTGATTCTCCTCTTATACTGGGCCCAGGTCGACCACAATGGGTAGCGGAACATTCGTTCATCCGGGACGCCGGTGGAACGCTGGAAGAAATTCCCGGACGCCGCAAACAGGTGCATGGCTGTCACGTGTACCGCGTGACACACGCGATATGACAGTCGAAGTGGTCGTTGTCGTTGGTTGTCATAGGGATGTCGGTAATGGGAGACGAAAGACAAGCGTTGGCTGCCGCTACTATTAACGGCGACAAATAGAGGGATGTCTTGGTCGATGTGCAGCGCCACGCCGCGAGAGGTCAACCAGTAGCGTTCCTGCACGCCGCCATATTGGTCCTTGTACGAGTCGCCGGCGACGAAGGCAGACGACTTCCGGTCCCACAATTCCGTGGGCCAGAGCTGTTCGTAGATTGGCGCGGCGCCGTACCAGTGTGCGCCGGACATGATGAAATCGTCCTGCAGTGTTCTTCGAGCGTACGGTGTGTGCCACTGCACGTTGTAACAATGGACGACATCGGTATGGTCACTGTCACTGCCGTTGAACTGACTGTGAGTGACGGTTAATGTGGTTGACTCCCTGAAGATAATTTGCATAACATTACCTTGAATTGACACGGCACGCGGAAGTGACGTCGAAATCGTCATCCCGATGTTGGCTTCAACGAGAGTGCCACCGCTGGATGGATCGGTCACCACGAGTCTGAGTCGGTCACTCACCGTAACCCGCAGGTTGAACAGAACCAGCTCTCGGCGCATCCCCGACAGAGGCCTACAGCCGATACGTTGTTCGTCTTCGGGTATGTCCACCAAATCAAGCACGAAGTTAGTCGCCAGCACGAACACAATTGACAGCAACAGGAGACCGACAAACCACACCACTAATGTCACTTGGCGGTTCATAGCGAGCACGGGTAGCGATTTACGCTTCGTCCCGTTTCGGTTACTCGCCCAGGCCGCACGCGAACGGAAGCTCAAGTCTGTGACTGCCCACGTGCCCCACCTGCAGGCGCCATCTGCTCTCACACAAGTGGGTAAATACGACGACAACGCGGTGGTGAATCATCTCTATCACCAGGCAAACACAAACGCAAACACCGCCCGAGCGCTACGGTTGGCCGAACATGTCATTACTGTACACACAGTGCGCTTTCCACTTGTCACGGGTCGTTTTGTTAAATTGTACGTGCACCTACCGTAAACGTTTAAAATACGGCCCGCATAGATTTTTTACTGAACCGAACCAGATTGTCAGTCAGTAAACGTAGGTCGTTAAAGTATGCACACTAGTGACCGGTTGCCTAGGAACATGTTCGTTAAACCATTGCAAATGGATACACATAAAAGTGATTTAAAGCAACAACTGCACGTAGGAATTTTTGAGCTGGCAAATGTCATTCCTCCCTAGCAGTATAATGACATTAATTATAATAGTTATGACCTTGGTCAGCAAAAAAGTGATAGTTGAGGGATATCACGCGCATTGTTAGGGTTGTGACTTGGGGAAACAGCAACGCAGGGTCATGCACTGGATATCTCAATCGTGACCCACGTTGTACGGCTAATAATATGCGAAAGCGAAACGAAACTAACTTATCAAAGAGTTGGTGTTTGTCCCTCTACCCAGAACTTATTTATATGAGGAAACGTGCTGTGTTGAACGTGGGGAATTGGAACCTGTCCGAACATCAAATGGAATTTCATTTAATTCCGCGTGACCGCGATATTAACAATACAACTTGTTTTGAAACAGGTTACATTGTTTGCCTTAGAGCGGGCTCTAGTCATTGTGTCCTACACCTTTACTCAAGTAACTGAACACAAACTGGCAGACACACGGACGCGCGCGCGCACGCGCACGCGCACACACACACACACACACACACACCACACACATACCACACACACAAGCGCACACACACACCACACACACACAAACGCACGCACGCACGCGCGCGCGCACACACACACAAACACACTGTTTTCATACATCATCGTGCATTGCAAGAAGGCTAGAGCCATTTTCGCAGGTCACCCAATACAGTAAAGCACTATAAACCTACAACAAATAACGAAACGAATTAGGTTTTCCATTTGGCATGACCGTTGTTTGGGATTTTAATCAATATACATGAGCAAACAATACAATGATCTTTCAAACACATGCAAAAACGTACCCAGTCACTCCTGAGCGCGCACACATTTAGGCCTACACACATGCGCGAGCGAGCGCAACCTAGTTTTTTTTTATGAATGTGAAGTATCACGCACTGTAAAGACAGTTAGGTAAGCGAAATGAAACGAACCATTTGACATTCATGGGCTTATGCCGACCAAATGCACACCGAATTAATCTACACAAGTGAACAGGACGTTGACAGTTCTCCACCGTGTTCCTTCGTCGTGACCGACGCAATTTAATCATTCACTCCTATTCAGAAACGACGTTAGCCACTAGCGGTACGTCTGCAATACACAAACCGGTGATATTTCAGACAATGATTGCTCTCTGGAGAGACTGTCTCATTCCACGTGTAAACGGAATAATAACCATAATCATTTCTAACATATCGGTGAAATGCGCATAACAACTAAGATTGCCAACGGCCGAGTGTAGTCAACCACGTCGCAGCCGGCAGTTGGAGAAGTCACACGGACGCTGGAGGTGACAGTCGTGGCTGGTATTAGATAGGACGCACACACGGCAAACTAACACGTAGAATGTAACCGCTCTCAATATCACTTACTGAGAGTGGTTCCGTATTATTGCTGAAGTGAATGTTCAGTGTTCCGCATAGTGAAGTAAATTTTGAGAATTAACAAGATTGCCACCTAGAGAATCAACTCTAGATGGCAGGTGAACAAGGAAGCCCTTTGGCTTATCGAGGGTCCAACCTATCTATTTAATGTACCCCGCCCTTCTTAGGTATATGTCGATTTTATTTTTAAACATTAACACTACTAGCACCTACACAATCAGCTGATAATCTGTTCCATTCATTTACTGTTCTTTGTGAAAATGAAATTTCTAATATCTAGTCTACACTGCTTCTTTGCTAATGTAACTCCATGTCCTCTAGTCCTTCTCTCTTCTTTAACCGATAAGAAATATTTCTGTCAATATTTTCAAACCGGTATTCTCATGGTGACATGACGAAGGGCGTCCCGGATCATAATTCATAGTACTTGAAAAACAATTCACAGAGAAAATATTTGGGTCTTCACATTTCACCCTGAAGAAATACCATTCCTTGTTAAAATTATTTAATTTTACGGTTTGGTGTATAGATATATTTTATGAGAAGAGAGCAGCGAAGATACCGATATATTTAATCACCAGTCGTCAATTTCACGACGTAATACCTCAATCACGGTTCACGCTGTTGCATCTGATCACGAAGCACATTGGTAAAAAAGAGTTTTAACGCTTCACGAGGAAATCATTTAGCAAATCACGAAAATAACCGCTGCATCCCGTCACAAGGTGATTCGAACGCAACATATAACACCATCGGGTCCCGGGCTTTATACCTGATACGGCCTACCATAGACCGACCGCTGGCCGCAGTACTCTACGGCAGCGATAGTACACGCGCAGAACAAACAACAAATATAACTATCGTCGACCCACCGTTCGATAACGCGCTGTTTGCACTTGCGTATTTGGCGACACGAAGTTATTATCATCAACACACCAGCGCGAAAACAACGTTAATGGCGCCCACGTAATGTAAAAACCGTATAGCGCTTCTTGACCAGCATAATAATAGTTAAATCACAGGGCCTATTAAGTTTGTCGCAGAGTATCTTAACTCATTTAACTGCACATTTGTGGCCTAGATTGAAGTTTCGTGAGGTGACGCCAAGATTCTGTGAAGTGTTTTCGTTGTTTCTGCATATGGTTATCTCTGCATGTGGCAACATCATTTGCTACAGCATCGCGTAGAAAAATATATTATTCAAATTAAAACACTGTGAAGTTATGTTTCACACATTTTGCTTCGTAATAACATAACTTATGTGAGCGTTGAAAGCATTATAACATGTCAGCACAAAACACGGATAAAATGTATACCTCGAAATGAACCATGATTAAACGAATGTACAGAGTACATACAAATCTGCAAGATGCTACGTTGTGTCATAGCGACGTTACTCATGTCCTCAAATAGTTCCCTGTCACATGTCTCGGTGTGTCACGAGATTACGAGTAAACATTGCAAGGACCTTTATGGCAACAAGGCAGCTCTAATCTAAGTGCTTGAAAGCATTCATATAAATATACAGGCCTACACAAATGCGGCATTAGCCACGCAAGCACTACCTGTAAAATGGCTCTATACACGATTTAAATATACTATAATATTATAAGCCTGTACAGGTGTGGTTAAACAATTACATAATCGAATGTTACATTCGCGCGAATACACCGATCGATCATTGTCCTGTTTTATTTGTTATTATTATTATTATTTATAGTCGCGTAACCGGCTCTTGATATTGATTCAAATAATATGATAGCACGAAATGTATGGATGCTAAATAAGTTAAAACACTTTCTTTCAACCTCAATTATGAAAACCATTTACGCTGCTCCAGTTCCCACACATTTACAATATTGTACTCTATCATGGGCAAATCCTTACAAAACACACTTAAGCAAATAAAAAGGCTATTCGAATAATCACATTATCTCACTATACTGAACACTTAGATGCTCTTTTTCAAAGTTAAGCATTCTAAAATGTGATGATCTATGCTATCATCAGTTAGGTATCTTTATGCATAAAGCACCAAATAATCAATTACCAGAGACTATGGCATCGATGTTCATGCGAACAGAAAATTACCACAAACACAAATTGAGTAATCAAAATACATATTTTACACAACGTTTAAGTAAGAACATACATCAAGAAATTCACAATAATTTATTCAGGACCTATATTATGCAATGCACTAACTCTAAATTTACAACTTATATCCATTAATCATTTAAAAAAGAAACTCAAAGAACTGTTGTTGATAATGTATCTTTAAACTGGTGGATTATTTATTGTTTATGTATATCACCTGATGAATTATTCATAACGTACCGTCACACTACCGTGGTACAATAAAGTTGTACTGTTTACATATTTTACTTGAAATATTATGTTCTTATGTGTAAAAAGAAATTAATCGCTAACTTGTTTTATGTATGTAGTAATGTGTATGCATGTGTATTATGTATAATTAATTTCTCCTGTGCAACGATTGATTCTATTTTATTTCAAAGAATCATACTGTTCTACTGTTATTGTTTCACTTTTTTTAGTTTTGGTGATCATCGATGTACTTATAATCCCAACAGAGTTTGCTGTGGATCCCCACGATTCAATGCTTGTGTGGTATCCATTTTTCACTGGACATGGTTACAAAATCACGCGAGGTTTAATTTACTAAAATAGCTAGGAAAAACGAACAGAACGTTCTGAAGAGGTTCCAACTACGGAAATGTAGGCATAGGGCCTACATCTTATCTTGAAAAAGAGAACAGTTCGCATGTCTACTTACCACATTTATGTTGTTGCTTCTTCAGACCTTTGTGTATTTATTGTTCTGATCCTAACTATGCCTCTTTCAGTTAGGTAATCCAAACCAGACCTAATAGCTCTGTCCAAACAGATCACCATCCAATCGGATTGAATCTCCAGGTATAACCAAAGAACCTCCCAATCAGTGAGGAGAACGTGATTTTTGTAGTGATCGACCAGTGTATAAAGCTGCCAAAATTTATATTGCATTTATTCGTAATTAACATGTGCTACGAGTTACTAATTGGTCTTAAGTATCAGTTTCACCTCAGAATCGCCTCTCTGTCCGACAACACGCGATGTGTTGATTGGGTGCAGCGCTGCAGAAACTCTTGCTCAGCTCCCAGTGTCCATTGCTTTCCGATGCCTGTGATATAGCCTATCTAGCCATAACATCGTAGTCCGTTGTGGCCGGTCGCTGCGTGAAATTGCAAAGTTTCTAAACACGTTAAACATAAAATTAATACTTCCGACGTCACGATCCAAGACAGCTCGACACCGCAGACATGGCATAACCACTTGGCCACTTGTGTAAACCGTAAACTCCAAAGACGGTTCCATTGAGAATTCGTGTCTTACGAAGTACATTGCATTTGGTATGCAGGGGCGTCGATCCGGTTTTAAAAGGGGGGGCGGGGGACCCATTATATATATATATATATATATATATATATATATATATATATATATATATATATATATATATATATATATATGTATATGCACATAAGTCCGTGTTGTCACTCTGTGAATCAGGCAAGCAGTTATGGTCCAAAGTCTACCCTCCAAATGTTCAGGGATTGGGGTGAGACATGGCCCTTCTTCAAATATATGTAGCCAACATAACTACTTTAAATAGCATAACATAAAGGCCTTTGTTTATTTTAGAATTAGCACCAGACACAAAAAGTTAAAAATGAAAAATAATTATTTTTATATTTACTAAAATATATATATTATTATAGTATATAAAAAATATATATATATATATATATATATATATATATATATATATATATAACCTGAAATACATAGAACTATTTAGTAAATATAAAACATAATTCACTGTTGGTTTGGTGCTAATTCTAAAATAAACAAAGGCCTTTATGTTATGCTATTTAAAGTAGTTATGTTGGCTACATATATTTGAAGAAGGGCCATGTCTCACCCCAATCCCTGAAAATTTGGAGGGTAGACTTTGGACCCATAACTGCTTGCCTGATTCACATAGTGACAACACGGACTTATGTGCATATAAGTCCGTGGTGACAAGATGCAGAGGTTATAGGGGTGGCTGTGAAGGAGTTCCCAATCCCACCATTTGGCAAACACATTTGTCATCACTCAAATGGGATCAAATTACACAACGTGCAGAAATCCGCTGGTTCCGCCGTAGGCGATATAAGTATCCACCATGGCGACCAGGCAGCATTCCAAGGGGTGACCGGGCAAACTAATGTTTGTAATATATAATGTACCTGATGGCTAGTGCCTATTAATATATCAACACAATGGTGCAAATTGACAGAGCCCGGCATGATGAATATTTATTGGACTAAGATCAAGTTGCGGCCAACCAAGTAATTTATCTAGTAATTTTCCGCTGGATAGTCGGAAGTTTATATCTGAACTCGTATATTAATTTTACTACTAGACCGATGTAGAGTTTTTAAGAGAGGGGAGTGATCAGTCTCCCTATATGCCTGTAAATTTGTTTTATGAACTGGAAAAGTGGGGGGACATTTCCTATGCTGTCCCCCTCAGGCTGAAAAGTGAGGGACGTATTCCCTCGCCCCCACCGATCGACGCCCGTGCTCTGTAGAACATCCAATACTACATTTTGGCAAAGAAATTTGTCATAACTCAAATGGGGATACGTTACACAAAATGTAGGAATCTGCCGTTTCTTTCGTAGGCGATAAGCATCAAGCAGGCGAGGGGTGCAAGTGAAACACAAATTTCATAATTTATAATGTGCTCTATGGCTAGAACCTACTAATGTCAACACAAGGATGCAAACTGGTAGAGCCCGGCAGCGCTTACATTTTCCCGATCGTTATAAACTTTCCGATTGACGTTTCTGCGCATGCGCGGTAAATGTAAAATCACCAATGTGCAGCGAAACGACAAAGCAATTTTTGTATAAATGCCACATGCTGTTCGGTAACTCTCCTGTGATGATTACTGTGAAGAGTTGCTTAAAATGTCGTTCAATACAATGACATCTCACGTTTGTTTAAATCACAGTCACGGATTACGCTTGCCATCAAACCATGCTTCAAAACTGGTTTGCCTCGTGTTAATTTGCGACAAATAACTTTGCAGAGAGGTTTTATATATATATATATATATATATATATATATATATATATATATATATCCTAACGAATAACCCGTAGTATATATACCATAAATGCATTGTCCTTTCGCTGCACATTAATGATTTTATATGTATCGCGCATGCGCAGATACGTCAATCGGATCGTTTATAACGCCGGGAAAATGTAAGCGCTACACCGGCATGATGATTATTTACTAAAGTAAGATTAAGTTGCGCGCTGTGGCCGGGCTCAGCCAAGCAATTTATCTAGTCGATTTTCTAATGGGTGGTCGGAATTTCATATCGCGAGTTTATTGTCTAGCTACTAGTCATATGTAGTGGCTTTTAAGAGAGAGGAGTGGTGAGTCAGGCTACATGCCCCGCCATTTTTCTGAACTGAAAAGTGGGGGGGGCAATTCCTATGCTGTTCCCCCACTCTGAAAAGTGGGGGGGGGACGCGTCCCCCCGTCCCCCACCGATCGACGCCCGTGTTGGTATGACGTCAGTTTGAACAGCATTTTGCGTTAACACAATTTATGTATAACGTTCAGCAAGTAAACGAATGTATACTTAAGTCACTTCCGAGGAACATTACCGCGGCTAATAGAGGAAGAGACGGATACAAACAAAATAAAGACACCGTTGTCTGTGATACAACCTAGTGTATTTACAGACTACTTTCTTTTAATACACCTTCAAAGTTGGACTGTATTGTGTTTGTCATTTTCAAAACACAAACAAAAAAAGAATCATAATGCATTGTAAAACCCACACATGTCCTAAGATCCTCGGAAGAATAACCCAAGATCACTGTCACTGAAGATGTGATGTTATTTAAAACAAAATGTTAAATTCCCTCGCCCCCTCTGTCTTAAGTCAAGACTTATGGTTCATAATTCAATCTAATATCGGAATCGGTGTTGCCGATTTATAGGAATCACAAGCGAGCTCACAAACATTGTACGTTACATTTATTTTTAGATTGCTTCGTGCAGAGCAATAAATTTTGCATGTCGTGGCGATCTTTCACGATCCTATTTTATAATCATTGTCCACTAAACTACATGTATCTAAATTTACAGTCACCTTTCAGTTGCAGCTTGGCGATTATGTCAAACCATAAAGTCAATAATATGATGGAAACGAAATATATATATAAACACTACAGACGGTAGCGGGCGAGTAGCAAGACATGCGAAGAAAGAATGCAACTGATTGACGAGTGGCCAGACATGCAACGAGAGCGCGCGTCTGATTGGCTCATGTGTTCGAGTGGCGACATCGAGCGATCGTGTCCGTTACTAGTCCACATGCCATCTAGTGAATCGTGTTACTGCCATACTATTGTCGCAAGGTATTACTATCATTCTTTCGTCGACGTTTCGCCACTATTGTGTGTAATGTTCATGACACTCTTCGAGAACATTCAGTGAAATTCAAGAACATTCCTGGGTACTCGAACGAAAAGTTCAAGAACATTTCGGCAACTTGATGAAAGTCCATTTCAAAACAAGTCCCTAAGTGATAAGTCGGTCTATCTGCCTGAATTGGTATAATAACTCTATCCATGGCTACTGTAAGACATTTTGCCGATATGTTGACGCGGAAACTTAAAATAAGTTCCACAGTTATATCGTCGAAGCGATACATAACAAAAACAGCCTGACCGAGTCCGCGGGAAACCCGCGACAACATTGTCTGATCATGACGTAACATATATTGGATAGACAAATCTGTAGGTTTTCTACGGGTACGACACTTTCCCGATTCCGATAGTATGAATGAGCATGTAAATTTCTGACGCAGAGAGTAGTAAAGTTTGCCTCATTTGGTCATGTACTATAACGACGTGCAGCTTTCCTGTGGTACGCGTGCGCAAATGTAACCTGTGACCTGATTCGCAGTTCCTAGCTACCCAGGTAATTAAAATGTGGCTTACTTTTATAAGGACGACGCTCGTGAAGGGTTCCCCTCGCGAATGCGATCTGCGGTACGCCAGGAATCGGCACAAAAGTTTAATTTGTTATCCAGTTTTACCCCCTCCCCATATTAAAAGAACGAAAATTCGGATTTGGACGAATCACAGAAACGGCCAAATCGGGTTGACGGTTCCGCGGAAGATTCTCATGCCTTTTAAGATGCGATGGCAATATATACTTAAGCCTAAGTATGGTTTTGAAAAGAACGATGGCATGTTCAATTTTTCAAACCAATAGTGCGAATTGTCAACAAATCCAATTTATACCATCTAGAGTATGTAGTAGCTATACACCCTATGCAAATGGCGCATGAACTGGCTGGGTCATGTGTCACGATTTCTAATACGTTATGGTGGACCTCAGAAGGAAGAACAGACTGGTTCAAACTGAACTGGCACCAACGACACCTTCAACCTGGGAACAGGAGCTGGAGTGAAGTCAGAATGCGGACAGGTCCATTAGTTAGCTTAGACAGCATTGGCTCCCTCTTGGGTTACTAGTACAATTAAATCTGGCGGAATTGGATAAATAAATAAATCGCCTTCAGAGTTGGAGCAAGATAGAATGATAAACTAGCTGTTGATGCAAGTGCTGAGTATAGCCAGTTGGACTGTAATATTACGTCATTGGTTCAAAATGTCTTGTCTCATCACAAAATACTATGGTAGGCTCAAGGATGAATGATATATGGTTAGGTGCAACGTAATTTGGGCAGATGTTGGTTTGAGCTTACACTGTTGATTCAAGAAAATAAAAAGCTCATCACAATAATCATTTTATTCTCATATACACACATAATATTATACGTATAAAATATTAATTAATTCACTAAACGCAGTCTTGAACGTGGGCAATCGTCACATCAATATGACACTCTCCAAAGTACTGCCACGATTGAACCATTGTCTGGGTACTAATAACGATATCAAAAATAACTTAGGAAGTACTCCGCTGTGTCACAGTGTGGTGTATATACTCCCACATACAAACTGTCTGTGAAGTGCTCATTGATGTTCTGTGCTGTGTACCACACGTGCTGTGTCACTGTCACTCTCTGGTGAAGCAACACATGGACACTACACTGGAGCAGCATGCTAATGTTCTGGACGTTGTACCAGTTTTACAGTTTTGATCTACGACGAACCGACAGACGGACACACGCAGGAGTGATGCCGTAATGTCCAGCACACTGTGTCCAGTCACAACTTCAATGTCCAGCACACTGTGTCGCTGTCACAACTTCAATGTCCAGCACACTGTGTCGCAGTCACAACTTCAATGTCCAGCACACTGTGTCGCTGTCACAACTTCAATGTCCAGCACACTGTGTCGCTGTCACAACTTCAATGTCCAGCACACTGTGTCGCAGTCACAACTTCAATGTCCAGCACACTGTGTCGCTGTCACAACTTCAATGTCCAGCACACTGTGTCGCTGTCACAACTTCAATGTCCAGCACACTGTGTCGCTGTCACAACTTCAATGTCCAGCACACTGTGTCGCAGTCACAACTTCAATGTCCAGCACACTGTGTCGCTGTCACAACTTCAATGTCCAGCACACCGTGTCGCAGTCACAACTTCAATCAATGAAGGGTGGATTGATGGAAATGTTCAGCAGGCACACGTCATCTCTGACAGACATCAGAGCGGCATGTCGATGACGAGATCTGCCTCCTCCTCCTCTTCCTTCACCTTTGGGTGGTGCTCACTGGGTCAGAGAACGCAAACAGTCAAAGGGTCATCAACACAGACCAAGCTTTCTTACACACCTGTCACATTTCCAGTCTAATTTTTTAAGATTAATGAGTTTGATGGAGACTTGTATTTGTTACGTTAAACTTGCATGCAGAGTTAACTACCATCTTGACTGTTTCTAAGAGAATGTATAATTTGAATATACAACCAACACGAACAATGTTTTCCTAACTTTATCATAGTCGTCAATATGTAAGCACAGTCTGTATTTCACTTTAGCATTTCAACAGATGTTATTCGATAAATTATTCTTTTGCAAAATTACTGATATCCAGGACTGGCCAGCACAATAGGAAGTATTGCAAATATAATTTGTTATCTTTTTCTTTTGTGCTGTAATTTTTTGCAACTGCATGTTATGTGATTATATATATATATACATATATATATATATATATATATATATATATATATATATACATGTATATAAAGGAAATAAAAAATTGAACATGTATGTTCATGCATTATTATGTACATTTTATTGAAATCCCTTCACTTCACTTTACTTTATTGTCCTTAAAAAGGATATGCATTTTACAACTCATGATCACATCTAAAATATATGGGATGGTCTCAACAAAATGCAAATGAATTTCCAGATGTATACACTACAAGAACAATTCAAACGGGTGACATCAATATGACTCATTTAGCATTCAACATTCTAATGGCCACCGGCACAAAACTCCTGCTATAGCGACATGTTTTACATTTTATACAACGGTATCTCCTTTGAGACGGAAGTACATGGAAGAACGTAGAGAGCGTGACCTCCATTAGACTGCCTTTGCAAGCAATGTTGATAAGAGTGATATATATGTACATTACATCATCTTGCAGCTTGACCTCTGACAGAACAAAACATTCCCACATCTACTTGTCGCTTCAAACAGCTTGCCTTATGTTTTTGTTAAAAAGAACAACTTTGGACCAGAATGTCAACAAAATATACAACAGAATGCACCACAGGTTTGGCATCCTTTTTCATGACTTCAATGACTTTTTGCGAGGCAACATGTCAAATAATAAATAGGCCAATTACATTATTTGAGAATCGTTTGTTGCAACATAGATTCCATACAGACCTGTCGTGGTTTGAGCTTTCGTTGCTGAATATGTCTTCAGGCAGACTGTGAGGAGCACTCTCAATACTCATGAACTGTGACTTAGAGCTCTGCTTCATGTCCAGATGGCGCTCCAGTTCCTCACGGGTCATGTGACCTGGTGGCCGCATTGACTCCATCCCATGTGGCATGACAAGATGACCTCGATTCATGGTCAGACCTGATGCTTTTAGCTGTCCTGTGTGATAATTTTGTAAGAAAGTTAATCTAACATCAGCTTACACCAACCCATGAAGCTACAAACCATGGCCAACTGTTATAAGTATTACAATACTTGGATCATAAACTTGTAAAATAAATATCTTTTAATTCAGGCCTCTACATTAACTCACATAACTCATGGCTACTTGTGTCACCAGAAAGCAACTTGTCCCATCCAAAAAATACATGCTGGAGCAATTTACAGCATATGACAACTAGCCAGGTGCTAACAGATTAGGTTTTTTTAGAAGGAAGTATAACAATTATACAAATTTGAAGAACCAAAACTTGGTAATACTGATCAAAATGTAATCAACAATATATCTGCTAAAGTAAACCTGCCTACCAACTAGTTTAACTGTGACAAAATTCAGGGTCATCCACCTCACCCTTTCATCCACCCCACCCTGTCATCCACCACATCCTGTCATCCACCCCACCCTGTCATCCACCCCACCCTGTCATCCACCCCACTCTGTCATCCACCCCACCCTGTCATCCACCCCACCCTGTCATCCACCACATCCTGTCATCCACCCCACCCCGCCATCCACCCACCTGTCATCCACCACATCCTGTCATCCACCCCACCCTGTCATCCACCCCACTCTGTCATCCACCACATCCTGTCATCCACCCCACCCTGTCATCCACCCACCCTGTCATCCACCCCACCCTGTCATCCACCCCACCCTGTCATCCACCCCACTCTGTCATCCACCACATCCTGTCATCCACCACATCCTGTCATCCACCCTGTCATCCACCCCACCCTGTCATCCACCCCACCCTGTCATCCACCCCACTCTGTCATCCACCACATCCTGTCATCCACTCCACTATCACCCTACCCTGTCATCCACCACATCCCCACATCTGTCATCCACCCCACCCTGTCATCCACCTGTCATCAGCATATTTTGTTTCTTTCTTCTCATGTTTACCATGCTAGCCATGATTTTGAAGAAGTCGAAGCTGTAGAGAGAAAAAACTAAACCAAAAACAACATAACATTGTCACTCAAATATAACATCATAATCAAAATCATGATATAATGAAAAGGATATGATGAGATAACTGTGATTT
>JAODUO010000217.1:250000-287500 GCA_025642075.2 Ridgeia piscesae | reverse complement strand
TCATTATCAATTGATTGTTTAATTCTCTTCCAGTTCATCAATGCTTAATCACGTTACAAAAATAAAATATATCTTTAGCATAAGACAATATGCTACTAAAATCACTGCTGTTATTAATGGAGATGTCGAAACATTGGTGCATTGACACTAAATAAACCAATACATTTAATAAAATAATCCTTGGCATTCTCTTGTGAAAGTGCTCAGAATTGCTAGAGCTCACTATTTGAGTGTGTGAATGATAGCTCAGTAAGATGTGAAAATACTAAGTATTGAATTCAGATATTTTCATTTCATTCAAATGTATTTAGGTGATATATAGTTAATTATTATTTAAAAATTTCAGTATTTTTGTGATAAAATCTAATTATACATCCAACCTACCTGAGACTGGCATCATTATGGTTTCACAAAGGACACAACATTTGCCTGAAACAAAACAGAAAACAAACCTAGAATAATGTGACGTGAAACCATGCAGTTACAGATTTAGGGTACATATTTATTTAAATCAATGATAAGGATTATATTTGTATCAAGAAGAATATGTGTCTGTGTCATTCATGTGGAACTTTCTGGTCATGAGTTTTTGATAGTGAGTATAATTATATTTACAGTTATTTTTCTAACTTAAAAACTTACAGGGTTTTCACCATTATGCCAAGACTAGACATGAATCACTTTAGGTTTTGCCAATCAATATGTACAGTGTCTTCCTAATGAAAATACTGTGACGTGACTTCCAAGGGCAGCTATGGTAATAATTATATTTTGATTGTTCTTATATTGGCTGTTACTTAATGCTTATACACGGACATCGATAGCAGCGTTTTCTTTTAAAGAAATTTCAACTACTTCATTATGTAACCATCTGGTTCCACAATTTGGTTGTGTGGCATGAAATACATTAAGTACACAAAAGTTTCTTCAGATTATCTTTTTAACGAAAAGTCATGGCGGCCGGGGACATGACAAATATCCATTATATATATATATATAATATATAATATATATATACACACATACTAGTTAATAACAAATATCTCACATGTCAACAGATATATAGATTCATAGTAGGCATAAAGTTATGTAACTATGACCTTTCACTCTTTTATATTTTTAACTAGGTCAGCTAGCATAATAATTGAATTATTTACTCATTAATATTTTTCTATGTACATGACTTTATTCATTAATTTATTACAATTGACATTATATATATATATATATATATATATATATATATATATATATACAAGTGTATATACGTCTTGTATATATTAATATATATATATATTATAATATATATATATATATATATATATATACATAGTTGTGACATTTGTGAATCCTTTTCTGCTTAAATTCTGTTAGATTATACATTTAATTTCAAGCCTATGTCAATGAGGAAAGAGTTTCCCTAATTCGCAGAGCAGTGACGTCAGTGCTCTGCGAATTAGGGAAACAGTTGCGGTATTCGCAGAGCAAGTAGGAGAGAATCTTTGACTAGTTGCTATGCATGTTGTTAAAATAATAATAAACTTTATATAGAGGAAATATCTGTTCACTACTGTCGACTGTAGTAGTTAAAAGTTACAAGAAATAAATATAATAAAAGTACAAGAAAAACATATGAATAGCTCAATCACTGATTTTATTTTATCTCCTGTACTTCAGTTCCATACAACAAAGGTGGCAGTGTTGCAATTTATATTATTTATCAATATAGTCAACAAACAGAATATATAAAATACGAGTATAGCAATTGCAAAAAATAAAAAAATGTATCTGCCATGATGGGGAATTGAACCTGGGCCATCAGCATGACAGGTGGAGCCACTACACTACCCACGCCGCTTATGACATTATCCATGCCGCTCGCCTCGTCATTGTTAGGGCAAAATAGTATTTAGAAAAAACTTCCATGAACACACACCAACTGTATTTAGTATATAAGCAGCTAGTAAAACCTACGCACTGAGTTCTAATTATCCAATAAACACATATTCCTACCAGCTCTGCGAATAATAGCAACTATGTTTTCTGAATTTGCAGAGCAGTGACATCACTGCTCTGCAAATAGAGGTGAATGTGACCTTATTTGCAGAGTTGTTATGCTAGAAATAAGACATCAATTTCAAGGCATGCATCCTGTAGCACGCAATTGTATATTATTCACAATGCCAATCATCACATGTAAGTTAGCATTCATAAAATGGTAGGTTTACAGTTAGGTCTGCACCTCGAAAAAAAACATGAAAACAACCATTTAGTCACAAAATTTCACATCATTCAGAAAATTAAAATTACTGTCATATATCGATCAAAATAGACATGTTTTGTGCATACTATAAGCTACATTTTATATGAACCCATTTTATAATCATAGGAAACTCTGTTGGTCTTTTTTACTACCCCTCTCACGTACAACTGCATATAAACACCTGTTAATGTTGTCAAAAGCCTTCTTCCACATCAGAACAACTTAACCATCTGCAGCGAACACCTTATTTTCATGTAAAACTAATGTTTATTATTTACGCCCAAAAACGAGTCAATTTCGTATTCACTTTGCTCTATCAGTCTGACTCTTAATTTATTTTATAACGCAAAAAGTCTACACTTACAGTACGTGTATTAGATGCATGACGTAAAATTTGCTGGCTGTTTTCGTGGCTATTTCGAGGTGCCGGCCTAAACTGTAAAACTAAAACTTAGTCTTTTAAGTTTTAGTAAACAGAAAACAACGACAAAAACAAAACAGAGTTCAAAGCAAAAAGATTTAAGAAATCATCCCGCTTAGAGTTAGATTAGTTTGGGGTTGGTATGCAATGAAATATCTAAACTGCTTAATGAATAAATCATCAAGTGCCATAAAACATATTTACCTGTTAGTTAAATCTCACACTAATATTGGACTACGAGGAGACAAACCCTCCGGAGACAAAACTAACAAGGCATTCAAACTAACAAAACTAGTTCTTGATGAGCAAAACGTCATCGGTTTGGTGAAGTGCGTGAAACGTCATCAGAAGTGCTGAAAATACCCGGATGGTAGCTCTCTTTTTGGCACTTGGGCGAAAAGTGAGTGTTGTGGGCATGTTGGAGTTGTAAATTGTATCTGCATTTATCGGGTTTATTTCATAGCATCGAACTATGAAATGACCATCACGCTTTTTGCAAATGATTTATTAATCACATACCCTCTTTACATTACACTTATTATACTGGTTTTCTCAGAAATAAAATATATGTTACGCGTGTTGTCATCGGATTCTCACACAACTGGCGCTGTTAGCTAGCTAGATGTTAGCAGCGACATGCTCGTTTCTGTTTGCGTTAACATCAGTGATTTTGCTCGTATGCTGCACATTAATGTATATCACGATATGTATAACATGCAGATTATTTATTTATGTAGCATGCCAAAACGGTGAAATAACTAATTTTTGGACGGTGTGATCATGTCATGACTCCTCGAGGCTTGCTTGCCACGGTACCATAATCTTAGAAAATAGCGGTGTTGTAAATTACAGATTAAACAAATGAACTGGAAAAACCATCACACCATCTTACCTCTTTCCAAAACATTTATTTGACACGTAAAACTCGGACCAACCTTAATTTTTTTGTTACATCTATATTCGTTGTTATAATGTGATATCTTGGACTTAGTGTGATAATTAAATTATTGCATGTAATCCCAACTCCCAAGCATTTACCGTCACATTTATGTGTTAGTACATTTTTATGCCCCAAATAGACTTGCCACTGGTTTGTGCCAGTCTGGTCATGTGTTACTGTGCTGAGCGCTTGAAATGAATGGTAAATAGCACAGTTGATTCAAACTGGACTGACTGACTTTTTGGGCTCAAAAGTTTGAAAACGTAATAATTTTATGTGGACCTGAATTCTACTCAAGTTCTGTTTCTTTTAACTAATGGTTTATTTACCATTTATTGTTAGAAATAAACTCACAGTGATACTGATGATACAGAAGTTTTGATGTATAATTATTATATATGTCAACAAGTTTGGTGTTGTTTACAGCAATGGCTCCTAAAGGGGAGAAGAAAGCGAAAGCTCCTCCTGCTGTGAAGAAACAGCGGGAGCCAGTAAAGAAAAGGCAGAGGCCTAGTCGCATGGTCACCAAACAGATTGGTGGAGATAAAAATGGTGGAGAACGAACAGTTCGCGTCAGTCGCATGGTGAGTGAAGTTTCTACATCATATTTGAATACGACCACCCGTATTTATTGCACAATGACAAATGTTTGCCTGCAATTTTTCATAGGTTAAGTATGATGTCAATTAAGTATTTCACCTGGTATATGACAAACACAGTGGGGCACCTTGTTTTGTTGCTAAGCCATCTCACCCATAATAAGCTGAAATTGTCACTTCTGCTGCAAATTTTCTGTCATGCTACAAACATGTTTACATACTAACTGCTAAAGCCTGAGGTCCAGTTTCATAAAATGTACTTACAACGTGATAGCAGGCGATAACTGGTCAAAATCATAACGTTACACTACTTACTTTTCAAGGAGGGTCTGCTCCATAGTTGCACTTAGCTGCCCCATGTATTTAGTAGGCGTAACCTCACACTAGCTGACCTATTAGCGAGATTCTCCCCAAGTTTATTGATGCTCCCGACGCGCCTACTCTCAATATAATTATTTTTTAAAGTTTACACTACATATCCTTTACATTGATCATGGCTTGGCATTTGATATACGAATGGCAAAGGCGACAGCTAAGGAGAAAGGGGAGACGGCACAAATACAGGGATTCCCACAGCCACCTAATTAAGTAAACTCGATGTCGTTTTAGTTATATTAATGTTAAATTGGTTTCAAGCTACATTGACTAGTTACTATTAGTTAAGACCAGTAGACCATGTAACTGCACTTAATGTTACACAGCTTTATGAAACCAGCCCTGGAATGAGATATCATCAGTAGTAGTCCTTGCATGTGTTGTTACAGAGGTCTTGTTTAATTATACTGCATATTTTGAAGCATGTCGGTTTTAACTGAAGCATCAAGTTTAACAAGTGTGCGATTTCTCCTTTCAGCCACGTTACTTTCCAACAGAGGATCGTCCCAAGAAGCTGCGCAGCCGCAAGAAGTCCTTCAGTGAACACAAGCACAAGCTCCGTCAGAGTATTGTTCCTGGCACGGTGCTCATTGTTCTGTGTGGCAGGCATAAGGGAAAGGTTTGTAGACGATTACATATTATTTGTATTTGTGGGAAACATTTTCTGGCCATAGAAAATGTCACATTAATATAATGATTGTCGTATCATTAATATCAAGATATCTATTTAGTGTTACCACTGTTGGTATTACAGTAGATTTTGTCAGCATAAACCAAGTTACATTTGACTCTTGAGTGTCACAAATATAGAGTATATCAAAGTTTTTTTAACCCTGCGACCGGCCAGGGCTGATTAATCGGCCTGAGACACCTTGCATAAAAACATTTTTAGTTTGCGTAATCAGTAACCGACCGGTGCACATTTTATATCATCGGATAGCTGACAGATTTTTCAAGATGGTGTATATTTATTCATGCGCAGGTTGAATGACAGCTAGCTACATGTGGGCGGACAAAAATGTGACAGCGTTGATGCAAAAATTTGGTTTACTACGACTATTATACTAGTTGAAATAGTTAGAATGAGTTTGGATGCTTTTTGGTCTGAAAAATCGACCATTTGTCAGCGTAACATTCCACCGCTCGCGCCTGTGGGTTTGCGCTGGCGGCGAATATAAGCATCAATCGGGTGGCCTAAAATGGCCTGCCTCGATGTTGACAAAAATCATAAAAGTTGTCAACGGATTTGATTCATTTTTGTGTTATTTGGCAGCTAAAACATATGGCTACATTTGTCTCCGCAGGAAGTTGGAAATTTGTCCATTCGGTAATTATTTGGGAGCAGGATAGTGCGGGTGATGGTTCAGCTAATAATATCACCATGATTATCTGACATAATAGAGATAATAATAATTTTATTATGATAGAGTTCATTTGGCAGTAAACTGATGCCTCGTTCATATTTTTATGATAAGTATTTGCAGAATTATGATTTTTATTGTAACAGTATGCAACAGAGGATTTTCGCTGGGCGGTCGCAGGGTAAAGCAACCATTGGATTTTATATTAGACTAGCGTATGAATAAATTTTTTGTTTTGTGATTTCTGCAGCACATCTTTTCTAAAATGTGATAACTCATTTAAAAAAATGTATATCTGTTGATTAGCTGTTTGTGCTGAGTTATTTTGTGTTTTGATCATGTCACAATCAATGTGAATTGTCTTATTGCAGCGTGTTGTTTTCCTGAAGCAGCTGAAGACTGGTCTGCTTCTTGTCACTGGTAAATGATCAACATAAAAATTATACCTCATAAGTGCAGGATACAGACATAAAAAAGTTGCACTCTTGTCCAATTGTCATGTGGAGTTAATCTTGGTACACTTACTGAAATCAAGCACTTGTGAAATATGTAGCCAAAACAAACCTGATGAGATTAGTAAATTCACATAAGAACACATCGGAATACAGTTAAAAAATAAGAAAAGTTTATATAACTGCTTCCTCAATTGATTTATTTCCAGTGAATGTGATTTGTTCATAGTATGTGGTGGATAAAGTTTAACAAGATAACTTGGCCAAAACCACTGGCATGCATCGTTTGATTGGGTAACTTGCAAAAGTCTGATTAGAGGATAGATCCTAGATGAAAGGCAAGTGTTCTTTTCTGTGAACATTGATCCTAAATGAAAAATTCTGATCCTGTCGCCAAAGCTTAAAACAGTTTCGGTACTAAGAAAGTATTTGCAGTAGCATGTCATGAAGTACATAAAGTCTGGGCTTGTGTGTCAACCCGTGTTTATGTATGATCTTTGTTTGTAGGTCCCTACCACTTGAATGGGTGCCCCCTGCGTCGTATCAACCAGATCTACGTTATTGCCACCAAGACGAGGTTGGACATCAGCGGGGTGAAGCTGCCAGAACGCGTCAATGACGAGTACTTCAAGCGACAGAAACTCAACAAGCCCAAGCACACCGAGGGCGAGATCTTTGACACAGAGAAGGCTGTAAGTAGTGTTAGGCTGTGTACTTTTTCAGGATGATCTTATCTGAATTGCTGAATTGTTTTGTTTGTGATTTCTCCTTGTAATGGAAATAGGTAAAGAAATACCTTGCACACACCTGTACTATGTTGCAGGTATCTGTACAGTAAACTTTAGCAACTTAACATTACTCTTGATGGTATGTGAGATGACACGTACAGCTTAAGATTACTGATGTCAACATGTCCTTGCCTCTGGAATTGACATTCATTGACTAATACGACCCCTTATTTGAGAGGAGAACAATTATTTTGTGCAACAACAGGCATTACATAAAACAGCCTTTGCCCTCCCCATGACACTGATTTTGCAATTTGTTGTTTTGATAATAATTGATGCATGCTGCTGGTCCATTGTGGTATGCCTAAGTGACCTAAAGCTTTGCCAAAATTGATGACAGCAATGTATGTAGCTTACAGAAAACCTACTGGCCAGAATTTTACAAATGCAACACTTGTTAGGCATCAAAAGATCCAGTTGACTTATGACATCACTGTACATCTGTTGTGTGCATTAGTTCCCAAATCTCAGAAACCATGCATGATATATTTTTCATATACCTATCTTAGGATACTGCCACTATGCATGAGAAATGTGTATTTGATTGAGTCATTCTAAAGGCCCCCACTAGTTGTGGCTTGGCAGACTTGCTAGACATGTCACACGATTGATAGACCATCTACTGGTTTACGTGAGTAGAGTGGTTGTGTTTATTAATGTCTTCATGACACGTTCTCTTGCAGGAGTACGCTGTCAGTGCAGAGAGGCGGGAAGACCAGATCGCAGTTGACAAACAAGTCCTGGATGTTATCAAGAAGCATCAGGACAAGAAGTTCATGTTTGGTTACCTCGGCTCTTTGTTCTCGCTCACAAACAAACAGTATCCTCACAAGATGGTCTTCTAGATTGTTGCCACTGTTTCAACTTCTCTGTACACGGTTGAGCATCCACACAAATAAATAATAGAAATGACTGGATGTTGTGTTGAATTTATGACAAGAATGATACAATGCAGACTGATGTGAATAGTTGTCAGGCATGCGTCATCAGGGAGACTATTTACCGGTAGATTATCTAATCTATTAATATGCGATGCGTTTCAGGAAAACAATTACACATTACATCCGTTGAAACATTGTTAAACATTTATTCATGTAGAATTTACAGAACTAGCACAAAATATGGATGGATACAGATAATCTCACATCAAGCATAAATATGCAGGAGTAAGATTGTAAGCACCTTAATTGCACACATTGTCACATTCCTTGAGGTGGTGTTGACAAAGCCAACTACAGATCTTAATAATTTGGTAAGAAGTCGTATACCGACATTCTTATTAAATGCAATCTCCACACACCCATCTTAGTGACGATTCAAATATTGCACTGTAAAATTAATTCGCTTAAAATTATTCTGTTTAAAATTATACCTGGGTTTTGAAGTGCAATGCAAGGTGTAAATTTGCAAAGACTAATAATAAATACGTTTTTCTTATTACATCAAAAACATGTTTGTTCCCGCCCAAGCCTGGTTTATTTTTCAATTCCGGCCCGTACTGCGACTACTATATGCAATCTATCGGTATAAGCAAATGGGTTCATTTACCTTTTACTGAACTAAACGATTGGTGCGCGTGTCGCCAAAGTGAAGACATTTTCAACTTAATCGGGACATTATTACCTATTGCATGCTATGAAATTCTTGGCGACATCACAACAGACAAAGTAAATAGTCACAAGAACGTGTTTTAGTGTAAATTTGATAACTGGTGCATTGACCATTGATGACCATGTGCAGCTAGAGACTTGTGCACTACAGAGAACAAACTGCCCAGGACAGTCTCAGCCTTAGGATGGGAAAGTAACAGTTGTGTAATGACATGCGCATGAAAGATGAGATCAGGGGGCCATTTCACTAACGTTAAGAGCTCTTTAACAGGATGTTACACCGGAAAAGTTCTTCGATAATGTGCTCCGTGAGTCTCGAGTCTAAGGCGACGGACAAACCACAACTGTCCCGCACACATCTGATGATGTCATTCGCCATCAAAAGATCAACATCATTCGTGTTGGTTTTCTCGATCAACCTCGACAACAAAATGCGTTTATCCGGCGCATTCCTCAGGACTTCAATCACCTTCCATGCAGACGGCCTCCTGAAGACGTCGAGGAACTTTTCCCGTTCCTTCTGGCGCAGTTCACACGCCGTCTCCTCGAAAGAAGCACCGCCCAACCACGCACTTTTCACGGCGATCAGCTGATTGATCCTTCCGCCAACGAGTCCCACGGTTTTCCTGGCGTAAGAATCGGCCATGCACGACGCCAGATCGGCCTCGCCGGCGAGAGATTCTAGGTGCTTGTCGCGCTGTAGGAACGACGTCGCCTCGCCGTCCGTCAGGTCGCCGATGTGTATCGGTGCGGCTGCGCGCGACCAGCAACTCGGGCACTTCCGCATCCGGCGATCGACGAACTCGCTGTTGCTGACAAATACCATCTTGACCGTGTTTGTGTCTGCCCACAGCTTTGCCTTCTCCTGAAACATAAAACATACATACGCATTTTTATACACAACAGTATTATACAATCAAAATATGTCATAGATACAATAGCCAGAGAGTGATAGACCCAAACATATGTTGCAAACCGAGACGCTCTTATTAACAAATATGGACAAGTAGAGTCTTAAGCAAACACGACGAGAAGCATCCGACTAACCACACACATCAAATCCGGCGGCTGACCCTTTAACATTAATAGTTATGCTTCCTTGCACGTTTGATCAGCATATGGAGCTATACTTACAAGTGCACTGGACCTGGCCAGAGAGCGTCTGCAAGGGACTGGAGTCGATATGGTGGCGTTTGTAAGCACTAGCAATGCAACAATCACGAATCGCCACTGCTGAATGCGACGAGCACGCGTTGAGACACACGAAAGTCTACTACTGCAACGTTGTAAGTTTTCTATATAACAAGACCAGTCATCCTTACAACTGTGCGCAAAATCATCTGGTTGAGGAAACAACCGCCCGAGAAACGAGAAGGCAACGTATAACGAGGCGTCCATAGCGGGAACAATCTGTAATAAACTTTAGAGACGATCGTACCCGTTTGTTCAAAGCGAGCTTACCAGAAGCTTGTCGATCGCGTCGGGCATGTTGCCGGCGAGACAGTCAACACCGTCGACGACAATGACGACTGGTCGGCCATACTGCTTGCTGTAGGCAAAGGCCGACTCCTCGATGCCGTCAAGAACTCGCTCCAACTTGTGTGGTTCGTCCCGCCGAGGCAACGGCCTGATCTTCAGCATACAGTCGAGGAAATAACTGAAGCTGATGTGCTCATCGAAGCGGAAGTTTACAGTGGCCGCGAGGCAGTCTGGGAAGCTCCTACCCTGCTGCGCCGAGACGTAAATGGGGGCGCCATGTTTACGTCGTCCGTTGGTTCTCCTCAGTTCTCGGACCACTTCGACGATCGTCCTGCTCTTGCCGCTACCGACTTCGCCGGTGATCAGGTAGTAGCTATTCGAAAAGCTCGGCTCGAGTATCGCTTGGACGCGACGCTCGATTCCCGGACGTGGGAAATAGACCGTCTCGTGGTGGTTCTCCTTGAATGGCGGAAGAATGTTTCCTTCCGAGTAAGCCTTGATCATGCGAGGGTAGCGGCGGTAGTCGGTGTAGGCGACGTACCCACCGCCACCGACGACTGTCAGCGATGCCCCAGACCGAATAAGGTTCCAGAAGCGGGTCGCCATCTTCACCTCCGTCAGCTCCTGTTACATGTTTAATGGTATTAGCAATGTTCTAGGTATTAGCGATTTTATTATGTTAGTTAAATGACAGTCAAGTGAAATCATAGTGTACCCTGATACGATTCTCAAGAAAATATTGACTTTGACATCAACGTGGACATCCCTATTAATGAGATCATCAGAGCCATCAAATCCTAGAAGGACGGTTGCACATCCAGTCAATAACAACCAGAACGCTGTTGATGAAGCTGTGAAGAAAGATCAAGTCATCGATTCAAGAGCATGCGGATGCACATACCAGATATTAGATGACCCTCCGAGACATCACTGAACAGTGCTCAGAATGGCAAAGATAACTTTGAACATTGACTTCGAAAATGTGTTTCACAACACGCACGCACGTACACACACGGAAAGTCAATCCACATCAACCTGGGTACCATCAGAAAGTTCCCATGTCCGCTAGTAAACATAATGGGAAATAATAAGTAAGGAAATATAAGTAAGTTGTAGCTAATATTTACGTTCAGCTCGTAATTTAGAACACACTGGCCCAGCACCAAATGTCGCCTTCGTATTGAGGTTCCCATGTAGACGGCTGCAGTATCAATTAATTCTTTGTGCGGTGTGGTGTGTTCAGCGTGTTCGAATGCTTCCTAGGCTAAGGATTTCGAGATGGCGTTTGAAACAACAAGACGGCACGAGGTGGCGCCACTGGGTTATTTTGGGTTTGACTGATGACGCATAAATTCATAGTCAATAATGACCGGAATTACAGCAACATTAATGTTCGCGAATTACAGAGACATACACACAAACTTAGAACAAATTGGTCTTGTTTGGAAATATGAACTGTCGAACGTAAATAAAAAGTGTTGCACCTGAACAAATGGGCTTTTCGCAAACGTCCACGGTCGACTTACACGAAAACAAGCTCACTGGCTTGGTTGGGAGCATTCCGTATTTTCTATCGAGGAATATCACACGAGCGTAGCTATAATTATGTCAACATTTTGTACCCTGTATGTACATCACCTACAATCCTATTCAGTTTTATTAAATATACTGTATATATTGTTTTGTCGCATACCACATCCACACGTGGGCGTACGCCGCATCATGCTGACAGCATTGCTCAATTACGGACGGGATCGACATGTATGTGTAGATGCACATTATTATATTATACTCGAATTATTATAATTAGATGGGATATATATATATATATATCACATATACATATATATATATATATATAATATCCACATAATTATAATAATTATATAATTATATATATATTGTGATTTATGTTGTGTATATATATATATATATGTATATATATATATATGTATATATATATATATTAGTATGTATATATATATATATATATTGTGTGTGTGTGTGTGTACAACTACCCCATGTAGTGTTTAGAGTGCCGAGGTTTTGGCAAGTTTATTCGGGGAAGAGAGGATGTGCAATTGGATGTTTTTTGACAAAAATCAATTCCTGTTTTCAGTTTTTCAATGAGCCCATTAGGGTGATAAAATTGAGATCTTTGGAAATACTGATTCAAAGGTTATGGTAGGCATCACAGTCGGGGGGGGGTCAGTTGGAATTTTTGGAAAGCATCTGGGTGTTTTTGGCGCGTCTCACTGGGATGTCAGCTAGGAGGAGGACCCAAATCTGCAGTTGCACGCGGGTCCATGTTATTACTGGTGATGATCGCATCCTGACATTGCCATTGGAAGATGCGGGAGAGATGCTACTGAAAAACCGCTTCAACGGCAGTGAGACTCGGACCTTCATCTATATCTCGCTGTCGTCTAACTGATCGTGATATCTTACGTGCGATCTATGAAAATTATTACCGTAATCGTTGGTGTTATAAAATATTGTACGGTCCCTGTCAGTAAACGAAAACGAGGTTTCGCCATGTGACGAGCGATAATAGGGATTCTGGGCGATCGTATGTGGACGTAACGCCTTGAAAAATATGGGCAATCGCAAAAGAAAGGTATATTTAGAGATATTTTATAACTTACAGGCGTACATGCACGCACAAAGAGTGACTGAAGTATTTCACAGACACTGGTGACGATGTTATCATTCTTATTTTGTATATGCTAATACAGATCTAGACGAGGCAATCGACGTAAATTTTGTTGATACCGTAACAATTTTTAGGCCTTACGATTACAATCGCTACCTCATTACCACCACCACTAGTACCAGTTCCACGGGATTAGTTTTGTGTTGGGAACACTTCAAGCAATCGAATATTGCTTAAGGCAAAATAAATTGGTAAACCACGCTTGAAGTGTGAGAAGAGGGATCTGAGAAGAGACTTCAGTCTTCACACAAGTTTAATCCATCGTCATCAATGGACGTCGTGTATTGAATATCATGGAATTATAAATTGGCATATTCAAGAGTGAGACAGCTGATTTTGTCTAAACATCCTATTGCCAGCAGAGTTCTTCTTCACAGTCTTGTGGTTACCTCAGTATTTGTTTAGAGGAACATTCCACAGTTTGCTCATGCGCAGTTTAAAAACAGTGATTAAAAACAGCAATTTGTAGTAATTTTAACGAACTGTACATCGGATCTTTGATCAGTAGCATTTTGGCAATATGAATTGATTTGACCGCAGTTGATTAAAAGTAGAATGTTATAGTTTAGTCTTCAGACTTTATTTTTAAACAGTGTTTATATTTAACTGGCCTAATTTATTTATTGTTATATTATATATGTTAAATAATGTTTTATGAATTTTTTCTCCATTGAGTCACTGTAAAGATGCTGGTTGCCTAAACATTGGTGATGCCTCTGGACTGAGCTCACGCCCTATTTGTACATGTGACATCGGCTTGTTTACATCAACTTGATGGAATAAATTGATCTAAAAGATAATAAAAAATAATATCTGATCTCTTTATACTGAAAATTCATATACAATGAAATTTTGAAGACATTCCATTGAAAAAAGATGGTAAACTGTTTCTTTTGAAAAGGCGCTAATCATTTTGGTCAGTTAAGTAAAAGATTAAATACACCCAGTCATTACAGTATTTACAGATATTGACAAGAAATCTAATTGTTTCAGTATGAAAGTGGGGCGGCCACATCCTACGTCACAAGGAACCAGGCACTCAAGAAACTGCAGCTCACTTTAGCAGACTTCAGGTTTGTTGAAGGAAATGTTGACTGAATTGTTATGTCATATGACCTGTTGATAATGTGGCTAGACTTTTGATTGTAAATAAAATAACTTTGGAATTCTCTGTAGAGCAGTATAATAACTTTGACATAAACGGAAGCCTGAATAATTCCTGTTGTGTCCAATGTACAGCTGGTGGTGCCACACGAGGGCAAACAGAAGTTGACTTGAATAAAAAAAGGTCAGACAAGATTATCCATGAGCCTGCTATTGCAGGCAGCCACCAGCAAACATTACCAAATAGCGGCTCACTACAGTTGACCTGGAATTGTTAGATACATTTCTATGCATGTATTTGGCGGGGCACAGTAAACTGGTATTTTTATTGACAAATTGTGAACACTGAAAATGTGTCAAACATAAAATGCATTGCCTGTTCAGAAATATTTTCCATTTCCACAGACGACTGTGTATACTGAAGGGAGTCTACCCACATGAGCCCAGACATCGAAAGAAAGTAGGCAAGGGCAGCACGCTGCCCAAGACTTACTACTTCCTCAAAGACATCCAGTTTCTGCTGCACGAACCCATCGTTGGCAAGTTCCGTGAATTCAAGGTATGTTTTTGCTCTTCTCATGTGTAGTTGTAGTTAGTGTTATTTTATGGAAATGCACATTCACAGTGATTTAATTGTGATTGTAATTTCTCGTGAATGAACATTCATAGTTTCTATGATAACGAAAACACAATTATCATAAACAAATTGATGTATAATGACAAGCTGTTTGGATTTGCACAAATTTCTCAAATTCCTCTCAAATTCCCCCAATCCGTTGTCATGCAAACGATATTCAGATATGTGATAACGTGTGTATATGTTGCGAACTTTGATTTGGTTTGATGGTTCTTGCCATGTTTGTGCATGCACAGAATATTCTGGGAACCAGACAGCAACCACTTAAATGATATCAAGAAAAGTGGGGTAAAACGGTAAATCAAAATAGCTTCGTTTGGCCATGAAACGTCATACAACTGCAGCTATGTGTACAAGATGTCTCAGGGACATGCTGATGATTTTACCTCAGTGCACTTAAGTTTGTTTTATCTTTCCACCCACAGCCAATTGTATAAAACAGAGTTTAGTTCACTCTTGATGCATGGGTGATAATGCAGGTGTTTATTGTTATGAAGGACTATATGTATTTTCTCCATGTACAGGCATTTGTGAAGAAGTTGAAGAAGGCAGTGGCCAAGAAGGAGCATGGAGACGCACGGAGGATTCGACGGAACAAACCTAAATACAAACTTGATCACATTGTGCGAGAAAGGTGCGTTAACTCTACACGTCAGTGTGTGTGGTCCAGGGAAGGTCTCAAAACGTCAGCCGTTGTGTTGTTTGTAGTGGCTCAGGGGTGGACTCTCAACTAAGAGGACCTGGGTTCGAATCCTGTTCTTCCTGGGGAAGTTTTTCTCTCCACATTGCTCCAGTTTACTCAGCTGTATGAATGAAAGACAGTGATGAATATTTGTGTATGAGCAGTCTTTGCGAATTAATTGCCGCATGGCTGAATGCTTCCCAGAGAAGCCAAGATCGTGTTCGGTTGAGTAGGTCTGTCAGGGAAGTCAAGTGTAAAAGCGCTTTGAGCAATTCTGAGGATTGGATACTTCGCTATATAAGAACTTACCTTTTTTTCTCTACCAACTGTCTCAGTGCAAACTTTACCTGTTGGTAAATGTTTCATTTTAACTCTCAATGTTGACGTTTTTTTCAACCAGAATGCTGCTGTTGTTGCAATTAGTGTAGATGCTGACAGTGGGAGTGTTCTGCTACATTTGTCTTATGAAGGGTAGAGATGCACACAATGAATGGCTAATGACTGCACCAGTAGAAATGATGACATTTTCAGTGTCTGTCACATATTGATGGAGAAAGGGAGCTAAGCTTCGATTGCAATGCTTTTGGGTAATCGTGTAAATAAATTTTGTGATTTTCCTCTACATGATAATGCAGTAGCATGTGTGTGCTAAATACTACATTTTTTCTCCAAAATTTACATTTCCCATATAATTGTGACAAAGTTGTAGGTTTTTTGTACTTAGTGGCTTGTTGACATGTGATAAGTAAACTACCCAAAGCATGAGTAAATAGACACCTGTCTTGGACTAAAAGTCTTATACCTTTAGAAATATACTACTACTTACATTACTAGAAATAATCTCATTTGACTGGTAACATGTGATACTTGTAAAGAGAGCACATACGGCAGCTGTGTTTTTCCAAATTATGAACAGATATCTACATGTCAGTGTTATTAACTTTCAGATATCTACACGTCAGCGTTGTTGTTAACTTTCAGATATCTACACGTCAGCGTTGTTGTTTGTAACTTTCAGGTATCCCTCATTCATCGATGCTCTTCGGGATCTTGACGACTGTTTGTCGATGTGCTTCCTGTTTGCCACGTTCCCGCAGACGAAAAAGACTCGCTTCGAAGGCATTCACTTGTGTCAACGAATCACAGGTATATAAGAGTAGGACTCGTTAAAATGTCAACGAATCGCAAGGAAATATAACAGAAGTACACATCGTAATACTACATAATAAAAGTGTGTGTGTGTGTGCACGACTGCATGAGTGTTTAAGTGTGAAATCTGACATGAAAAATATGAAGGAAACGCCAACTTATGTTAGTTTGGTAGGTAGATTGAACAAAAGATTAAGCAAGTGTGTTGACAAAGTAATGCAGTGTATGACACTCTTGTGTCACACAGAGATGGCATGATTAAGTTTTTAACCATTTTATATTTGCATGTTTTTTAAACTAAATTATGTCAATGAGCGAAGAATTTTTGCGGAAATTCAATTCACGCTATAATCAATACAAGCATATCCATGCAAAAGAAATGTTAATGGTGAGGTTTACCCTAGAATGAATGTTATTTTGTTCTTGTTTACATGATACCAGATGACCAGCGGCAATCTTCACTTTTATTAAATGTTCAGTGGTATGTTATGAGCTCATAGTAACGCCAATTTTTGTCTTGTTTTCAGTTGAATTTCAACATTATATCATTGCCTCACGATCCTTACGAAAGGTATGATATCTTTGTTCATTGTCTAAATTTGTTACTTATAAAATATATGATCATTTAAATGAATGAGTAAACGTAAATGTTACAAAAGCAGTTACATATTGCTTGCAGAAGAATTGTTTTATTGCTGCTACACCTTTTGTGGCGAACATTTGTGATTCAATGACATTTTCAACTTCATGAATCTTGAACTTTAATACTGCCTTTGTTGAATATTATACTTGTATGAATCAGAACATCACATATTTTGTTCAAATTGATGTGCTACATTGTTATTTTTTTACTGAAAACTTTCTTGTTTAGTGGCTATATTTTAATAAGTAATTGATGATACTTGCATAAATATGCAATTTAATTAGCGCTCAGTATATTTTTTCATAGGTCTGTCTGGACCGTGGTCAAGCTCTCATACAGAAGTAAAAATAAAGAAAATTGTAAATTTCACAAGTTGTACAAGTCATGTTGTTATATCTCTGGTGATGACTGTTTATTTTAGTTCATTTGTCTTCCACCAGGTGTTTATCTCGGTGAAGGGCATCTACTACCAGGTTGAGGTCATGGGTCAAACAATCACATGGGTTGCTCCACATAAACTCGGCTACCAGGTTTGTGATGTAATAATTACATGTACAGATGTAGAGTAGGCTGCCGGTTTTAAGTATTTCTAAACATGGTACTTCTGCATTTTAATCAAAGTGAATTCTGATTTTCGTGAAGTCAATGACATCATCAATAGGGAAAACAAGTTTGTAAACAAATGAAATGCATTAATATAAAATAAATAGTTAATTGTGAGCTCTTTTTTGTGATTTATTTTAACAATACAAGATTTCTAAAGGTTCTAATAAATAAGTATTTTTGAACATCCTTACTTGTAGGCATCATTTAATTATACACATTAAAATATGAATGTGATTATCTAGTTTGTCTGCCACAACAGCCCCCTCCCCATTTACTAGAACTGTCTCAGATCTTGTGAATGTGAGAACAGGAAAGTATTGAAAGGTCTTATGCAACGGAGTGCGGTGGCCAAGTGGTGAAAGAATCAAATCCTCAGTTAAGAGAACCTGGATTCAAATCTGGTGCAGGTGTTTCAAACCATGGGCAAATTTGTTCACTTTCCATAGCTCAAGTTCACTCAGCTGTATGAATGAGTACCTGGCTACAGACAGTAGTGATATATGTGTGTGAGATACGTCACACATTAACTGCAACATGGCTGAATACTTCGCTGAGAACTCAGTGTGATATTTGAACAACTGTGAGGCAGGCAGGCAGCATTCTCGCACGTCAGGGGTCACTGCGTCTGATTATATCAGAACCAGCTTGTATCTACGCTTGGCAATCCCTGTCAAAAGATCCTCTTAACGTCAGCCAATGAAATCGCCCACGTGGAATGTGGTCGGCCTCTGGTCTGACCAGTCGTGAAATCATATTTTCAGTGACCAGTGACCATCTTACATGGAATGTTTAGATTGTGAATGGGTCATTAAATTGGGATTCTCACCAGATGTATATCCGTCTTCAAATTGAGACAAGTTTATGTGCTGTTCCCCTGGCTAACACGGTGACTGGGAAAATCAATTACCATAATTGTATAATTCGAGTCCGACACGACAGAACCCTGGGGTGCGAGGCAGTAAAGCGTGAACTATCATACGCTGTATGGATGACCTACTTTACTTTTATTTTACTTTTTTCCAGCACCCGACTGACGTAGACTACCGAATCATGGCGACATTTGTTGAGTTTTACACAACAATGCTCGGGTTCATCAACTTCAGACTCTATCACACCCTGGGACTACACTACCCACCAAAGGTCAGCAGTGAGCAAATGTGATTCTTTGTATAATGTGTGATTTCAAGTATTTTTTGACTGAAATATGTGACTGTTAATTGGCACAGACATAGTCCCTCAATTCTGTGATTTTTGTACGAGTATGTAGTTATTATGTACCATGCAATCTCATCTTTATATGTCCTGTTAGTTTCCTCAATAAATTGTACCTATTTAAAACACATGTATGAACCTTTTGATTAAAAATGTGAATGAGTTGGAATGACCTGATTTTTGTAAAACGGTGCATTTAAGTTTGTTGTTTTTAAATTAAGAAAATACTGATAATATTTAAACAAAGCAGGTATTTTGTTAAACTTTTGATCTTAGGAATCCAAACGGTACTCAAGCCTCTTTCAGAATTTCTCAACTCCATAGCTAATACCCATTCACCTAGACAGATCATTTATACACATTTAAAACAATAGAATGCAAATGTTACTTTGAGTATTCACGAAGATAATTAAAATGTCATTTGTGAAGCCGTAAATTGGAGAGCAAGTTTTAAGATTGTAACTAAATGCAGTTGTGATGACAGTTGATTTGTTGTGTTTAGTTGGCGCTGGAAGGTTTGGGTGGCAAAGATAGTGACCTGTGTTCAAAGTCAGAACTCTGGCAGGAGGTACGTACAAAGTATACCCAGCAGTCTCTTAGAGCTGATTATCACCTTTGTTTGTTCTGTTTCTTAAACGACAGTGACCAGATAATGAAAGATTCGTGTTAGTAGTGAAATCGGTTGTCTTTCTTCGTTGAAAATGTTTGTAATAAGTTAAGTAGTTGGAAATGTATGTTAAGTGAAGATATTGCAAATAACAAAGATAGCAGCACTGTTGCATGACTTGCAGTACACAATGTGATGCCATCATGACTAACTAGCATCACTCACTTTGAATATAAATTTTGAGTAAACCACAGGCGTGATATTGTTGATTGTGTTTGTAAATGGTTAGATTGTATCGATTCTATTTGTTGTATGATTGCCTTTTGTGTTTCTTTAAATTAATGATTCTGTTGGGTCACCAGAGACTGGCCGCCCTCACCCAGGTTCTTGAGAATGTCATGCCAAAGACTGATGACGTCGAAGATGTGGAAATGGACCAGTTTCCAGCGGGAGATGTGAGTGTCCTCCATTTTCTACCCATATTCTTCATTGATGGTTTAGTTTAAAACTTCACTAAACGGAAGACTTTCGTGTGGATTGAAGCTCAGGATGCGACAGGAAGTGTGTCAGATAGGGAACATGGGATAATAAGATTACGAATACTTTATTTAATCCCTGCAGGGAATTACAGTTCTGCTTGTGTGCCGCATACAAATATAAACATGCAAAGGATATTAATATGGATGAGAAAATGCATAGTGACAGAGGCAACTTGAAACTGAATGCTACTGCTTTGTCCTGTCTTAGAAACTGGTCACACCAGTATTGACTTTTTTCAAGCAACTAGCACAGGATACTTGCTGATGTGACTTATTTGGTGATTTTTTCAATTGCCATGGTAACATGCATGACATTTTTGTATGGAGACAACCCAGACAGATTGGATTGATGTGACTTATTTGGTGCACTTTCTCAGTTGCCATGGTAACGTATGTATCGATGTTTGCAGGGAGACGACCCGGACAGATTGGAGGAGGCGCGAGTGGAGGCCGAGAAACTGAAGCAGTTTCAGAAGCTCTTCGGAAGCCTCAAATTCTTCTTGAATCGGGAAGTTCCGAGGGAGACCCTGTCCTTCATCATCAGGTAGAGAGGGAGCAGCCTATGGCAGTGCTCTGGCTGTAGACTGGCAGGATTATTGGTACTGGCCAATAATCTTCAAATTCTGGCAAGATTGTCAGAAAGTACAAGGTTATCAGAAATACACAAGATTAACAGAAATATAAGATTGTCAGAGATACAACATTTTCAGAAATACAAGATTGTCAGAAATGCAAGTGTTAAAAATACAAGATGTTAAAAAATACAAGATTGATAGATATACAAAATTGCCATAAATAGAAGATTGTCAGAAATACAAGATGTTAAAAAATACAAGATTGATAGATATACAAGATTGCCATAAATAGAAGATTGTCAGAAATACAAGATGTTAAAAAATACAAGATTGATAGATATACAAGATTGCCATAAATAGAAGATTGTCAGAAATACAAGATGTTAAAAAATACAAGATTGATAGATATACAAGATTGCCATAAATAGAAGATTGTCAGAAATACAAGATGTTAAAAAATACAAGATTGATAGATATACAAGATTGCCATAAATAGAAGATTGTCAGAAATACAAGATGTTAAAAAATACAAGATTGATAGATATACAAGATTGTCAGAAATGCAAGTGTAAAAAATACAAGATGTTAAAAAATACAAGATTGATAGATATAGATTGCCATAAATAGAAGATTGTCAGAAACATATTCTACAAAATTTTACTATTAAAATATACTTCCTTGTGAACTTATCTTTCTGGTATTTGGACCTGTGCAATTTGATTTCTTGTTCAGCAGATCATTTTGAAAACAACAATTGCTGTTCACGGTTCCTATAGTCTGTTGTTTCTGTGAATGCATTTTGACGTGTTGAAAGCCAGAATCTGATATCTAGGAGAGTGAGTTCAGTCATAAACAACACTTAAATTAACACTTAGTAAATTTAATCAGTGTGGTCTTTTATGTCTGTTATAGGAGTTGTGTTGTGGCTTATCCATGGACTGTGTCTGAAATAAAACATTATTATTTATTGATTTATCATACACTGGTTGTCTTTTTTAGAGCTTTCGGTGGGCAAGTGTCATGGTTCGAAACTGTTGCTGTTGGCGCCACCTATGATGAAGCAGATGAGACAATCACACATCAGATTGTTGATAGACCGAATGTGGAGAAGAAATATTTGTCCAGGTAAAATGAAGTTTCTTTTAGAAAAATCAAGTCAACCTTAGCAGAGTAACAATTGTAACAAGAATATACCTTCGGGGGTCACATAATCATTTGCTTGACCCAAAGGTGTATTTTTTACAGTGTGTAAATACCTTTATTTTAATCTTACACTCCAACAGATGTCTACTAAAAGAAATGAGCAAACAAACATTCAATTGCAGACACACATTTTCATTCTCAGATAAATAGAATTATAATATTTATGTCTATGCCAACTGGTCAACAAAGAGATGACAATATTTATGTCTACACCAACAACTCAGTAACAAAGAGATGACAATATTTATATCTACACCAACTCAGTAATGAAGAGATGACAATAATTAAGAGGTTACAGTATTTCGGTCGACACCAACCTAATAATTAAGAGGTTACAGTATTTCAGTCTAGACCAACCTAATAATTAAGAGGTTACATATTTCAGTCTACACCAATTTCAGTAATGGACCAAGGGACTGTGTGTTTGTGTTGAGCCTACAGTGTTGTGTCTCCAGGTATTACATCCAGCCTCAGTGGGTATTTGACAGTGTCAATGCCCGGAAGCTGCTTCCCGTTAAGGATTACTTCCCCGATGAAGTCCTCCCTCCCCACCTGTCTCCCTTCGTGGAGGAGACGGAAGGGGAGTATGTCCCACCCGAGAAACAGAAACTGCTCTCTGGGAATACAGGTGAGGAATTGCAGGGCATTGTGGGCCAGTTGAATGTCTAGGTAATATATGCAGAATGTTCCACTAACATTCCATAAACCTGATGTGAGAAAAACTTATTTTGTTTCTGATCTTGTATGTTGAATATATATATATATATATATATATATATATAAGGTTAAATGCCGCGTACGGGAGACCAGTTATGCATATAACACCGCGTAAGCGAGACCGCTGTTTTAAAGAGACCGGAGCCGGTCTCCTTGAAGTTTTGATGTGTGATTGCATAACTAATGCATTTTATTTAATGATTATCCTTGTTAGTGGAGATAGTTTAGATATAAAGGAATTAACTTATGCAATTATTATAAACTTTGTTATATATTTTGATTAGTTTTGAGCACATTTATTGCAGACACTTGTATATATTTATGTGCATAAGGCTCCGCGTACAGAACCCCGGCAGAGAAGTGCTTATAGTTTAAAAGTGTTGCTATATATTGATTGAGGGGTTAGCGTTCCATGCTCAGTGTACTATATGCTTGTTTGGTATGTTTTAATTTTAATAAATATATATTAATAAAACAAATATTTGTCGGATCTAGCCATCTAGATCACCTAGTACATTTGTTAAATGCGGCGGTGTAAATTTGTGTATCTGCATATATATATTTACGTTATTGTTATCGTTGGATTGGGTTTTTGATGTACCAGGACGGCGTTAAATATATACTACTGCAAATAAGTATAACTAATAACTAACTTCCGATTACACACCGGTCTCCCGTATCTAAGCATATAGGTTTTAAAGAGACCGGCCAGGAATACATTTACAGCTGGGACCTGACACACTGTGGGTCTCAGAGACCCTGAAACTCTCTGTGATATTTACGTTGTCCTTCAGACCAGGTTCCTTTGTCACATCAAATGTCAGCTGTCACTTTGTGTTATTTGTAGATGAAACGGCTGAACAGAGTGAGGAAGAAATAGAGGAGGAGGAAGAAGAAGAGGATGAAGAGGATGAGGAAGAAAAAGGAGAATCATCCGAAGAAGGTATGGTGGACTGCAGACATACACGGGTGTCATTTCTCTACCACTCTGTCAGGTTTTGCTCTTTAAAATATCTTCGAAAGGGCACCGGGCCAGTGTTACTGTCGAGGCCGGCCAGTCAATTCAAACTATTTGTTTACATTACTCAGTGTTGTCAGTGACTATTAGGGCAGTTTTTTGCAATGCATTCTTGTGTAGCCTGTTGTAATTAATGGATCTGTTGTATTTGTTGCAACTTACAAATCACTTTGGATCAATCGCTGAATAATTACTCTAATAGTAATCATGTAAGATTGACGAGAATTGGCTGGCATTCATTAAAATATCAACTTATCGTATTTGTGACGTAAAAGGTTAAACATATGTGCAGGTTTTAGCAAGTGAATTTCTTTAGAATATTGCATAACATTGATGAGTTTTGTGGTGGTTAGAATTTTCCAGAATATAGAGCTGAAGTTGATTTATGTTTTTGGCAGAGGACACAGTTGAAAGGTTATATTCACAGAAGAGAAGGAAAGTGGACACTACCCAGACGAATGGAGGGGAAGGGAAAGACAAAGAGAAAGGACGGAAGGTGTGTGTTGATGTAGCAGGTGTTGTTACGGCAGGTGTCACATGAAATATTCACCTGCAACATCTTCACATCAGTTAACGGAATTTGTTTAGGGAAAGAAAATGTGTAGAGGAGAGAAAATGATGAAGCATATCCTGTTGAATGTCCTGGAAATAAAATAAAAATAAAATTATTCAATCTGATGTGTAAAAGTTGTTAATTAATACCCAGTTCACACTAACAGTTTTGATCTGGTGCTAAACTGATTTCTCTCCCGTTACTTCAACATCTAAACGGGATCAGTGAGTTGCACAAGATTACAGTAGTCTGTCTCCTTGAGGGGTTTTGCACTGGTTTAGTTTACTCTGTTGTCTAACTGCTAGTGTCAATGCAAAGGAGATTAATGCCAAGTTGCACCTAAACATGACCTAATCGATGCCATATGTTGGGGATGTAAGCAATACTAAGCATGCATCATTTACACAGGTAATTAAACAGTTCCTCCAGTTGTTGCCCTGTGACACAATGTGGTCATTAATTAAAACAACTGCATTAGTTGACAAGAAATACTCCAGTTCAAACTGTCGCAGTTAACAAATCCTGCTCAAAACCCACTGAATGGTGTTTACTTCAGAATTATTTAATTTACATAATTTTGACTTTTTAATTATATATAAAACAACAAGTTAGTTAATCTGTGCAAATCTATTTTCCTCGATAATGCTTGACCTCTATGTTTAAGTGAATGGTAAATGTATTGGTAATTTTCAGGGCAAAATGGCCGTGGTACGTGGCACAGCTGAGAAGGATGACGCCGAGGCAAGGCTGCGGCAGCAACAGATGGAAGAACGGAAGTTGGCCGAAATGATGATCCCAAAGAAAAAGAAGCAGCTGTATAAGAAGATCATGTTCGGGCGCAAGAGGAAAGTGCAGGAGGTGAGATCATTGGTTTTACTTTGTCAGGAGATGGTTTATATATCACTTGAATGCTAGGATAATATGGATTTTTATGCGTTCAATTCGAAGCGTTGATTTTACATGATAACTGACCGTGCCATGGACCTTTGTGGATATTACTTTTCTTTGTTTTATCAGTGATGAAATTGCAATAAGGTGATATGCTTGAATATGTACCACACATTATATTGCGTAGTATATGCAGTATGTAGTCTGTAATTCTAGACTTATTTTAGAATGTTTTTATATATGTAGAATGTTTAATTTCATACTAAGACTAAATTCTTTCATTAGGTCTCGGAAACATAGCTCAGTGCAAAACAAATTTATAATTTCATGTAAGCAGGTTACCACAAAAATGAAACATGTAACAAATGTCTAGAAGGGACATAAATAAATGGGAAATTAATGTATTTTGAGATGAGAAACCAGGCAGATATAAACTGGATATTTGTTTGCTTCAGGCAAAGAAGTTGAAAGAGAAACGTGAAACGTACGACAAGGAGCAGAAGGCGCAGAAAAAGGCACAGAAGAAGAGAAAGACATCTGTGTAATGGACTTGGGACGTTGTCATGTCACGTGTGAACAAATAAATAATCTGTATGTACGACACAGTGTCATTAAGTTCATTTTGTTGCATGTGTGCACATTTTCACTACCTCATAATCGAAATGGGACTGTAAATATAGAGCGCAGTGGCTCAGGAGTAGAGCTTCGGATTCTTAACTACGAGAACCTGGGTTCGAATCCTGTGCTGCTGTGTTAAAACAGTGGGCAAGTTTTTTCACTCTACATTGCTCCAGTTCACTCAGCTGTATAAATGAGTACCTGGCTATAGACATTGGTGGATATGTGTATGAGCAGCCTTCGTGCATTAATTGTAGCATATGGCTGGATGCTTTCCAGAGAAGTTGAGATGGTGTCTGATTAAACAGGTCTGTCAGGGAAGTAAAGTGTAAAGCGCTGAGAACTGTCCTGAGAACTGGATACTGTGCTGTATAAGAACTTGCCTTTACTTTTTAAATAATACTGCAAGAAGATTCCAAAAGATGTTCCTTATAATGTAACAATAGTTTCAAATATGCCTTCTCACTGATTTCATGACACCAGAAGACAGTTTCTCTAAGACAAAAAGCTCTTAAGAGAAATTTATCATTAAACAATATCTGTTGTGAAATTAAATGAGTTTCTTCCAAAATACAACTGCCGTATTATAGAGGACACTATTACCATGACACACCCATGACAATGTCCCGCTGGCACATCACGGTGTTGACAGTTTTCAGGTATTCAATAACACCATTAAGGATCAGAATTGACTTTAAAGTGCAAAATCGGGTTTAAGAGTTCTTAACAACATTAGTGAAATGGTCCACAGGATATTTTAAAACTAGTTTTTGTTAAAACTGTTTTGTGTGTGTTTAACTAAGTACAATGATGAATCACAGTTAGTGGGTGAAAAAACGAGAAGTTTTACAAAGGATTATTATGAAGGATTAGTATAAACCATAACATACATCATTTCAGCTATCCATACCATTGAGAAGAAAGAGGTCTAACAAATTTGTCTAGCTTCCTTATCAACAAAACCATTGGTCACCTAATTAAGACCTGTACATGGATGCACTATGTGTACACATGTAGTTCATGTATAATTGTGTGGTAAACACATAAAAGTTACCCAGTTTTGAAAATGTGCATGTATGGACAGGTAGATTTCTGGCTAAAGTGACAACCATTAGACTCGTCATAAACAACTCCCACTCATTCCAGCCAAATTGATAAATAACACAAAACAACATTTCTATACAGTTCACTTTTACTGCAGACTACAACTTGCATCAGCATTCAACAAAACTGCACAACATATTTTGTCCAAATAAAAACCAACAATCCAGACAATGCAAGGTCAAGCCAAAGATTTACCCCTCCGGCATTCGTGGACTGACAGGACTTTCATGTATTCCCCGGTGACATTCCTTAAAATCTGACGCAGTTGTTTTCTTCGTAACCGACGAAAAACGTAGTTTGAACATGTGCCAAAGTAAAAGTGTACAGATTTTGTGCGTCGTGGATCATCCTGAGTCTGACCTTCAGGGGTGAACAATTGCATAGAATCTCCCTCTTCACTGTTCTGTACAAAAGTGGCCAAGTGCTCAGCTGGAAAGGGAGAAACATGACATGCTGTGCTTTAGAAACCCAGCACATTCACTTTGATGTACCTTTAATTAAGCAGCAGTTTGCACGTTTTAATGTCATTAAAATCAACATTTGATCACCTCACACATCAATTTTGTTGAATAGAAATGTGTAAATAGTTCGTAAACACTTCTGATTATGTTAGAACACTCTTGTGCCATTTTAAATCAATTGTAGTTTGCCATGATCAAAACACTCACCCATGCAAAAACAAATGCATTCTGGATGCAAGCAACATAATTGAGCGTATTTATAGAACATTGCTCTACACAGTATTATATAACTCAGCAGATAATAATAAAATGGACTACTCATAGTAGTATGTATAAATACACAAATGTATACATGTTACGTACACACAGTTCGAGTTGTAACAGAACTTGTCACATGGCAAGGCCCACAGCTCATGGTTTTGAGGCATTAAATACAGTATGATATATTAATTATAGACACAATATTTTGGCCTATCAGATTAATACATGTGTTTATTGCTATGGCCTATATCATTATCTTAGTATTATCACTGTATGGTGTTAAAATGAACAATGGAAGAATCTCCTTCAGCTTTCTTCATGTAGCAAATGTACTACAAAGTATAAAATGAGTTGATGTTTTTCCCATGTCAGTCAAGGAAACTATTAACACACATTATTCAGATAGACCTTGTCACATAATTATGGCTTACATAAATTGTTATATATAATATTACATATGTACACAAACTAAAGCAAAACAATGTTAGCACAAATCTCACACATAAAAAGCACAATTATTTGTTTTTGTACAATCATGTTAAATATAGTATACATTATGACTTCTTGATCTGCCATATTATTATACTTAAATAAACCATAATAATCTAACTGTAACGCAGCCAATAAATGTGTACGTATTTGGTATTTTCTTCTTACGCAGGACACCGGATGTTTTCCCCTATCAAAGTTTGGAAGAATTTAACTAAAAACAGATTTCCCAAATAAATGTTTCAGGTTGTATGAATAGTATTGAATATCATTTAATTAAATAATTGGTACTGATTTAGAATATCTATTTCATAAATAAAACACATTTAGATTATTGTGTAAAAGTGAGATTAATTTTACACTCGATAGCAGCAAGCCTCACCATATCCAGTATGTATTGTACAATGTGCTTCTCAATTTCACCATATGGGATACAAAATCTTTTTAACAGAAACCTGAACAAACTTTTCCATAGAAAATTCCATAGTTGCTTAACTTGTTTTGACTGAAGTATGACTGTAGTGCCAACCAGCCCCCTATAAAACTGAACAATTGTTAAGCAGCTATTAACAAGTATTACTATCTAATTACATACGACTACAGGTACCCTGTATAAAATCAAATTACCACATGACGAGATTCATCTATTTTGATTGGCTCTTTGTGGCTCAGATCTATGTTGCAAAGTTGTGCATATTTTCATGACTTGTAAAACAACAGTGTACATAGCTAAGCATTCTAAAACAATTACCAGAAAGCTGTACACGACATATCAGCTCAATTTAGCCACTTCAGTCATTGCTGCAACATATTTATGTGCTTTTTTTGGTGTGTGCCGAAATCCAGACACCACTTTAAAAAGTTTTGTAATAGGTCAATATACATAAAAGCAAAGGCCACATGTTACTAACAAATGACATTAATTAATAAATAAATGAATACGGACAATCATTTACTTAATCAAATTAATCAAACTATGTAACTATTTTGTTACCTTTGCACTCTGGAAGTAAGAACTTTCTAATTACAGATTTCTTAAATAATATGGTGGCCAAGCAAGATGTGTGACCTGATAACATGCCAAATGTAGGGTTATATCATTTTAAATAGACACATGCATGAACAAACCTTGCTTTATGGATGGTCTGACCCCTTGATAATACACCACCTGGCGATTAAGTCACCATAAAACAGATAATTTAAATAACTATGGAGTACTCCAAACATTTGGTTTCACCTAATGTATTCCCAATACTAAAATACGTGCATTTTATAACATACATTTCAACTACATATATAAATTTATCTGTATTGTACAGTATCTCTAATATCTGATATATTTTCGGTATGCTACCACTATGAAATCTATGGTTAGCGAGAAGGCTAAATGTATAGATATATTTAAAATATAGGCCTATGCTCATTTTGAATATGCTAGCCTGTAAAATGTTAAAACAGCCATGGACGATGATACCATACACACACACACACACACATTAGGAATTATAAGCATAAACATGGATTTTGTTCAATGGAAGTATCACTACAAAGTCATGACAGAAGGAATTATTAAAACCAGACAAGTATATGGCATAAACACTTCAGACCAGTGCAATTCTCCACAACTTCACACTGTCACCCTACCAAACCTAATGTAACAGAAAGATTCCTCAAAAATATTTCCATCATGAGCTCTGGAGTAGACTGAAGGGGATATTTCCCTTCATTGAGTTACCCCAACGAAATTCGCACATTTGATACAGGCTCAGAATTGATCACATTCTGTTGTAAGTTGTATGTACCCGGTATGTCTGTAGATTCTAAGTGTAACATGACAACATATTAACATGCCTAAATATCCCCCACTGGCATAAAACCTTTTTTAAATGTGAACTTATTGTATATTAAATTAACAACTTAGCTACAACGTTGTCCTTTGTTAATTGCATAGTCGATCCGAGTTGTTGATTATGTCACCAGTACAACATAGCATGTCTTAGGAACCACACACATGTATGTATCCAGTATGTCGTGGTGTGCTTATGTCACAATTATGTGTGAGACATCCATCAAGCTTTGCTAACACTTTGGAGAATGGTTAAATACGTGAATTACATTACTCCTGCGAGACCAAACATTACTGCATACACATGACACTTTAACAACTTCTGCTTTGGTTTTTGTCATAAAGATAATCTTCTGAAACAAGAATTTCAACAAAATATATCATGAAAAACACGTGTTTGGGCAACCATTTTGTTGACTGCTTAACAGAGTTTGCTAAGCAACCTGGATACATCAATTTGATCACATCTTACTGGAGAGAGAGCTTCCTTCTATTCTACCCCTCCACATACACATTTGTAAATGGTAGGGGTAACAGAAAGTTCTCCCTGTCTTATCACGTAATTTTCCATTGTACAGACTGTACTCTCTTAATGCTATACAATATACATCTCCTACTTGGGAGATCTTTAACCCCTTTGATTACACTTAAGAGTACACCTGGATTCATTCTGATCCAGTCTTACCTTCCTCATCGTCACTTTGATCTATATCGGGAAACTCCCCCAGTTCCTCAATGTTCACAAACTCATTGTCTTCTGCAGCCTCCGCACGTTGTGGATCTTGACGACAAGTTCTTACATCAGAATCTGTCACATCCTCGCTTGAATTAGTCGCAACAGGAACGACATCAGCAGCGCCATCTGTTGGCTCGCCATCTTCCTTGGGTGATGTCAGTTCGATGGGGTCATCTGGTAGATTGACAGTGCCACCTAGTGGTTCGTGATTTTCCTCTGGCGGTGTAAGTTCATCTATCCTACTCGGCATGAGTTCGGTTTCGCTGTCAGTGGAGTCCATCACATCCGGAATGGGGTCAAGGTCAAAATCGGAGTCAAGGTCACTTTCGTCGCTGAGATGGTCGCCAATGGCGATGTCTTCGTCGTCTTCATTATCGTCTATCTCGTCATAGGCAGGTATGACCGACCTCTGCATGTAAGCAGGCGGTGGACTCGATTCTAACGTCTGTGGTTTCACTTTCGTTTTTGGCGCTTGAACTTGATGAGATTCACCTTCTGTTTTGTCCGTGTTGAGGCTTTCTCGACTGCTCCCAACATCACCATGACCATCATCATAGTGATGGTGACCAACGTCATCATCGCAACTGTCGTCACCATCAAACTCGTCGTCGTCGTCATCATGGGTATTCTCCGCGGTCACGGTGCGGTCCTGAACGAGACCGCTGCAGTAGAGAGTGATGAGGACGATGAATCCGAAGAAGAGCGCCTCGCGGTACATGTTGTACTGATGCAGCATGTACACGTACGCCAACATGAACTCATCCACAAACCACAGCACCACCTGGAAGATCCCAGTCACACACGTCACCAGCAGGCTGACAAACATCTTGACGATGCTCAGAACACCCGTGACAAGTTGCCATAGAAACGCACACACGATGTAGGCGACGTTGTACACGTGAATTCCGGTTGAGTAGCAGAATCGTCCGAGATACGTGCCGACTTCGCAAAGGAATGCAAAGACAATTTCGCCAAGAGCCAGCGACCACTGCGTGAGGTAGTGACAGGCGATGAGTAAGTAACGCACTCCGAATCTGTTGAGTGTGACATCCAGAATGTGGGTGATTGTTAAGACGATGTATGACAGCCACTGCCATAGGAAAGTCGCAATAGCAGTGACCCAGTAGATGGTAAAACGCACAATCGCATCGGTCTGGACGTAGATGAACTTGCTCGTGGCGAAAACGATGTGGAACGTCGTCGAAAGAACACTGCAGGTGAAGTCATAGATGGTCCATGACACAGAGCAAACTGTCTCATATGTCCATATGACTGTCACATAGATGGCGTTGTAAGAAGTGATCGTTGCGTTGTACGTCGTATGGTAAACAGCAACGGTGCTAACAACCAGACAGTCTGTCGTGACCTTTGCACTCTGCACCGTCCATTCAGATGCTGTGTAGAGGGCGTTCATCGACCAATGAAAGAACACCACAGAGCCACGGATGGTCTTGTTGACGATAAACGTTGACGTATCCAGCAGTAACTCGCTGACGGTGTAGGAGCCTGTGAACAGGTCATACGCCAACACCTGCAGATTAGCCCAAAGTTTCACGCGGCCGTCTGTGGCTGCATACTTCAACATTTCTGCTGACCAAACGCCAGCTTCCATTGACCACTGGGCAATGAGAGCAACACCAGCTTTGGTAGCTCGCAAGAGATACTTCAGCATCACTTCCGAGGCATTCAACAGGTGGATGGCACAGGCTTTCGACGTCGAACCAAGATACACGAGAACTACTCGAAGTGAAGACAGTGTCACCTCCGCACCAAACACCACAAAATCTGTGCCACGTCTGAAAGCATACTTCACGAACGTCCAGCTGCATTCACTTGCAAACAGGAAGTACTCCCATGTGACCTTTGAACCAATGCTTATGTATTCAGCCGAAACATATGCTGACTCGTTCATAAAATGTCCCACCGTTTGCGATGCAATAACTGTGTATTTGAAACCGATTTTAGCACCTTCAACAGAGTAGACTTGCGTCGTGTTAGCCGCATAGGACATTTGCGTTAGTGCTATTTGCGACCACACTAAAATGTACGCCCCAGCAATTTGTAGTCCACTGTAAGTGTACGACAAGCATATTGAAGAAATTCTCAAAAGCTCCTGCGCCGAAAGTACAGATGTATTATACACACAGGTATACATCACGCTGATTTTATGTTTTGCGGCATCCATATCTCCGTTGTACACGTCCCAGAGAAGTACCCCACTGATAATAAGCATCAGCATCATGAACGACAGTAAGACAGCATACTTCACTTTCTCGAACCAACTCAATCTGCGCCTTGCGGTTCGTTGGTACGCCTCACTGACAGATGCTGCCGTTGTCGAGACCTTGTCGCTTACTGACGACTTCACAGCCAGCACGCCACCAGCAACTGCATTGCCAGCACTGACAACAGATGTCGCCACTGTGTTCACCCCATTCTGTACACCGTCTGTGATAGCCCGTATACCACTAGTCACAGCATCAACACGCCGCTGTACACCGTTTTTGACACCACTCACTGTATCTAGGCATGCATTTTTTACGTTGTCAACTCTTGTGAAAACAGCTCTTTTCGTGTTGTCGATTCTCGTCTGGATTGCTGTTGATATGGCGTCCTTGGTATTGACAATGCGGGTTTTGATGGCCAATTTGGTGTTGTATATCGATGTGTAAATGTAGTTTTTGGTATCATCAATGCCAGTCTGTACCGCCTGTTTGGCCTTGTCAACCTTGGCATGAACGTATGCCACTGGCGTCGACAGCAGAGACCCCATGGTCGCACACAGGCACGGCAACCTGGATGTGAGAGATACCAAACAATTACTGATAGAAGACAAGATCTGTGTCACACACTGTCGGTACATGTCACAAGTCACAATTCAAAGGTATTGGTGGTTTTTCACGTTAAATGCACTTTTAGAAGTATGTATCATAATTGAATGAAATGTTGCTGCATTTTTATCTAATAACTGAGACTCCGTTATATGATAAAAATGCAGCAACATTTCATTCAGTTACTGAGTTACGTAGTGTAAGAAGCGGGTGAAAATTTTAGTGAGTTTATGGAAACATGAGATTGTAAGTGTTCACTGTTTAGATCAAACAGATTTTGTTGCACATCCCCAACAAATTGTGAAGTGTTGTGTTGAGAAAATGTGATAACATAATTTTTCCATAAACTCAACAGTGGCATACTAAACCATTGGTGTAGGAAGTATTGTCTGGCAAGGTTTAAACAACACCTAGCCACAGTCTTATTTTAATCTGACCACAGGGAAATTTATGTAACAAAAAGACACAATATCTTATTAAGATGACTGTTTAACAATTGTCTGTAACAACCCATCAATGTACAATTAGCAGTACCGCAATGTGGTTTCATAATAATGACACATTGATGCCGATTGCAGTACCAGAAACATAGTTTTTTTTAATCTAACTCAATGTGTCATATAGGCTACAGTTATGAGCTGTGGCAGCAGTCAGGGTTTTATGCAGAATAAATTTGTTATCAGTCACACATGTTTTGGTGGACCAGTAAAACAAATCACCTCAAATATGTCAGTGGTGCCTAAGATCTTTGCGGTGCCTTGATTATTTCATTGCCTGGATCGTCACGGTGCACGGATTGTTGCGGTGCCTGGATCATCATGGACTGCCCTGGTGCACTTCCTTGATATGTCTAATCCGTCGGCTGATGTGGTGTGGCTCACCTACACAAAACAATTCATGAAATTAAATAACTATGAACGAAACTCTTAATTTGCATACAAATGAACCTCACTGTTAGTGTATGTGTGTATGTGTGTGTGTGTGTGTGTGCGTGCGTGCGTGCATGCATGCATGCATGCATGCATGCATGCATGCATGTATGTATGTATGTATGTATGACATTGTATGTATGTGCCAAAGCAACATAGAGTAGCAAGAATAATTTCCTAAGCTTACGTAAACATATGTCAGGTACATTTACTGGACCTATACAATCTGCAGATTGCACTGCAAAATCTTCGTACATGGGAAGAACTGCAGATTACTCATCCACCTGCAGACGACACACGTGGGATGTGTTTGTTTGATTTACACAATTTGTAGCAGCTCCCAGGATTACATAATTACACTGTATTAATTAAATAAGAGCCTCACATTGTGTAAACTAACTGCTGGTTAACTATATAATTGTTAACTCTAGTGTCATTATTCATCTGTTGGACAACCATTCATAGCAAAAAACAGCTGGAAGCAGAAAAAACCCACAAGTGACCTGTGGAAATACTGACACTGAAGTGACAGCCTTAAAGAACAATTGACCTTACCATGTTCTGGCACTGACTGGTCAGTGATGATGAACTATAATTGTAATAATTAATCACAGAAGAATGTAAAATCCTTCTGTTCGGGATTGTATAATAAAATGTTTCCTACCTCCTAAACTTTCTCCCTCCATATCAACAAGTTATCGCTGTTTGATTGTGCTGTCATAGTTCTACCTGCAATCAAATACATGTTGATACGTGTTATAATTTTTTTATAGAAAATCCCAAACATTTTGGTGACGAGTAACTCTAGGATTATTGTTCTCAGACTCTCAGTACTGTGTTGTCAAATGTTATACCGAAATCACTGTGACATTTGGACAGGTAGAAATATTGGTGGATGGGTAAACAATGAAGTAGCCAAATGTTTTTTTCTAAAAAATCATAGATGTTAACTGAGTGTAAATGGTTGTCACATGTGTTTGTAGTTAATGTCAGGTTTTCAAAAAAAACATTTCAAGTTTCTCAAAGTGTGTGAGTCAACATCCACGTGTCCAACACAACAACGTGTGACTGGTAATTTTTTAATTCTGCATAAGGCCCTGAATGAATATTATTGACACCTTGATCTTAGATGACATACAACCATTTGATCCTCTTAAGCCAGGTGTGGTCACTGACTATACTCCCCATGGCAGGTATCCTACACATCAGGCGACATAAGTGACTTGGGACATAACATCTACAACTCTTCCAAGCTACTAACCCCTGTATGTTTTGTCTTATATGGTTATGTAACTTATGTTGTTTGTATAAATAGTAGGTTGACTCCAAGGTCGAAATTAGTTATCCTTCTCTCCTGAATCTAATAATATTATATATGCTGATAATAATTTAGGCTAGTTAAGGAAAAGACTGGGATCATGCACAGTTTATCTAGACCAATCTACTATTATAAAATAGGGGTTTGTGTTAGGGTCAGGTTTAGGGTTATGGTGTGTGTATTGCATGCATACAGGACATGCTACAGGCGCCCAGCCTGCAGGGTAATCAATCAATCATAGGTCATTAATATAGGAACCTTGACTACTAGGCCCCTATTTTATAATAGTAGACTGGTCTAGATAAGATGTGCGCCCCAAAGCTGACATGATCCAAAGACTGCTCTTATACCAGCCATTTCTTTTCGGTTGGGAGTTCTAGCCTTCTAGGTTGCACTACTTTTGGACTAAAACTTAAACACATGGCCACGCCCAAGACAAGACACCAAAATCCAAAAGCCTATGAAACAAATGCATGAAGTTGGATACAGTGATTTATGGGGTTAGTTATCTGAGTGTTTATTTGTTATAGTGCAAAACCCCTACTAACTAGGGCATCGCGCACTACTCCACTACTCTGATTGGTGTGTGGTTCTTGGTCAGTCTCATAGTGGATTGGGTTTGGGATACCGTCATACGACAAATTATCGTGGCATTCGTACAGCCGGACTAACATTATACGACCAGTAACAGTTGTGGAAGACCGATCTAATGATCTGTCAGTGACAGCAGTGCCAGTGACAGTGCCTCTACCAGAGTCAGAAATGTCAACAAGTTGAACGGCGGGCTGTCAGAATCGACGTGCCATCGCATGTCGCGTTTATCACGCCAGAGCGCTGAAGCATTAAATGGTCAACCCATGTAACGTGCTTCAACGACAAGGAGACACATACCTCACTGTAGAGGAATGAACAACATACAGACGATGAGCTAATGGGGGAGATTTTTATAGAAGGGAAAAACAGGAAACCACGGACGACGCAAAACAGGAAGTTGATTTATAAGCGCCACCTAGGATATGAAATCAGAAATGAGTGTAATTATGCTTAGAACGCCACCTGGCGATCATATTGTTATAACATTTCTAAGGTTAGAAGGCAGGGGTTGACTGCGCAATTAGAGACCTAATCACCAACACGCACCTGCAAAATTTCGAAGTTCAACATCGAGGATAATGAACTCTATCAAGCTCACAGAAAACAACTGAAACTGCCCCTGGGACCTTCACATGCGCTCTCTTGAAACTGGCTTTCCCTAATCGCCAACTGCACGAGTGCATGAGTGCATGCTTGCGTTAATTAATTTGCATGTGTGTTGCCTCTAATATAATTATATAATTGATAAATGCCTCTCTGTGTTTATGTCCCTGTTTCTTTCCCGGGCCCTTTCCCCAAACTCTTCTCCCATCTTCTCCCTTTCCCTTTACCCCCTCCCTCTCTTTCTCCCTCTCCCTCTGCCTCCCGGCCCCTGCTTCTGCCCATTCCCCTGCCCCTCCATCTCCCCCTCCCCCCTTTCTCGCGGTCCCTTCTCTCTCTCTCTCTCTCTCTCTCTCCTCCTCTCTCTCTCGCTCTCTCGCTCTCCCTCTCTCTCTCGCTCTCTCGCTCTCTCGCTCTCTCTCTCTCTCTCTCTCTCTCTCTCTCTCTCTCTCTCTCTCTCTCTCTCTCTCTCTCTCTCTCTCTCTCTCTCTCTCTCTCTCTCTTCTCTCTCTCTCTCTCTCTCTCTCTCTCTCTCTCTCTCTCTCATCTCTCTCTCTCCTCTTTCTCTCACTCTCTCTC
>JAODUO010000217.1:157500-245000 GCA_025642075.2 Ridgeia piscesae | reverse complement strand
CATGTTTACGCTGGTCACAGCTAGTAGACGTTAACCTGTATATATTGTCATGCATGTAAGAAGTCCATAAACAACACTCAAAACGAGGTGGAACGACATCCTGGACCGGATATACATTCCAGATTGGGTAGATGTCGGCCGTAACGTCGCGCTAACCCTTGCCAAGAACCGCTAACCTTTTGACATGAACCGCTAACCTTCGACGTTCTGGACCGCTCAACGTTCTGGACCGCCACACCGGAATGGTTGGAAGGTCGGATTTTTCAGGGACAGAACCCCGGTTCGAATATTGTGCTATGCACAATTTTGTTCAATCTACGTTGCTCCTGTTCACGCAGCTCTATGGATGAGCACCTTGCTATAAACAGTGGTGGATGTTTGTGGTCGAATTGTCTTCGGACATTAATTGCACCATGGTTGGTTTCCCTGAGAAGTCAAGATGGTATTTAATCGAAGAATACTTTGAGCAGTCCCAAGGATTAGATATTGCGCTATACAAGAGCTGACCTATTACTGGTTTTAGACTGCTAACCCAATTACACTCTAAAGTCTCCATAGAAGCATGTAAAAAGACTTTCTAGAAGCATGTAAAGTTTAACATGGACTGTGACATATTCTAAATGTGAAACAGCAATATATCAAAATGAAGTTGAAAAACCAATATGTCGGAATAATAATAAACATAACATTGAAACACAAATAAAACAGAATAACTATACATTTGAAACACATATATGTCAGAATAACTAAACAATCTAAACACCAACATATCAGAATAACTGTAAAGTTGAAAAACCAAATTTATCGGAATTACTGTAATGTGGAAACGCAAAAATATCAGCATATCTATATAATTGAAACACGAATATATCAGAATAACTATAAAGTTGAAACACGAATATATCAGAATATATATAAAGTTGAAACACGAATACATCAGAATAACTATGACGTCACGAGAATTGTATTGACTGTAGTGTTATGGTTTTGCTGTGCGTGATATACAACACACCTGGGAACTCTGAGAGTGTCGTCCACAGTAGGTCGGTGTAGTCTTTGTTGGTGAGTGCCTTACACGTCGCCTGGCAGGTCTGTTCCGCGGCAGCGTGGAGCTCCTCCGACCCACCTACAAGAAAACTTGCCGACGTCACATTTTGACGTTTGCATTTCAATTTCGGGGATTGCAAAAACCAGAAAAGTAAAGAAAGCTCCCTGTGTAACTACCGACACATTTGTAGGTAAGATTGTACTATTTATGTTGGCATAACTAACGTTACATTTTGCACTTGCAATTCATTGTACAGCTATATATAACAGACCACACCGCAAAACCCCATGTTAGAGGACACGACAGGTTGTCGCGCTTAAATCTTTTCCGGGCGTTATAAACTATCCGAGTGACGTTTCTGCGCATGCGCGATAAATGTAAACTCATCAAAGTGCGTTTCGAAAGCATTTATGGTATAAATACCACGGGCTGTTCGTTAACGCTCCTGTGGTGATTACTGTGAAGAGTTGCTTAACATTTCGTCCGATACATTAAACTATTACGTTTGTTTAAATCACTGTCACTGATTAAAGCGCACTGCAGTCACGTGATTTGCGTTTGCTATCAAAATTCGCCTAAAAACGTGTTTGCTTCGTGATAATTTGCGACAAATAACTTTGCTGAAAGACTATAAACGTATTAGCGAACAACCCGTGGTTTTTATACCATAAATGCTTTGCATGTCGCTGCACATAACGATTTTACATTTATCCCGCACATGCAGAAACGTCACCCGGATAGATTATAACGCCCGGAAAAATGTAACCGCTACAACGCAATTTTATGGCACGCAAATGATTACGTTTCAGCTGGCGCAATGACTCGAGTACGCAAACAGCATAATTCACTGTCGTTATATTATTACTTGACAACAGAATTATGTTTACGAATACGAAGATTGAAAGAAATAAGAACATGAATTATTTCACTTTGTCTTTAAATCACCAATGGTACTAAAGGATATACATACCAATGGTACCAAAGGATATACATACATAGAAAATACGATTAATGGAGTACATTTTGTAAATACAGTTTCTTAAAAAAACATTTAATGGTTATACTAATAGACGCGTATGTCATACGAGTACGTCACAGGAAATGCGTGAACTGGATGCGCGTTGGCAAGGAGATCGATTATCTCTGAGTGCAAGTTCCTTGTATCAGCTAAACTACGTTCCTATATAAATATTAATTTATTATTTGTCAATGCTGATTGCACATCTAATGGTAGGTACACGCTGTACTTTGTGTTGATTTGTAAAGAGTAATTACTTGTACACTAATTTGAATTATAATACATTCAGCCTTGCCCATACCATCATACTAATACTATGTGTGTGGAAGTCCACAATGCAACATATGCTGATGGCGTGTAAGGAAAATATTTGGGTCTTCACATTTCACACTGAAAAATACTGTTATGGGGACATTTCTAATCACCTCAGAGTAAATGATTTCCTTTAGCGGTTTAGTGGTATAGGTATATTTTGTGATCAGAAAACGACGAAGACATAACATTTTAACTCACAATCGTAACTTTATTTTACGAAAAAAGTTATACCTCAATCACGATTCACAAGGAAAATCTATTTTAAATCAACATTCACACTGTTGCATCTGGTCACAAATCAAACGGATAAAAGAGGTTTCACGTTTCACGAGGAAATAGTTGTGCTAATCACGGATCAGGAAAATATCCCCGCTCTCCGTATATTCTTCCAACGTATGTTACACTGGTTATAATTAACTAGGAAATAAAACGAATCAGGTGGATTATCAAACACCGTAGGACTTTAAACGAGAGTTGACACATATTAAACTATCTAAGATGTCGGTGTATATTAAGTCTTGTTGAACAAATGTATTTAAATGAAAACGATCACGTATATGCCTATATGTTTACTACATCAGTTAATCCAAATAAATGAAGGTATTACCATGACAACTGTCCCCAGTTTCAAAGAGTTCCGTTGTCATAAGAACGACACCGTAGTAAGAAAACGCATTCGCTAACCTGAAAGTCAAGATAAAACATTAAACAACATTTCAAACTACAACTTCAATGACTTTGTTCGTTGATTCACAGAGAAACGATGTCACTCCAGTGAAACAGAAAAATACATTTATACATTTTACGATATATTAAACATGTTTAAGACGAATTGAATGCATTTGCTAACTAAGGTAACCTAACAAAATTATTAAAAATTCTACTATGTCACATCGAAATAACGACAGCACCTGTGGTGGTTATAATGTTTGTTACGATGTTACGTTATGGTGACGATTATTAGCAACTGACGACAAGCGCATTGTCGTGAAACCAACACAGATGATACATAACAGGGCGACTCACCAAATAAACCAGAGCAAACATGTCGTCATTCTGAGTTCGGGAGTAAACAAATCTCGCATTTGACCTCTCTTTACTGGCTTGCTGCTCTGGGAAAGAAACATAGAAACAAACAAACATATAAATACATCAAATCACACACCATTGATAAATACATTTTGTCAACAATCACACATCTAACTTGTGTTGTATCACACATACAAGTGGCACACAGCACGCACTTAAAGGGACACAACAGCTACACTTGTTAGGTTCATGCATCTAAAAGAGTAGGCATTAGCAAATACAATTGAGTATAATATTATTATTCCCACTGTTTATGGCAACGGTTTATGTGAAGCTCTTTTAAAGACATATCACTTGCTTAGTATTTATTTTACCTATTTCTTGTACGTATTTATATACTTAATTAATTTATTAATTTGCCAATTTTAGTGCTGATTATTACTATTTTAATGTGTCTTATCAACTGTACCTGGATCACCAATCTTATAACTGGCATTTTAATGTATAACTGAAGAACATTTCCCGCTTTCAATGTAATGTTTAAACCTTGCAAATGCTTATTGGTCAAGCATCGCGGACATGTCTCAATATATTAGCAGTCAAGAACTGATATTTCACAAGGATCTCCCTCTGTGAAATAGAGTAAGGAGCCCAATGGAATCTTCAGGTCTTGAATAAGGTTTCACGTTTTGATGTAGCTCCCCATAGAACAAACAACAGTACGTGTATGTTCCACATGCATTTAAATGCCACTAATTCTTGTGGCAGAGCATTCTAGTCGATGTATCGTTACGCCGAGACAGAGTGTGTTTCAACGATTTTCCTAAATACATCAGCCTATGTCATCCTTTGCCAGGACTTCGTTGACAAATCTATCAATTAAGAAACACCAATAAATAGGGCAGTAGATAAGCCAACTCGTGTACGTATGTAGTTGTGTACGTATGTACGTACATACGTGTATACGTGTGTACACATGAACGTGCATCATACGTGTGTACTGTGTACGTGTATACGTATGCACGTATATATGTGTATACTTGCATATGTATATATATATATATATATATATATATGTATATATATATATATATATATATATATATATATATGTATATATATATATGTATATATATATATATATATATATATATATATATATATATATAATATATATATATATATATATATATATATATACATATATATATAATATATATATATAATATATATATATATATATACATATATAAAAACACATATATATATATATATACATATATATATATATATATATATATATATATATATATATATATATATATATATATATATATGTATATATATATTTTATATATAGTATATATATATATATATATATATATACGTGCATGCGTGCACACGTGCACCATGTCCGTGACTTGAGCTACGTACTCGAGGGGCGGTGTCGATGATTCTGCCGAGCGGCATCGGCTTGTTGTTGTCGCGGGCGATGCGTCGTAGCGTCGCTGCTGCCTTGTCCGGCTGACCTCGGGCGATGTCAAAGCGCGCGCTCTCCGGTAACCACTGGCAACAACCAATACTAGTATCAGTGGTGAACATAATAATGTAATTAATTAATCACCATCATTGTCGTCGTTACGTTCGTCGTCGCGTTCATCATCATCATAATCATCATCATTTTCATAAGTATTATCGCCGTCGCCGTCGCCGTCGCCGTCGCCGTCGCCGTCGCCGTCGCCGTCGCCGTCGCCGTCGCCGTCGCCGTCGCCGTCGCCGTCGCCGTCGCCGTCGCCGTCGCCGTCGCCGTCGCCGTCGCCGTCGCCGTCGCCGTCGCCTCGCCGTCGCCGTCGCCGTCGTCAGCGTCAGCATCAGCATCATCATCATCATCATCATCATCATCATCATCATCATCATCATCATCATCATCATCATCATCATCATCATCATCATCATCATCATCATCATCATAATCATAATCATAATCATAATCATAATCATAATCATAATCATAATCATAATCATAATCATAATCATAATCATAATCATAATCATAATCATAATCATAATCATAATCAGTAATAATAATAATTATTATGTAATATATTTGTCTTTGCAATTATATAGATTGGACCGAGTACACAAATGCATGCATGATAAAGTACACGTTTGCCAAAACTAGTAGAAAATAATAAATAATAAAAATGTAAATAAATATGTTATATATCTATAAAAACGTATAATTCAAACTATAAAATATATTTATGAAATGTAAATACAATTATATAACATATTTTATCTATATATATATATATACGATTCCTAAATTTACATATATATATATATATATATTATATATATATATATATATTCGCGCATCCATATATGTATAATATATATATATATATATATATATATATATATATATATATATATATATATATATATATATATAGAGAGAGAGAGAGAGAGAGAGAGAGAGAGAGAGAGAAAGACAGAGACAGAGACAGAGACAGAGACAGAGACAGAGACAGAGACAGAGACAGAGACAGAGACAGAGACAGAGACAGAGACAGAGACAGAGACAGAGACAGAGACAGAGACAGAGACAGAGACAGAGACAGAGACAGAGACAGAGACAGAGACAGATATAATTTTACGCACCCATATATATATATATATATATATATATATATATATATATATATATATATATATATATATATATATATATATATATATATAAGTTTTGACGTCATCTATAGATTCAATACAAGTGACGTAGTGATACATTTACGGCAGATGTAGGCAGTACATTTTATATCCTAGAAGGAAATTAAAATAAACACACTACCCATTTTAGAAAAAGACATCACGTCCGTACACTGCAATTAATATCATTTCCGTGGTACACGTCTTATTTACCTACAACACGTCTGAACACAGCCCGTACTTACGACACACGCCAGCGTGAAGATAAACACGTCTGAACACAGCCCGTACTTACGACACACGCCAGCGTGAAGATAAACACGTCTGAACACAGCCCGTACTTACGACACACGCCAGCGTGAAGATAAACACGTCTGAACACAGCCCGTACTTACGACACACGCCAGCGTGAAGATAAACACGTCTGAACACAGCCCGTACTTACGACACACGCCAGCGTGAAGATAAACACGTCTGAACACAGCCCGTACTTACGACACACGCCAGCGTGAAGATAAACACGTCTGAACACAGCCCGTACTTACGACACACGCCAGCGTGAAGATAAACAGCGGGAGGGCACCGATGAAGAGCAGGTATCGCCAGCCGAGGGTCGGCATCACGAAGATGGAGATGAAGACGATGAAGCAGGCTCCGGTGGCCCAGAACAACTGGAAACGTCACAAAGATCGACATGAAGCAGCGACGATGTTCGAATGATCACGACACGAATAGATTGGCGTAAAGAGAAGGGAGAAAGGCCCCGTGGTTTGGTTAAGTTATGTCATACGATTTACACTTTCATCTCAACGTATATCGTTAGTTCAGTAACTTATAGACATTTCCTCAGTTTAATGTGTCAGTGACATGTTCTCATTACGTATTCCGCCGAAATACCCGATAATCATCAGTGAATATGCTATTTATAATATGTTTGCCGTTATTTAAAACAAGATCTGCGGACAGTATAATCTAGATCTATGAATAATGTTCGCCTAGACAGGGTGTAGGGGCGGAGCCACAGAGGGCAGTCAAGCGTGACCAGTCTTGCCAGTAATCCCTCATCTTTATGTTCTCCAAAAACTTCTAATTACACCCGCCTTTAAATTACCCAGAACGGCTGCACATTCCAAAGATCTGGGGCACATCAGGGTAGCGCGGACATATTGCAAACATCTTGTATAAAGGAGGCACTTGTGATATCTTTGAATGCAAAGAACACTATAAAACCAGTGGACACAAGTTTGCACCTATTTAGATAGATTTATTGCTGAATCTGCATTATGGCTACGGATGAAACAAGTTACTTATAGGCTATACGTTAAGTTTGCGGGTACGATATTTCATGGGCATGTGCCATCAAAATAAAACTTATAGTGCATTGTATTGTACTGTAGTGCCTAGAAATATGTCTTTGCAATGATCACGTAGCATTGGCGCAATCACCTGTCCTGCCTCGCTGAAAAGTAGCAGAATAACACGGCCGGCTGAAACTTCTGTCGGTGCACCTCGAGTAATGTCCATCATAACATTTACAATGTGGACATTAGCAGCGTCTTCTCATCTAATGCGAACACTTGCAGGTAGAATGTAGGTAGAAAGACGGAAGAATGCAGGTAGCGACCAATAATTAATTGTAATATTATTATCCAAAGTCATCTTACAAAATCCTGTACATGACTTTGTGCCGGTTCCATACTGCCCATAATAATTTATAACCACGTCGTATGCTTCATATCGTCCTGAAAATGTCTCTGCGTTGTGTTCTATGTTCTATTTTCAATTCTAACAAGAACAGTTCTGTTTCAGTCTACTTGTCGTCGTACCTCGATCATGACCAAACACCTAGCCCGGCTCTTGGAGGGCAGGAACTCGGCGTACAACGTCACACTGAAGCAGAATGTGTTGACAGTAAACGATGGATAATCGCAGAAAGACGTACACGAATATATTTTGCCTCCATTCAGCAGTGGTTATTGCAATTATCTATTAACTATGGCCTTATTGATCACACTAACACCAATTTTATTCTTTACCAATTGAAGAAAATACGACAATTTTGCTAAATGATGTTGCGACAGAAACGTAACCAGCATGATAGTTAAACATGAACTCTAAAACGTTATTATGCCGTACTTCATTACGATGTTCATTTAGAGCAATGTCCATCTGAAATTGTTTATCTTTTGATAGCGATATATATATATATATATATATATATATATATATATTATATATCTATCATATTATATATATATATATATATATATATATATATATATATATATATATCCTATCATATATATATATATATATATATATATATATATATATATATATATCGCTGCTCAGTTATAGTTCTAAGATTATAACAATAATGCACGATCTTCAAATCAAGCCAAGTAAGCTACTACTTGAATTATTTACACATTATATAAAATATTCAAGATTTGAATTTGGAATGATAACGTTATCTATTAGTTATACTACATATAATGCACGACGCTTTATCCCATACTCTTTATAGGCCGAATTAAATATTTAGAGCGTCTGCACGGTGCATTATTTTAACCCACAATAAATCAGCTGAATCGACACAAACATATCAAGAGAGTCAATACATCGGTGTTTGCCTACGTCACAGCCACAAGTGTATAATTAGTTGTTACGTACGACTGTGGCACGCCCCCGATGCCGACTCCCACGAGCCCCCGAAGGATGAGGATCCAGAGGTAGGACGGAGCAATGGCGCTCAACAACCCGTAGTATAAGGTGAAGGTCGAGCAGAGAATGAGTTCCTGGAAACGAACGCAGACCGGATGTAGATTATAATATCACATGTTTAAGATAAATGAGTGGTAGTATAGTTATCACAGGAGAGTGGTTGTTGTATGGTCATGCAAACAGTGTAAATATTTACATAATTTCTAACAGGAAGTCTGTCGAATGTGTGAAAATGGGAAATTGTTCAACACCAAAGGGCATGTTGTCGTTGTTTTGAAAATTAATGTTTTGTCTACCGTTTCAACAGATTCTCGGATCGTATCTTCAAATTACAAACGTTGCTACCGATTTAGTAAACACTGTATGGGGGAGACATTGCGCCACCAATATAGATATAATCGTCTTAACTAAGAACCTTATGCTGCTTAATAAGACAAAACAAACCGCTTCCTTCAAGGTAGAGGTTTCTTTTTTCTGGAGTTTACAAGTAAAATACTCAGTTAGAAGCTTAACAAACCTGCTTCTCCATGTGTTTCTTCATTTTCTTTTGTTGGTCCTTCAAGAAGTATTCTTGAAGGACCAACAAATAGTTAGTTATTGAAATATAAGTTAAACATATGATATAATAGTTGTTTTAGTTTCTAGTGATTGTTTAGTTACACATAGGATATGTATCAGCGTTAATGTACGTTGGTGCTTTCGTTATGTCTTATGTCCACAACTACCCAAAGCAATTGACTGAAACAACCTGCCGACAAAATTCAATAAATAACCTAATTGCAGTTGCGAAAAAAGTTGGGATATAAAACGCACCATTATATATCGATATTTTCAGAAGCAGCACATATAAAAATCGAGGGAACTGACATGTTTCAATCACTCATCAATTCACGAAATCTGTGCATTGCAGTAAATCGTAGCAGTCATCCCAGTATGTCTGGCTTCACTCACCACCTTCCTGCCGTACTTGTCGCAGATCTTGCCCCAGATGCTCGAGCTGATCATCATACCAGCGAAGACGACCTGGATAATACACATAATCACATAGTTATTCCTTGCAATGACATAAGCGATTCTATATTATCTGATTGCGTTCGTTCATTCGCAGATAATTGAACATATTCGAAGAACGCCGAGGCGCGGCGTCTACAGCAACGGATTATCGATGGAGATTTTAATACTTGTGTAAGAACAGTTTTCGAGCAGTAATTGGTGTGATGGCTGAATAGTTCACAGGTATGTCGAAATTATATACGATTGAACAGGCGTGCCAGGAGCCATTGGTCAGGGAGTAGTGTATATATATATATATATATATATATATATATATATATATATATATATATATATATATATATATATATATACTATATATATATATATATTGTATATATATATATATATGTGTGTATATACATATATATTATATATGTACATATTGTATATATATATTATATATATATATATATATATAAGTATAAATATAATATATATATATATATATATATATATATATATATATATATATACATACCTTATTATAAGTTTATATATATATATATATATATATATCATTATTTTCGATTGCATAACTTTGTCAAATGCACGTGCTTCATTTGAATGTGATGTACTATTTTAGTGATTAAGTGGTCTGGAATAATGAACCAATAACTCACAATTAAGCTTAAATACAAGGAAATATACACGGCAATCTATAATGCTAAATGTTACCACACAGAGATACTGAGTACAGCAAATCTCACGATTTGAAAAAAAATTGGTTAACAATCAATAATCCGTTGAACTATATTGCTGATGTGCAGCTTTTGGCGTGCATAGTTGCACATGTAATGTAATGTGTACGCCTTGGTGGACAGGTTTTTTCCTCTTCAAATTGTACTAAACGAGCACGTTCGGGACTGGGACCACCTCCACAGTCTTCATTAGCTGTGGGTCCTCGGAAGGAATGTGTGAGTGTGGCTAGACGTTGACGTCTGGCTCAGTTTAGTTTCATTGTTTATCTCGCGTTTCCTTCCCTGACATATCCTTGGCATTTCGTCATAACGCGCCAGTGTGTCTTCGTCTTCACAGCTGTCTTGCTCTTCTTCTGTTTCTTTTTCTTCTTAATATTATCGTCATCGTCATCATCTTCTTCTTCATATTGTTCGTCTTCTGCTTTACCTTTCACTATGATCGTCTTCTTCAACAACAAACGATCGGAACATTACTAAAATGGCTGTGTTACAGTCAAAACCCTTACTATACACCCGCGAGTGACAGTCACATCGTCAATATACTATGGCATGCTGCCCTATATAGCATTTCTTACCTGCCGCGTTTGTTGGTTGCAGTCGACCATGTTTTTGAAAGGAGTCAACATCAAGTTTAAAATCTACGTTGATTAGCCTTGATACCCTTCACGTGTCGTCCACTCACCGTGGTCAGCATGGCCTGTTGCCAACTGGACAGTGCCCAGTCGCAGTGTAGGGCCGGCGCTAGGATGCTCAGAATCATCATCTCCATCGCGTCTGCCATCTGATGTCATTAACGACACACAACGGGGAACATCAGCGAGGCACGACGAATGTGTTGTATACTACTGCTACTGCTACTGCTACTGCTCTACTGCTACTGGTACTGCTACTGCTACTGCTGCTGCTGCTGCTGCTACTGCTACTGCTCTGCTACTGCTGCTACTGCTGCTGCTACTGCTACTGCTCTGCTACTGCTACTGCTACTGCTACTGCTACTGCTGCTGCTGCTGCTGCTGCTGCTGCTACTGCTGCTAGCTGCTACTGCTACTGCTACTGCTACTGCTACTGCTGCTCTGCTAGCTGCTGCTGCTGCTGCTGCTGCTGCTGCTGCTGCTGCTGCTACTGCTACTGCTACTGCTACTGCTACTGCTACTGCTACTGCTACCGCTCGCTACCGCTACGCTACCGCTACTCGCTACGCTACCGCTACCGCTACCGCTACCGCTACCTGCTACGCTACGCTACTACCTACTACCTCTACCACTACCTGCTAGCTACTACCTACTCTCTACTACTCTCATGACTGCTGCTGCTGCTGCTGCTGCTGTGTGCGTGCTGCTGCTGCGTGCTGACTGCTCTACTACTGCTGCTACTGCTGCTGCTGCTGCAGCTGCTCGTGCTGCTGTGTGTTGACACTACTGATAGTACATCTGCTGACGCACCGCTACCGCTACCGCTACCGCTACCGCTACCACTACCACTACCACTACCACTACCACTACCACTACCACTACCACTGCCGGTGCTCTGCTGCTGCTCTGCTCTGCTGCTGCTCTGCTGCTCTGCTCTGCTGCTGCTGCTCTACTACTACTACTACTACATGCGTGCGTGTGTATGTACGTAAGTGCGTGCGTGCGTGCGTGCGTGCGTGCGTGCGTGCGTGCGTGCATGGGTGCGTGCGAGTGTAGAAGTGTATATATGTGTGCATATATGTCTGCGCGCGAGCGTGCGTTCGTGCGTGTATGTGTGTGTGCACGCCATCTATGATAGTATAGGAGAATATGCACAATGATGAACATGCTGCCACGTACGTGTGTACGTTCCTATATACCACGTTCACGTACATGAATACCTGTGTGACTGCGAATATAGAGAAACCTACCCAGATGAGACCGGTGAAGAGAGACAGTTTCACTTGGAACATGCCAAAGCCAATAGCGTCGACGGCCTGGTCGACTGTTAGCGTGTCTACAAAGAAAAGGTACAATATCTGACGTGTTTGTCCTGACCATACATTAAACAGGTAACAGGGAAACAACGTCCGGATTTAGCAAACAACTCGGAGCATAAGCAAACACATGCGAATTAGTGCCGCTAATGCTACCTGCGCGACAAATATGTTTGCAGATATAAAGGGGCTTTGAACCAGAGACAACATATCTCGCATCCAGTAACCGACTGCTGGACATTTGTCTCCGCCTCGTGTAGCCATAATGTCACCTTCTCCATTGTCTGATTCCACCGATGACACCCGAAGACGCAGTGACATTAGTGATGCATCCTCGCACGCCAGGGGTCGTTGTGCTACGCTACTACCCCTGGCAGGTCGTCTCTGTAAAGCTCGGGAGTGAGCGGTGTCGAACTATATAATTAGAACATTTGACTTCGCCAGTCGCTACTGCGTCAACCGTCAGAACAGCGCAAATACCCGCCCAAATCTGAAGACTAGTTGGAATCACAAAATAATAACCCATTCACGTCCTAAACATTGCATGTAACACGAGCTGTGTGTGACAGAGCTTATAAATATTTTATTTCCACGTCGTCCCGACCACTGGAGCCACTTATATCCATCAACATGATATTTCTGTAATGAGATATGAGTTGTTATATAAGTTATATATGCAGACATACACACGAGAGTATTGCACTCGTGCTTAGGTGATCGAGTAAGCCGACTTTAGGGAAATGTTTTTTTATATATAAACTACCAATCAGGTTGTACTTAACATTCCCCGCTCAGTTGATTTAGACACTAGCAACTATTTATATTGACATTCAGATACGTAAGCCCTATTGTGTGACAGGTAAAGTCAAAGGGTACTGACAGTTTAAAAACAATCAATAAAACTAATTTAGATCGTCGCGCAGGGTAACAAGTGAATGTGTGGATGTACATATTATGCTATAGCGACTACAGCAAGACTACATTGCTGCATTTCTTCGCTGAATTGTAACCGGAATTTTCTGCTTTTCTTCAGCACCATTCGGTGTCAATCGGATGATTTCGACATCAGAAATTGAAGGTTGAGAAACGGCAGGGGACACATGCAAACGGTCTGCATGACACGCCGAGTTAATACCGGTAGATGAAAGGTCTAGGCATGTACCCGCGCTCAATCCTACGCCTATGTGGTTGGAAAGTTCGATGTGTTCTTGTCTGTCTACACAGCGTAGACCATACCACCACGCACTAACGTCCACATGTCGCCAACGCCCAAGTCTGAATTGGTGTGAACGAACTAGGAATGTCAGATTGACGACAAGGCAAACGAAAAATTAGCTATAACGAAGGCGGACAAAATGACCTTTAAAGGTCACTATCGACTCATTTAATGTTTTCGATCATCTTGTTGCTAACAAGGCGACTTATGTAGAATCCAATACATTTTATTCGTTTATGTTAGTTTGTCACTTGGATGTGGTGACAAACCGAATATGTGCAGTCGAACGTCGTTTTTGTGTGATACGGTCACCTCGTAATTAAAGTCATCCCGGGGAATTCACATATTATTTATGTACGAGTAAATCTAACAGTTATCTTCTATCTAACTGAATTATCAAACTTAAATCTATCTAACTGAAACATCGTTTAATGCAATATATATATATATATATATATATATATATATATATATATATATATATATATATTGCATTAAACTAAGTTTCAGTTAGATAACCGTTTTCTGGTAGATACAACAAGATCGGATTTAAATAAGAGATGAGCAGTCTGTATGTAACCTTTTCATAAATATTTACCCAGTACATAATTATATGATATGGAGCAAACTTATTTGGCCTACCATCTTCAAACGTCGTGGCGCATGACGGCGTCACCGACAGCTGGCGCTCGAAGCTAGGAATCGTCTGGAACTCCACTTGGGTGGGCGATATTAGGTGGTCTTGTCCGGAGATATTTTCGTATGTGCCGCTGGAATCTCCGCGGCGATACTTCACAATTCTGCAAGTTACAACGACGCAAGTTACAGGTGTTCTGCCGAAGCATGGACACTGCAGTTATAAGAAAGAAGAAACGCCGACAAACAAGTCTGTAAAGTTGAAATGGCGGAATGTAATGGTTTTCTGTGTCAACATAAAGAGTATAATGATGTGTCTGAATGTGTATAGAGTTTTGTATAGTTATCACGTGGTAGCCGTACTAAAATCTGAACAGTATGCCCCGACTTTCGATACAATCACGATTCGACAGCGTAATGATGCTGAAGCTCCGACTCAACCACCCCCCACCACCCACCCACCCACCCACCCACGAGTGCGTGTGCGTGTGCGTGTGCGTGTGCGTGTGCGTGTGCGTGTGCGTGTGCGTGTGCGTGTGCGTGTGCGTGTGCGTGTGCGTGTGCGTGTGCGTGTGCGTGTGCGTGTGCGTGTGCGTGTGCGTGTGCGTGTGCGTGTGCGTGTGCGTGTGCGTGTGCGTGTGCGTGTGCGTGTGCGTGTGCGTGTGCGTGTGCGTGTGCGTGTGCGTGTGCGTGTGCGTGTGCGTGTGCGTGTGCGTGTGCGTGTGCGTGTGCGTGTGCGGAAGTGTGTGTAATCCTGCTTTTACGTGCTTGATTTTACATTATAGCGTACAAAATAATAGTTTAGCGATCTCCATCATCATTACGCCTTCGAAGAATCTACAACACCTTCGACCATAAGACAAATCTCCGAAACTTCGACTATTGAAAAATCTCCGTCATCGAGTTGCCGGGTCTGGAGCTGTTTCGGCGAAAATATGATTGATACTAGCGGTCTGACGGCGAGAGACGCATTCCGGACAAGCAACCACTCCACGGACTGGCCGCTGTACACTCGTATCGCGGCCAATAACGGTCGTGACGCGAGGCACAGCGATCACATACCAGTGCATAGTTGGCCATTGTCGCATTTGCCTTATCGATTGTTTGTCGCGCAGTGACGGGCAACAATTCAGCGTGCAAATTACATCAGAGAAACATCTCCAGACAAGCGTTGTAACGACATCAGTGGCTGTAATGATGTGTAGAGTCGTACGTGTGTGTGATGAATGTGGTCGTGTGTGAAATGGGAAAGACACATGAACGTCTTAGTCGATCAGAAGTGGCCTGGACAAGGTCTGTGGAAGGAGCTTAGAGAGGGTGGCTGCGTTCCGCCCAGTATCGACAGAGGACCAGTGCGCCAACTAAACCTTCTCTTATGACTACTGGTGTATCTGGGATGTTGGAAATCGCGTGGGGAGTAAAACTGTTTGAGCACATACAGGCATGATTGGTGTGTCATGTAGTGGCGCAATATGTTATTATTAAAAATTAATTTTCAGTGTCAATGGGGACAATGGCCCAAATGCCCCGTCCCCAAATAGGGTAATGCTCGTGACTCGTTGGTCAACGTTTGAATGTTGAGCAGTAGTTTTGTTTGCCTTTGTTAAATTTCAGCCAATTTCGCACATACTGTACGCATGCAAGCACCCATGAGGGCACACACGAACGCATGCACGCATGCACACACAACACACACACACACACACACAAACACACACACACACACACACACACACACACACACACACACACACACACACACACACACACACACACACACACACACACACACACACACACACACACACACACACACACACACATCTCTCTCTCTCTCTCTCTCTCTCCAATGGTGTCGGGTGTTGGTGTTTTTATAGAAACATATGTTACCACAATCCGGGCAATTCTTGAGCTCGTCCCACTTTGTGGAGATCTAATAACTAATGCTCTGCAATTGTCACAATTTGTAAAAATAAATTAAACAGCTGGTGCACGAGCTATCGTTCCTTTGTGAGCACACCACGCCATATATCCACCCTCATTACCACTCCTCCAGGCAACTCCTAGATCCGGCACATCAGATGCACTTCCCCGGTACCACATATCATTACGTGCTGCGCCTTGCACGTCGAGACGGCGTCAATACGAGACAGACCCGACCCACAGTCCGACTTACGGTATCGTCATCACGGGTCGTGCGGAATCCATGCTGGCGTCCCTTCTCCTGCTCCGTGTCGTCTTCGGTTGGACGCCCGGAAGAGGACGAAGGGCGATATGTCACGGTCCTGTGTTCGTTGTTCTCAATGAACGATACAGGTCGTCGTGAGCAGCGAAGTCGCGACGCTCACCGAGCATATATTATATTAATGAAGCGAACACTAATTCACGCTCACGTCGAGCCGAGCGAAGGAGATCGATATCGATTTATCATGCTGCGGGGGAAACCCCATTGGCCTGTGGGTGGCCTGGCGTTGGTACTAGGCCGGTTGTCATGCAGCAGTCCTCTCGTTGGAGTTCGGCTATTTTCGGCTCAACCAAATGCATTGTGGGTCTACATCCACCCGTGCTGTTTCCTTCGAATGATGATGTTGTATCTCTTCTGTCTTGACAATGGATGGGCAACCATTAAGATGGTTAAATTGTTTTGATTAGTTAAATAGCACTGTATTATTTATAATATAACCTTTACAACAATAATGTATATTATACGTTACGGTTGTCAAAGCGACACAACCTAATGCATAACGAATATGTTTATTTGAAGAAAAAAACTTACGTTGTTTTGCCATTTATAGTAGCTGATATGTACATTTTTTTGGCCAGGTCTTTATTTTGGCCAGGCAAGAAACTGTACAGGAAATGATCACCAAAATTAAATTTTGTAGAGACAACGCTGAAAGGAATCGAAATGGGCCTGGGGACTACTTAAATAAAGTTGCCAGGAGCTATTGCACAACATTTTGCACTAAAATCTATTTTGATCCTTAACAATAATCTTGAATACATGAAAACTGTTACCACGACGACGCGTCAGTTAGACACTGTCACTGGTGTGTCATGGAAATAATGACCTCGGTAATATGAAAGAGGATATTTGCGTTTTGAAAAAGTCATTAAATTTAACAACGGATTTTTTTAACGAAGAATTTTCTTTATGAGTTCTTTATCTTAGCGAAACGGCCCCTGGGCACCTGCAAACGCTCTCCATTGTTCTCCCCGTACTGATTTGTTTCGATTTACAATTGGCCGTTATGGAGAACTTGCAAATAGAGAGGATTGACTAATGCGACTAGATCGCCCAACTGTTTTTATCACATCTATTAAGAAAATACTCGGAAATACGTCAATAAACTATATGTAAAAGCCTTACATTAATACAAACACACACTCAGGCGTGCACACGCGCGCACGCACGCACGCACGCACACCCACACACAAGCACATTACATATAACATAAAAAATTTAAACATTAAAAAATATATACTAACATGTAAATAATATACGCTGTATATTAACATGTAAATAATAATAATAATATAATACACACACAAACAAACAAACAAAACACACACACACATCATACACACACATATATATATATATATATATTTATATATATATATATATATATATATATATATATATATATATATATATGTGTGTGTGTGTGTGTGATGTGTGTTTATGTATAAGTGTATGTACATGTGTATGTATTATGTATTGTACGTATATATATATATATATATATATATATATATAATGGTAAATCATAGAGGTATAGCCCTAGATAGTATTGCACCTCGGGGGGGGGCATGTAGTGCTTGAAACTAACGTGAACCGCAACATGTGTCTATTCCACATCAAATATTAACATGTCATGTTAGACGGGTCTTACCAAGGAATGACAACGCATGACCATCAACATTACCTGGAAACAACTGTTTACAAACGTAACATTCTACCGAGGTGTGAGTAACAGTACACAAAATACACAGGAAAGAAGTCTGGTATTTGCGAAATCGCATCCGTGATCATCAAACAAATGCTGTCGGAACACAGAAGGGCAGACCGCGCGCACAGACGGGCAGTCCGGTGGACTAGCGGACGACAGCGGCGTGTCTAGTGCAAATATTAATGACGATCCTGTTACACTATTCATTTCCTACTACATTTATGCGAAACAAGCAGTTGTTCAAGCCACGCAAACACGAAATAAACTGAATCACAGTCCGAAATAAGAATGTTCACTACATCGATATTTCCTATGATCACGACCGAAAGTATATTTTTGTGTGGATCTAGCACGTGGCCTCAGTAATAACCGAGGTCATCTATTGTCATAAAGAGCAACGGGCTAACGTTAATAAAACGTTGTGGGGACGTAAATAATCCTTCAATTTCGATTCAAATGAGGAATCTCCAATTATAACTAGCTGGTTACTCCTATAGCGACACCAAAGAACCAGTGCAAATATTGATTCCACTCGTGTGAAGAAGGCAGACTGGAACAAAACAAACACTGATCTATCTGATAGGTGAAGACTTTGTCGTTGAAGCTGTTGATCTTCTGTGACAAATAAACAGTTCAATTGGTCTTTCTAGAAACGGTTCATTCATCAATCCGCTCCAGTGCGTGCAGTATGGGGCATAACAAAATATGTTAATTTTAACCTACAGTTTGAACGGCATAGTAGGTCTTGGTTCCCTGCGACCTAGAGTTTAAATGTGGCAAAATGACGTGTATTAAGCTGGTCTGGCGCTTCACCAAACGAACTACAGTTTATATAACAGACAGGCAGTTGCTACATTAAGCAGATAGATGTCGCTATATCAATAGGGCGCTTTATTATTAGCATTAGTCAACAATGTATTGGCTATTATCTTGTCCTAAATTAATACAAAATTAGTTGAATAAAATTCTTCTGCATATACTCCTAAATAATGATGTGTGTGTGTTGTTGTGTGTGTGTGTGTGTGTGTGTGTGTGTGTGTGTGTGTGTGTGTGTGTGTGTGTGTGTGTGTGTGTGTGTGTGTGTGTGTGTGTGTGTGTGTGTGTGTGTGTGTGTGTTTGTGTTTGTGATGTTTGTTGATATATAATATATAGTATATATAACATATATATATATATATATATATATATATATATATATATATATATATATATATATATATATATATATATATATATATATATTATTATATTTTACACGGTTATATTTATATCAGATATATATATATATATATAGGTATATATATATATATATATATATATATATATTATATATATATTATTGTTTCGTCCCCTTACACGCGCTTACTATTTTTGCGTGATGTATTTATCGTTAATCCGGCGCGCAACAAATAGTTCAACATTACGTAACCGCTAAAGCTCTTGTACCGTTAGTGGTTTGTTTGCGTCCCCCCTCACAGCGACGTCGGTAACACGGCCAACACGCTACAGCACGCGTCTCACACATAAAGCGCCGAGCCGCGATTAGAGTAAGTAAAGACGTCGCCGCCCATGCGTGTCAATATGAGGGTCTAACTCAACATGGTCGGTTGCCTGGGCATGGTTGGTCGAACCGCACAAGCGCAAGCAGAAGACACAATGCCCTTTAATTGATATTGCCGCCTATTCTAAGCCGTGTCAACACAGTGTTGGTGCAGTCGCTGTCGCTCTGTGCCGATGAGTATTTCGTGCAACGGGACTTGAAAGACACACTTCGGATGGCAAAATATTATTGCTGGCTCATAAGTGTCAATGGTGATGAATTAGTAGGACTACGGTCATACTCGACTTGAAGTCTGAACCGTCAGAAGTAGCCGGCTGGTGTAGGTCTACAAGGTGGCGTATGACTAAGTCTGATCGTGCTTTAACCGGTAAGTTATGTATTTACTTTCTAGCATACAACTTTGGCGGGTCATCGTTAGTACTACTTAGTTATACATGTTTCCAGCATTCGGCTACGTTCTATTAATTCACTAGTCTGTATGTATGACGGTTATAATATCATCAACTTATGAGTTCTCAGTCAACTATTCAGCCTTTTCTCACAACAGTATCTCCAGGCCGACCTTTCCATGCTTAGGGTAGTCGTTGTCAGGGTGCTTGTCCTTCTTAGAATGATTCGTTGACATTCCAAATTAATACGAAACCCAGAATCAAGAGTTACGAGGAATACACCGTACCTACTATTTAGAGCCAGGTTTAACTCCAAATATACCATGTCTGCCATATTCGGGTATTGCACTCGGGGCACCGGCAGTGCCTACACTATCGCGCCCCATCAACCAGTATATAATCGTTATAGGAAAATACGGTGACGTTGCACAGTATTGCTCTTGGTTGTTTGACGAAATCTGGTGTATAGTCAGTGTGTGTTCTAATGTAACAGTTTACCCCTGGTTATTTCCCCTGGAGAGGGATAGTACCCAAGGACATGTTCCCTATCCCTGACTCTCTTCAACACGCCACACATTTCATTGTAAACATTCTTTTATAGCAACTAAATTGCACACTTGAGGCAACGATAGGATACTATGAATTCAATGTCTATTACCGATGTCACTGAGCTGTACGTGTTATAGTTAACACCACAAATAATGAAATATGCATAAATAGTCTATTACGTAGTGTTGACACTTTATACATCAGTATCTAATAAAAAACGACAATTTACGCATTACGCGACTTGTAGTAATGCACTGGATCTATTCAATCGCCGAGAAACACTTAATGTCAACAACACATGTAGGGTGCGACTTCGCGTCTAACAAAGAAAACATCCACGACCGTGAAATCACCAACGCTTAGGCAAGCATTTACACAAAACGACCAATTATGAATAAGATTAGGCTATAAATCGGTGGGAAGGTGTTGTAAGTAGGTCTAACCACCGGCGGTGTATATCTAATAAATTCTGAAACACAAAACTGGAGGCGACAACCGAAGCCGCATTCACACCGGATGAGTTAAATCGACCGTTCAGATTGTGTACATTAACGTATAGAACAGCATGTTCAGGCAGGACACGAGGATTACGCCACGGTTATGCAACGTGTGGTGTGGATATTTCAAACGAACACGATTACTATTTAGGTTCCACAACAACCTTCTCACCTTTAGGAATATTTCTGGATTACGAAATGTACAACAGTCACTTGTATACAATTGGTATTAGTGTTTTTTCTCCGTGGGTCTTTAATATTCGGTCCTTTGTTTTAAACGTCTGTGTGTGTGTGTGGTGTGTGTGTGTGTGTGTGTGTGTGTGTGTGTGTGTGTGTGTGCGCTTGCGCGTATATGTATGTGTGTGCGCGCGCGTGCGTGTGTGTCATGACACGCGCGCGTGTGTGTGTTACGCTGTGTGTGATGAGTGGTGGTGGTGTGTGTGTGTGTGTGTGTGTGTGTGTGTGTGTGTGTGTGTGTGTGTGTGTGTGTGTGTGTGTGTGTGTGTGTGTGTGTGTGTGTGTGTGTGTGTGTGTGTGTGTGTGTGTGTGTGTGATGACACGCGTGTATGAGTGTAGCCGGAACGGTTTCAGCCACCTACCAGTTTCTGCTGTCTTTTGCTATGACTATACAAATTAGTCACGTATTTGTGACTAATAAAAATAGATAGGCAAACATCTGGTTTGTAATATACCCTGTTATATGTTGATAGCGAATGCAGCTCAAGTTTTTCGTTTATCGAACAAAATTGTTGCTCTTCATACAAATAACCACTGGAAAGGGTTACCAACCAATCCCATAGTGTTCATGCATTTAACAGATTGAATTTTTCAACAAGAGAGTAAGGCTTTTTGATCAAGATTCGTCATAGGTAGTGTATTACCCTTGTGTTGCGAAATTAGTTTTTAAATAAAACAACCTTTATAACAAATTATGCACACACCAATACAATTAATGAAATATCTACAACTGATTACGGGTATTGGTTTCATGCTTATAACTGTAGTTATATATTTTAAACATTTAAAACGGATGTTTTATTTACGCTCGGGAGAATAACATTATGTCCAACGTGGGCGCACCCTACGGACGAACATTTCTTCAAGTTACTACAATCACAGCAATGATGTAGTTATATATACTATACATTATTTTAATACACGATGCCGTACTCGATACTCCTTACCCAGAGTAAAAACCAACAGAACCAATGACTGTTTCATTAACCTGGTGTCTGTTCAACCAAAGAACTCACAGTGACTCTTAACAAACTTTCGTGCATGCTGATATGAATGTGTAAAATATTGTAAATCCTTACTTTATTTTTAGATCTATTTATTTTAATGCTTTAAACTATTTACTATTTTTTAATAAGTTTAGTCAAATACATTGACTTGTCGGCGTAACATTTTAACATAAATATGTTTTAATGTCTTACATTATTTTAATTACTTTTTTTAGATACATACGTATATTCTCTACATTATAATGTATATTTACGTTAATATCTTAAATTATATATTATTTGAATCTACTTTAACAAATATACTTTGCATGTTTTATGTACCCATTTCAATCTCTACGATTGCCCAGAGAGAGTGAAATAAACTATTATTATATTACCAATTTACGTTTGATGATATGTTGTTTTCTTTCTTCGAGAAGGGATGGATCTGAAACATCAATTGGTGATATGGAAAAGGACGGGCTTCCTACTTGACCACGTGGCTCTGTCGCACGCTCTACTGGACAATCTGCTCACCGACGACGTCATCACTCCTGTCATGGCGGCCGAAATCCAAGTATGTAGCATTAGTTATTTATTCGGTGCATATCCAGTGTAAACTAAACGATAAAATGTTATAAGGACAAAATATAGAAATTTTATCTATATACTATTACGTTTGTTACATGTCCTTACGTATGGCTTGAATGTAATCATCCGTCTGACGCACATAACTTTGATGAAACAGCCTGGTTTGGCAAAACATAGCTGAAACACTTATTTAGACAAGAAGACGAAGAATAACTATTTTGTAATAAAATGTACACATTTTAATAATCATTGATAAAAGAAGATGATGATATATATTATATAATTTATAATAAGCCGGACATGAGCAACAATTGTGGGTAACTGATTGGTAAAACACAATGGTTGATAGCTCAATTTTGTCGAATTCAATCGTCAATATATTCAGATTTTCTTAATAAGGTAAACAATAAGCATAACATAAAATTTGATCAAGGTTACACGGCATACGTTATAAATATTTTGAAACTGTAACACAGTAATCGTTCTGCCTAACCACAGATGCAGGAGTACAACGCAGAACAGACGCTGATGTTGCTCACGTTACTCGGAAAACACGGCACTAACGTGTTCGAGAAGTTTCTACGAGCTCTCGCGAGAAGTGGCCACAAGATGGTGGTAGACGAACTGAGGCGAACGGAGAGAAACACGAAGTTTGGTAGGCCTACTTACCCTCTTCACACTTATTAGACTTGTCACACCTATTTACTATATCTCACTGCCTCTGTCAACAATGTGATCTCATTCGTTTTCTCCGTCTTATAACTTTTGTTATGCTTTGTCACTGAATGCGCTATACGAACTGTTCACTAGATACCTATGTTTAAAACAATTTCACAAGAATGTTGAATGAACTGGATGCTATCAATTTTTATTATTATTTTACTTTCAAATTATATACAAAACATGCTTAATGTAAAACTCAGCAATTAACAACTTCAACACAGCTAAAACATAATCGGTGTTGACACCCTGTTGTAGGAGAGATGCTGCCGCCTGCGTTCACCTACTTTCTGGACGTGTCAGCGTTTTTACGTCGATACGGTCACATCGCGGTGAAACTAGGAGAAGACGGAAAACACATCGTGCAATCGTTCATCGATGGCAAGTTTCTAAGATTCTTATATTTCCTTAATGACCGACAAATAAAAAACGCAGAAGAAAAGAAAAACGAACAACATTTTTATTCCTATATACAGAATGTCCGAACAGACGTTATCAGCAAGAATAAATTACCCCACTTCAGCATAAATTCATGGAAAAAAACTAACATTATTTTTTCAGAATATATATTGCTGCTGGTTGTACTTTTAATTTCAAGAAGCTGTTGCTGACTTCACAACTGTTCACAAGTACAAATGACAAACATTGTCGAGAAATAAAAACATAGATAAAGGTGGTTAGCAAGTATAATATTGTTTTTACGATCTAAAACAACCATCGGAAGTTGTCCCCGTTGAGAAAACGGTATACTAATACAAACCACAATACTAGAACAGGAAAAGACACTTAATCTGCGTTCTTTTATTTACACAATTTTATAACGTAAGGTTTTCTTTATAGAATGTCTTTTTAGCGGGAACCAATGCTTCTCGTCTGTATTGACACTTCGATATTCACAGGCAAAATCGAAATGGCGACCCGCACATGCGCAGAGCGAGTGGCGCAACTGGAGCGTCAGCAGAAAGCGCAGCGAAAAAACATTGACAACAACGAAAAGGAAACATCGGTCTTGGGCAAGCGGAACGCAGAGCTGCAGGCCACAGTCGGCAAGCTGAAAGAGTTGGTCGATGACCTGAAATCACAGCTACAAAGCAAAGACCTTCGGGAGAGCGAGACAAACGCGGAACTTCGACGTTTGCGCTACTTCCGGTGGCAACAGGAGTCATTGGTAGCGTTCATATCAGGGGAACAACAAAAGGCCGGCGCGAAAACGCACACACAGCGTCCACTTCTCGAGGAACAAATTCGGCTTCCGGCGGAAACGGAAGTCGTCGAGAAACTGGATGCGCACGCGCGACTACAACTCTTGATGTTACGTCGGAATGTATGTGTGAACAGGGTTTTCGGTGTACAGCGCACCCTGGAACTAATGGACATCGAGGAAAAAACTCTGCAAAGCTACTCGAACAATGCGAAACTCGAAAAATCACCGGTCAAAGAGATGAAACAGCGACTTCGCGAAATTAAGACAAGACGTCGGATTTTGCAGATTGAACTGGAAGAGGCGGATGCGGAAGTAGACGAAATAGAGATGCAAATGCGGAACTTTCAAATGTTAGCCGGGAAGCAGGAAGCGACAGACGACGAGCTGAAGTTGGGAGACATCTTGACCACACAAATGCAGACGCTGCTGGACCATATGAGGATTCAACAGGCCAGGCAGTTGAAGGTTTGTAAGACACGTGGTTTATGTCAGTAGTCGCACAGAAGTCTGCAAACTGATACTGACAATTTGTTAAACACAACACTGTTTGCATACTAAAATCTTTGCCGTAATTATCAATAATTGTTTTAATATAACCCTAGCATTGATAGTATCTAAAGCATGCTATACACACTGGTATTATTGTTGGAATATTCATATTAAGCAACCAATAGAGAACATATACACACCTGTATAAACTTATTATTATTATTAATTTATTCAGCCTCCGTTGCCGGAGAGGAAAACATTACACATTATACGTAGACATTCATACATACATTCACATTAGAAAACACACGTGGTAAAGAACAAAATGTCTAATAAAATAGATAGCAACAATATATACAGTGGCATCATATACTAAATAAAGCTAAGTGTATATTGTGTATATCAGTTAAAAAGTGTAATATATTAGATTGAAAGTGCAGTGGTTATAAGATGAACTAAAATATGTTCATGGGAATATGGTGTTGTGAAATTTTCCGTAAAACAAAGTGTCCAATTGAGTTAATATGACCATCATTGTTTAGCACACTAGTTTTGGAGATGTACTGAGAATTAAAAGCTCGTTTCGTGGGTGACTCATATAGATACCACCCTATCAAGCAGAGTTCCATGTACCGTTACACCAAAAACAACAAAGCGATACAACAAACGCAGGATCAGTCGCCGCGCTGGACTTTCTACTTTAAATATTCTGTTGCACAAGGATAACACATTTCACATTTCTATATACTTGGGTGCGACCGCTAGACCGAATTGCTCATTATCTGGTGAGGCACGATTTCTGCAAGAGAGAAAATAGTTCGGCTTGAAAAAACAACTATACCGACAATATGCCTGGTTATACCCGAGTGGAACACTTGCAGGAGCTGACGACGAAACACGACAAAGAGCTTGCAGACATGATTCAGCACATCCAGGACCTCAACGCTCGCCACCTGGAGACGTTGGGCAAGGTCAAACTACGTCTGCGCACGAAAGTCCTCGAGCTGCACAAGCGGGAACAGTTGCATGTGCGCCTAAAGGGACAGATCACCGTGCTGCAGGTAGGCAGGCGTCTTCCGTCAACATAAACGTCTTCACATGATGCTCAAAATTGACGGTTCAATGTTTGTAATGCTTTGCCTAAAAATCTAGCAGCCTGGTTATTACGTTGACATGAAGCGTGACGTGGTATACCGGCGTGTTTTACGTTGACATTCTGACTCAATGTTTCATATTTTTTGCGTCAAGAAATAAAAATATATATATATATATATACATATATATATATATATATATATATATATATATATATATATATATATATATATATATATATATACTGATAATGTTTATATAAATATGGTGGCTTTATTATTTAACAAGATTGCCACCTAGAGATTCAACTCTAGATGGCAGGTGGACTAGGAAGCCATTTGGCTTATCGAGAGTCCAACCTATCTATCTAAGTATACCCGCCCGTCTTAGGTATATGTCGATTTTATTTTTAAATATATTAACACTACTAGCACCTACACAATCAGCTGATAATCCGTTCTATTCGTTTACTGTTCTTTGTGAAAATGAAATTTTTCTAATATCTAGTCTACACTGCTTCTTTGCTAATGCAACTCCATGTCCTCTAGTCCTTCTCTCTTCCTTGACTGTGAATTTTTTTCAATATTCAAAATTCAATATTTTAAACACCTCAATCTGATCTCCTCTCAATCTTCTGGTTTCTAGTGTTCTTAAACCACATTCTTTTAGACGCATTTCATAACTAATATTCCTGAGTTTTGGTATCATTTTGGTTGCTCTCCTTTGTACTCACATTTTATACACCACCAATTTCAAACCTCTACATCCGCCAATTTTCCCGCCAGAATGCGGCATTACACCGACTAGATCCACTAATAGTCTATTATCGCTTGTCAATACATTTCCCCTTATGTTTTTGTTATAAAGGAATTTTACGAAACCAGATTTTCAACAAAATATACGACGAAATGCACAAACAAGCCTCGTGTTTGGCTTGATGGAGTTATTGCTAGGTAACTGTTCACGCGGTGGATAACTAAGTTGTGACGTAGTATTCTACATAATCAATGACAACATTATGTAGGACTGATATTTGAGGAGATTATGTGAAAAACCGTGCATTTTATGTGTATAGCTTAGTTGCATGTTAGCTTACTAGAAGAATCGAACAGTCGAACAGTCGAACAAACATATCATCTAGATAGTTGAGTTTACTAACAACATGTACTAATGACCTCTTCATATGGCGCCAGGGTACAACGATTACATAGGTGTCTTCCGCAGTTTCTTGACGGACTTTATTCCATGTGAGTTCTGAGACGATTTCAGCACTCAATTTCGATTATCTTTAAATTTACGAACCGTTATTACATAACACCCCACGTGTAGCGTCTTAATGTTCCCTAATTCAAACGAAAAGTCCGTTCATTTGATCAACTTCCTTCGTCTGCAGCGATTCTTCGCAAAGAACATGAACGCTCAGTTGACGATAGATCAAGCCCGACGCATTGTGCGACACGTCATCTCAGAGGCTCGAAAATTAAAGGTTTGTAGCATATGTCGTTGTCCCCCTTTGTCTGCCAGCCATATTGAATCATGATGTCCCGATACTTAGGTCAATGGCAGTTATAACCACTGTGTAATTATTGTTAAGACGCATTTAAGAGTAGCTTCATGATTGATTTTAATGAAACGTCAAAATGCAGTTACTTTAACTTTGGTTAGATCGGATGTGTGTCATGTGCGATTGTAATAGCTCATTCTAATGATCCCACCAGTTTAATTTCTTTCCGCCGCTATCGTGAACGGTGTCCGAGTGCTATTACCAGGTAGAGTTTCTCAGAAAGACTGCTGAGGCGTCTAGCATTTAACGGAACGTTAACCATTTAACATATATTAGTTTACACTATTAGTATTTATATTATATTTATTTATGTGTGTGCATGCGTGCGCGCGTGCGTGCGTGTGTGCGTGGGTATGTGTATGTGCGCACATGTTTGTGTGTGTGTGTGTGTGTGTGTGTGTGTGTGTGTGTGTGTGTGTGTGTGTGCATGTGTGGTGTGTGTGTGTGTGTGTGTGTGTGTGTGTGGTGTGTGAGTGTGTGTGTGTGTGTGTGTGTGTGTGTGTGTGTGTGTGTGTGTGTGTGGTGTGTGAGAGAGTGTGTGTGTGTGTGTGTGTGTGTGTGTGTGTGTGTGTGTGTGTGTGTGTGTGTGTGTGTGTGGTGTGGTGTGTGTGTGTGTGTGTGTGTGTATGTGTGTGGTGTCCGTGTGTGTGTGTGTGTGTGTGTGTGTGTGTGTGTGTGTGTGTGTGTGTGTGTGTGTGTGTGTGTGTGTGTGTGTGTGTGCATGTGTGAGTGCGTGCGCGTGCTTTTGTGTTTGAATGTATATATGTGAATGGTGCGTGCGTGAATGGATATGATTAGAACGCGTACTTTTGCATATTTGAATATTTGCGATGTGTTTGTAACAGGAGATAGCGGAAGAACGAGACCAAACAGAGAACACACCAGAGACACAGACAATCGACGATCAAAGCCAACAAAAACAAGGAACTACCGACGTGAAAAAGAAGAAACGAAAAAGGAAACGTAAAATTGTTGGTACGACATAAAGTTGAAATGAACGTGAAACTAAACGTGAACAATGTATAAATTATATTAATTTGTGGTATTATTCATCTAACTGTACGCTTGGCTAATACGACAATTTCTAATCTATGTGAGCTTACATGATTATAGCGACACTGCTTAAACATTTTGGTAAATTCTTTGTTGAAAATACGCCGAACCAACGAAATATGTTCGTGAAAATGTACCAGTGTTTATGACTTGTTGACTTTCAGACAGTCTGGGAGACGACCGTCTGATGTATGTGGCAGACCGAGTGAGCGCAGAGTGGAAACAACTCGGCTCTCTGCTGGGTCTCAGGTATCATTTATGAATGAGTGAGTGAGTGAGTGAGTGAGTGAGCGAATGAATGAATGAATGAATGAATGAATGAATGAATGAATGAATGAATGAATGAATGAATGAATGAATGAATGAATGAATGAATGAATGAATGAATGAATGAATGAATGAATGAATGAATGAATGAAAAATACTACCGTCTCGAGTCGTCTTGAGCGCGTCTCGAGCAAGTCTTTGAGCGAGTCTGGAGCGGGTCTCAATAAATGATGTTGGTTAATTTTTGGAAGCGTCTCGAGGCGTATTGCCCAGATGCCAAAATGGTAACAGTATCCAATGCCGTGTGATGTATCAAATAAAAACTGCACAGTAGAGTGGATCTGAAATCTGGACAATAAACAAATATCAAATAAACATTATATAATTTGACCTTTTCACGATGTTGTGCCTCTAATTGAAATTATACACCATTCAAATATCAAAACTTGTCTAGACTAAGACCAACACCCAAAGAGCAGCACATAAGTTAAGACTAAGACTAGAGCACCACGTATGCTCATATATGAAATGGAAAATTATAATGACTGATGCAATACTGCGTTACGAAAGGTAAAACGAATTGCAAAAAAAGTTATAATTATTTCACGAGGTTCAGGTGTCCGCCATTTGCACCTCTACTCCAAATCCAAGCACGAATCCAAACTGTCTCCGGATCAGGTGATTTTGTCTTCTAAAAAGAGCAGCAGAAGAAGACTATTTGTTCCTCTCCTTCTAAAGAAGATTATTTGCTCCTCTCCTTCTAAAGAAGACTAGTTGCTCCTCTCATTCTAAAGAAGACTATTTGCACCTCTCCTTCTAAAGAAGACTATTTGCTCATCTCCTTCTAAAGAAGACTATTTGCTCCTCTCATTCTAAAGAAGACTATTTGCTCATCTCCTTCTTAAGAAGACTATTTGCTCCTCTCCTTCTAAAGAAGACTATTTTCTCGTCTCCTTCTAAAGAAGACTATTTGCTCCTCTCCTTCTATTTCTATTTGCCTTTTGCCAACATTAGCACCCGCATCGACCCGTTGTCGCGCTTACATTTTCCCGGGCGTTTTAAACTATCCGGGTGACGTTTCTGCGCATGCGCGATAAACGTAAACCCACCAATGTGCAGCGAAAAGCAAAGCATTTATCATATAAATACCACGGGCTGTTCGTTAACTCTCCTGTGGTGATTGTTGTTAAGAGTTACTTAAAATTTCCTTAAATACATAAAAATAGTACGTCTGTTTAAATCACTGTCACAGATTATGGCGCATAGCAGGCAAATGATTTGCACTTGCTATCAAAACATCTCAAAACGTGTTTGCCCCATGTTAATTTGCGACAAATAACATTGCTGAAAGGTTATATATGTCCTAATGAACAGCCCATGGTATTTATACAATAAATGCTTTGCGTTTTGCTGCATTGTGATGATCTGACATTTATTGCGCATGCGCAGAAACGTCACCCGGATAGTTTATAACGCCCGCAAAAATGTAAACGCTACAGCGTCTTGCCGCAAGACGCATTAGGTCTCCTTGGGTGTGCCGGGAACATCACGTCGGAAAGTAACATGAGACTCGCTCGAGACGCGTCTCGAGGAAATGCGCGAAACGTGGCCAAGACGCTTCGAAAAAGCGACTCTAGCGATTCTCTTTGGTGCGGACCGCAATCCACACAAGCAAAAAGGCACGCACACATAAATCAATGTTGATCAGCATTTGTGTGTTTTTGGTAATGGTACACTCTGCGCAACTCGAAACGCGGCATTTAGATGCGGGTTTAATGTAAGCTTATTTAAACATGATGGCAATATCTACTGACACCTACGGACATTTCTTTCAGCAACAATCGTCTGGATCTCATCGACATTGACACAACCGGAAGTGATGACGACAGAGCCTTCATCATGCTGCAGACGTGGCGGAGGGAGGAGAACGGCAAGGCGGAACAGCTCGTTGCTGCACTACAACAGATGGCGCGCGAGGAGCTCGTGCTGATAGTGCGTCCAATGAAGGACGCGGAAGTGGCGCCACCTGCTGCCAACGACAGACTCACCGGCAACGTTCGCATGAAGGACGCTGGGAGTGGGCGGACACCAGGCCTATCAACCGTTCCGAGACTTCCTATAATCGCTTCGGGTTAACCTCAGCCAACCATCTAGCAGCGCCAAACCTACCAATAGTAACAACCAGTGTAAAACCAATACGATTGCTTTTTGAATAAGTAAGAACAGAGTTAATATAATAGTTTCAATGGATGGCGAATGTTAAACAAAAGCAATTGCAACAAAAATTACCAGCTGCTAGCATGATTGCGTAAATGCACTACGCACCTGTGTTAACTCGACGGATGGTAATTGTCTTACGCCCTCAGCATGTGTTGGAGAATGGTCGCTTAGACCCGGACTTTATTGATGCAACTAGCTCTTTCATGGCAAGTAAAGTATTCATTTGTTATGCTAGATGTATTCACTAGTTTATACGTTAAACAATGATTGATTTATTACCTTTTTCTATGCAAGTTCCGATCGGGTCTCTTACTGGAGCGCCGATGTTCCTTGTACTTAACAGCCGAGGGAAAATAATAAAACATCTGTACGATCCACCGTGGATAACCAGCATTACAATATTATGTCTTGTGTAGCATAGTGTATTGCTATCTCTCTTTTCTGTCGAAGGTTGGTCTTGTTGAGGCCCTTCGTGAAGGATTCCAGACATACCAGATTGATGGAATGTTTTCACAGGCATGTGAGTGAAGCTGAGATGGATACTCCTGACTTGATTTAATCGCGAAGACCAACTTGACCGACGAATGGCCGTTAATGTCCTACTGGTTGTCACATCCTTCCATCTTGTCCTGTCTAGATCACACCGTCCTGTTTCTAAACACAACCGCGGGAGTCTACAGTAACTGTCGTGCCTAGTTTAATCACACCATCTTCCGTCACCTTCTTCTTTTTCTCTGTTCTTTGAAATCTTCGTTGAAAACTATTTTATTGAGGTTTTGTTTGATACACGGCAAACATACCGAAACACCGGAGTCATCTATGCATGGTGACATCTGATAAGAACTCAATGATAAACATCTCCTCGCTGACCATGTTATTTCGTAGTCTGTATGCCCGGGTTACACCACTGATAGCTCGCAGGCAAACAATTCAAGAGAGGTCACAGTGACAAGGGGACCATTTCACTAAGATATAGAGCTCTTAAGGAAAACACATCTTTAAAAAATGTGTTGTTAATTTTAAAGATTGTTTTCAAACCGCAAATAGCCATTGCCATATTCCCGAGGACACTATTTCCATGACACGCCGGCGACAATGTCCCGCTGACGTGTCATGAGGACACTATTTCCATGACACACTGGGGCAATGTCCCGCTGACATGTCATGGTGTTGACAGTTTTCGGGTTTCCAAGACCCATGTTAAGGGACAAAATCAATTTAAGAGCAAAATCTAGTTTAGGAGCGTTAGTGAAATGGGCCCCACGTCTCTGTACTATAACTTGCAATAGGCAAAAGATATGGCTCCATAAGTTCAGTCTGTCTTTTATTCTTATTAAGGTGTTTCTGTTTGTAAAACGTGTTATCTGTGAATCAGTCAAAGATTGCTGATACTACATGTTCAACATCTCCCTTTGTCGTGGGCACTTTGCTGCCTAAGAAGCAGAACTCTCACATTATTTGCTACTGTCTGCCTCAAATAAACATTTTCATTTATCGCGGATGTTGGGGTACGACTGCATAGAGTAGTGTTACAAATGTGGTATTAATTTGTATAGTAAAGACACTTTTGAGTTTAAATGTGGTATTAATTTGTATAGTAAACACACTTTTCCCCTTTTTAAAACTTACATATATGTAAGCACTGCAATAACATAAATTTATTATAAAATGATACTTAGCCTAGTCACGACACATGCAGGTATGCACACACACACGCACGCACGCACGCACGCACGCACGCACGCACGCACGCACGCACACACACACACACCACACACACACACGCACGCACGCACGCACGCACGCACGCACGCACGCACGCACGCACGCACGACACACACACACACACAACACACACACACACACACACACACACACACACACACACACCTTTCCATGTGGAACTGGATCAATGTCACGACGCACTAGGCACATTTCAAACAGTCATCCTTTACATAGCAACGAATAGCAACGTTTCAGCGCAGCGTACAACTTTTGTCGCGTCGGATCTAGCAACATCAATTCCTGGTAGAGCGTAATGCAGCGTCAACCAGTCCTTGCGTTGACCTTCGCCGTGATGTTCTTGGTCGCCAGAACGCGTAGTAAGTAGGCCTACATATCTATTGAAGTGTTACAAATGCAAAATATGTGTATATTATTAACACACGTGGACCATTATAAAATAACATTGTGAAAACAAATGCAGATGAAGTTCTAGTACGGATTTCCGCCACATTCGTTGTCGCCGCTGTATATCTTGTTTGGCATCGCTAGGAGCATTTATTCGGATAGCATAATAATACGTTTAACTAATGTAGAGCGATAATATGCTACAGAGAATCACGACAACGGCAATATTCAATAACACAAATCCTGTAAACAACGTATTTATCCTAGCCCTGTGGATAGGCCTACCTGAATTATACATTATATGGAGTAAATTAACGTGGATATCGGATATGTTACACTAGAAAGTTTTAGCCTTGTCGTTTTTGTGTGTGTTTAGCGTTTAACATTGTTAGTCTAGTGTCAGAAACCGGCATTACTTCTTCGGCTTAGATAAACATCCACATATGCACTAAGCGCCGAGATATTTACGAAAAATGACCACCAACATAGCGCGAAACAGCACGATCACTTAATGTTGGTCAAGTTTGTGAAAACATTTATTGTTAAATTCGGTTCCATTGTCTTCTATAAATTCGGTTCTATTGATTTCTATTGTGTCAAAACTGTCCCTAGTGGCAACTGGAAAGTAATATGTGCAATGCTTTGATGACTATATATATATATATATATATATATATATATATATTATATATAAAAAAAAAAAAAATATATATAGCATGTGTATAATGTAATGTATTAGAATGTGTGTGTGTGTGTGTGTGTGTGTGCGTGCGTGCGCGTGTGCGCGTGTGTGCAGTGTGTGCGTGTGCGTGCGCGTGTGTGCGTGCGTGTGTGCTTTTTGTCCATGTCTGCGTGTGTGCGTTTGTGTATGTGTGCACGTGTTGTTTTGGTCGTGCTAACATATTGCACACCCGTGACTGGTCATTACTGTCTCTTTTGAGACAAATACACATTAAGATAACATCATGCTGCGGTAACCGCATTCAAGTGGACTGGATTGCGTCCTGCTGTGATCTCTCTGAAACAACCACTTTAAGACCGCACTTTTATGCCATGTTGTATATCCTTTCTGAATGTATCTCCTTATGAGCGTGTGGTTATTTGTCTACCCTTTATTTTATTGGCTATAATTTTATTATTGCTAAGGTCACTCTTATGGATAAACATCCATTTTATAGTGCAAAATTTGATTAACATTAATGAAATGGTCCCTGAAGTTACATCTGGGGATTGTCGCATCTTGAATTCTTCTATCAGCCAACGGGTGAACTACACGTGTGTTTTATTAATCACTTATAACCCTGACAACATATTGAAACATTACTCCGCGTTTCTAGTTTTGGCTCCGCTTATAATATCCACAAACGGCATGTCATGAATATTTTGTTCAGCTCATCAGACTTTGGTTTTAACTCGACACGGTTACAGTGTTTGAAGTTAAAGGTCATTGCATGGCTCACTGCGCGTGCATCGGACTGCATAATTAGCCACCCACGTGGCAGCAAGCTAAAGGTTATTCGCATAAACACAGCTGTGTGTCGGTTTGTTGCGTAGTAACATGGAACGTGTGACTCATCGTCAGCAGCAGAGCAGGTTGTGGGGTCAGAGCACAGTTAGACTTCCTGGTCTAACCCATACGAATGTAGTACCTTAATAATTGTGTCATTTGAGATTGTTTGAAAAATTCTTTTTATGTGAAATGAGTACAATAGGACAGGCATACTAGTAGGTTCGGTGCTATGATGTATCTGCAGTGCAATGGCGCATGTTGGGCAGAGTGTAGTTTGCGTAGTGATTTTTAGGCATTTTTTCTTATATTACCCTGCGAATGCAGAAAAGCGTGCTCAGTTTGGTCAATATTCAGGGGCAGTATACATGCATGCATCTTAAGAGAGCCTGAGATATGCTTTTTTTGACGAATGTTAGTCAGCATATGAGTGACATGACTGCAGTGATTGTGTTAAAATTAAAAAAATTCTCATGTCCAGTTTCCTTATAATATGACAAAACATTAACTTGGTCGCCAATGGGGAAATCAACAGTGCTCTGTACCCTTGTGTCATGCACATGTGATTCGCTGCAGCACTGTGCCGGAGTCTGAAGTAGTGTGTTACCATACCATAACGCTGTTTTAAAGCTTCAAACAGAATGACAGCAAAGTGTATATGTTAAATTTAGCTATGCATTAATTTAACCTCGCTTTACGGTCACCTCGCAGTTAAGGTAAACCTGTGATGGTCTTGCATACTTTGTATTTTCTAATAGTAAAGTACACGAAATACAGGAAATTACTTTCGCAAAGACGATTATCTCGCTATTTAGATCATTTCTGTCCCAATCATTGAGTATATATCACACACAACGTAGCTGTAGTCTGTAGATACGCACTATTCAAGGCGGGTTTTTTTCTCATTAAAAGTTACCTTAAAATAGATAGCCTCGATTACCCAGTTTCCGTGATGTGACAGCACTTTTTAGCCCTTCCCATCCGTCTGTGGAATTATTCCACTGCCAGTTTTGCCACCTAGTCGGCCTTACCCCCAAAACAAGGTAGAGACGCTGATTGGTTCCGATGCCAACTACAAAATAAAAACTAAGGATATACTTTTATCACACAACAGTATACTGTTAAAAGTATTCAAAATTAAACTTATATTAACACAATAATAAACAGAAATACAACTTTGCAGTTGTTTATGAAGCAGGAATTATGGTAGGATAACTCTCAATTACCCTGGCTCAGTCAGGTGGCACCTCACATTGATAACAGTATAAAAAACCGACTATGTCACCAGACTGTCTTCTCGTCTAAGTTACTCAGCCGAGCTAGAGTCGGTTAAGCGAAACTGAAACGTAGGCGGCTTGTGAGCGATAATTGGGGACGTTAATGCAATCGGAAAGATTGACAAATTAGTATATATTGGTAGAACCTAGCGCAACGAGGTTCTACTGTATTCGTTTACCATTTGCAAGAAGTCAAAAATATAATCATGCTTCTATTACTAAACAACATAAAATACAGATCGTGAATTTAACTCGAATGACATTTATGACTACTCCAGCAAATGTCATGATTACGCAACTAATAATTTCTACTCACTGCAACGTTTCAGCACGGACTTATATGCACTGGACTGCTGCCTCCGGGTTCAAGGCCGCTAGAGTAGCGCAGCAAGGTTAACCTAGCACAAGATGTATAAGTTACTTCCGGTTGTCTGCTGGTTGCCGGCAATTTCGCAGTTGACCGCAGGAAAACATCGTTTTAATAAGACATTTGGATAAACTCTTACATGACACGTATGTTTAATAAAATCCTAGCAAATACATTGTTTGGAAAGTTGTTTTGAGTGAAGTATTGACGATTTTAAACGGCTAAAATGCGTTGCCGCGAAAAAATCATCGACCCAACTTGGCAACTACGAAGTACTAGTCCGTGTTGCAATTTATCAGTAAATGAAACCGTGGCTGCTTCGGTGGTTGGGGCAAACCCAGACTAGGGAAGGAAACAATTCATCAGTTTTAATCAAAATGAATGACTTGGGATTTAGTTACAGCCACGAGATGGACTTTAGGACCAGGGCCAACAGTATACAGATGGTCCCGAGACAACCCTCCACACCCCATGATCGTTACGGAAAATATAGTAGGTAGCCATGCTGTAGGCACTTCAAAAAATTACCACAGGATTTAGGCTTAAATGAAAGGTAATAAGTTACAGATCACGTAACTGTTAATTTTATTACGATACCTTTATTAGATCCACAATTATTGCAATTTAAAAACGAAAAAATTGCGCTAAATTTGTGTATCTCTTATAATGGTAAAATAAGCTCATTTTTGTTTCTGTTGATAAATATTCGAATAAGTGACTTTAAAATGGCATAACGTTGTAATTTATAGAACTATTAAAATATTGTTTGCAACATTTTAAAATACATTCAATGGAGTGATACATTTTCAATACTGATGTTTTTTCATACTAATTAATCCAGTTAATTAGCTAATATTAGTTAAGTAGTGCACCAAGTTAACAGGCCGAAACATTCTAATTAAGACCAGCCGAGTCCATAAATATGAAGATATTTATACATAATAAAATATTATTATGCAGTGTGCATAACCACATTTATTACGAGCATAAATGTATATTAACTAGTCATGTAATAATAAATTAGTTAATAGGTGATAATTGGCATATAATATATATTAACTAGTCATGTAATAATAAATTATTTAATAGGTGATAATTAGCAGGCAACCTCAACAGACAGAAACTTTTTTGTAAAATGCCACAATGTCCATGAATATGTTTATATTATATAAACATGAAATTTGTAAAACCACCTTACTTATGGTAAGAGATATAAATTTAATAATTATGTAATAAAAAATCATTAATAATAAATTAATGAATAAATCATTATATAATTAGCAGCCGTACTTTGTATATACACATGAATAAACGGCAATCAAGGTCCATAATTATTAAGACATGTCCACATTAATTACGGTAGTAAATATACATTAGCCAGACATTTCATATTAACACCAACTTAATTAATAAGTTAAAATTGGCTAATGTTAGCATGCTAACTCGGCAAAGGGTTATGTTTTGATGAAAGCCAGCAGTAAATAATTATGAAGTAAATATAATTTATGCAATGTTTAGAACCATATGAAACATTATGATCAACCATCAATAAATACATGTCATTAAATAATAACTTTATTAATAAATATTATTTAAATAACAAACTCAACAGATTAATGCATGACAATGAAGCACAGTTGTCATACTTCACTTGTTTATGGGTGACCGTGTGTTTACAGGTTGGACAAATACTGCAGGCTCAGTAGAGACCAGTAATAAATGTTTACAATTTCATAATATTCTGCATTTCAACATGAACTTGATGAAGTAATGTTTATAAATGTTAACTGTGTTTCGTCACCGACTCCAACATCTCGTGTGCCAAATGCTGCTTTCTGGGTTACCCTCCATAGGGATAAAGTGCACGGTGAAGAAGCTGCTCACATTACTCCACCTCACAAATCTTTTTGCAATATTCACAATATTCTGCAAGATCTATGCAGGAATGTTCATAATCCAGTGTGTCCTGTGTCGTACAGAAACCATCTAATTTCAGTGCTTTGTAATTAAGTTGTAAAGTGATGTCTGTATTATTCAATGTGTATTATGTGTCACATTCAGCGAGATAAATTGTGTAAAATTATTTAGTGTATGCAGATGATGCCTATGATATATTGACGACTTTGTAGGCTATGTACCTTGAACTACTACCTTCACAGTTAACTGACAGATAGTTTTATTCAGGCAATGCAATAATGCTGTGTTCTTGTCTATTAAAACTGCAGTGTATATGTCATGTTCACAGGGACTGTATCTTTAGACAGCGTAGATATGTTGCTGTGTCATCTTCAGCCAGATGAAGCTTGTAATCATGCATACACGTAATGTGTGTAACTTTCAGGTGCCAGATTTCTGAAATAAAACAATTCAAAGTGCATATAATAACTACAATAATTAATCAAACACATAGAATTATTGTATATCCATGCCAAGCATTTAAATACATATACTAGAAATAACAAATACACAATTCTTAGTAATGCTTAAATTTCTCGAAGTAAAATGCATTATTATTAATTATAATTAGGAATAGTTGTAGTGATATTTTATTCACAATAATAAAACAGGATCAGAATAAATAAATTGCACATGAACAATCATCAAACTATAAATAACACAAATCAATAATAAATACAAGCGAATGGCAGTAAATATTGAAAACAGTTATCAATGCCTAACTGGGCTTGGGCCTAGGCCAAGCAAGGGCTGGTATAAAGTGACAGCACAGAATGACAGATCGGTTAAATGATCGGTTGTTGTTAAACTGGCTTGAGATTAACAAATTATTATGAATATTTAAACATTACATATAATTCCAATCTATGAACTTACACCTATAGCAAGACTAGTTAAAACTTGCGTCACTTGCCCAAGAAAAAAGTTAGCCTTGCCTTCGGTATTGTCTCCGCCATTACGCCGACACCCCGATGCATATTATACGTCATGTACGACGAAAATTGAATTAAATAAACCATTTAGAACTACACTGGAGATAGCCACAACATTTACCAAACTAGGTACAGTCATCGTTTAGGAAAATTATCACTATTATTGAATTAAACAGTTATATTCACCGCAAGAATCCTGTCGATGTTTGGCATCTCCATCGCAGTGGCTAGTAGACCGGAAGTGGGGAGTACATCTTGTGCGCTCGTGACCGTTGCAGCCAACTCCGCCGCTCGCGAAGTGCAGATAAGTCCGTGGTTTCAGCCACCATCGGCGGCCTTGTTCAGGAACTGAATTGTCACTGCTCGCTAGATGGCGTGGCGAGCAGGCTGTCTCACACGTGACTTAGTCTGTACCCCCTTCGTCTCTGTTCATAGTTGGTATCGTTTTCCTGATCCAGATGGCTTCTTTTATCCAGTGCGCACACATTTATGACGAACAACTAATACTTTTTCTGTTGTTGTTGTTATGCCTGTTTGCTCGCTGGGAGCATAGGCCATCGACCAAGGAACGCCACTGTTTTCTGTCCGTGGCCATCCTCTCCATTTCTCTCCTGGTGTATCCCACCTCCTTCGTTTCTTTTTCCGTGTCTCTTTGCCAGGTGTTTCGTGGCCTACCTCTTCGCCTCTTCCCTGGGGGGTTCCATGTGATGGCTTGACGGGTGATGGTGTTTGGTGGTTTCCTGAGTGTATGTCCTATCCACCTCCATTTTCTCTTCTTTATTTCATTTTCTATGGGTAGTTGCTTGGTCATTTTCCAGAGTGTAGTGTTGGATATCTTGTCTGTCCACTTCAGGTGTAGGATTCTACGCAGGCTTTTTCTAACTGATCATATTTATATTGACCGAGAATTCGGTCCAATATAAATGCAGTACAAATATGACTAATAAATAAAATATTATATTGTGTAGTATATAGCTGTTATGGAGTAACACATATATGCAATTATAAAAGTGTAGTTTACTGAAGGAAGTTATTTTGGTAAATAGAAAGAAAATATTCTGAATGAGATCAGTTGAATAGTGTATCGTCACCTTTTGGAAAATCAATCGCAAACACCACTGACGCGAAATGTCGTGCTGAAGGTTCGAGAAACTGTCCGTTGTTGTGACAGTTAATTGTCATGGTCACAGGCTGAACACACACACGAGCGCGCACTCATGCATATCATGGCACTCGTGTGGCATTATCATCGTCCAGATCAATACAATGTGATGCACTTGTATCTTGTCTTCTAATGCTGCAGGTGTGATATCTGCAACAGTACAATGGCGCATCAAGGATTTGTCGCTTCGGTTTTCGTAGTAACATTATTGGTCGGATGCACGCATGGTAAGTGATTTTACAAACCTTGCTTGTCTAGGATTAACCGCAGATGTCCATTAATGCATCTCCTTGCACTGCAACTGATTAAATTAAATCAAACACACACACGTCTTCATTTCAGTTACATTAGGTAATACGTTCGTGTTTACTCATAATGCTATTTGACCTTTCGAACCAGTTTGAATAGACGAATAACGGAATCCATTGTCAACCTCATCCCTGATGACTGGGGATACAGGAGGAGAACATCCGGGCACCTATTGCACAAATGCTGTTTCCATGGACCTGGTGAAGCCACTGCTTATACTGCATGCTCCGTACACCTGGTGCTGGACAACACCACGTGTAACTATCAACCGGCTTGTGTTTCTGTTACCGTCCACCGTACGATACGTTTGTGGTTCTCTGTCTTCTCATGGTTGGCTTCGACACACTCCTTAGTTGATTATTCTGTCTCGTCTCGTCTCGTCTCGTCTCGTCTCGTCTCGTCTCGTCTCGTCTCGTCTCGTCTCGTCTCGTCTCGTCTCGTCTCGTGCTCGTGCCGTGCCGTGCCGTGCCGTGCCGTGCCGTGCCGTGCCGTGCCGTGCCGTGCCGTGCCGTGCCGTGCCGTGCCATGTCTATGTCATGTGCTGATTGCATTGCTTATCTGCGCTTGTTATCATTAGTCTTATCCCGTGTCCTGCCTCGAAATAAATCCATGATATTGGGCTAATGGGAAGATCGTTGTGTGAGAGGACATTATATAAATCATGCGAATATTCCTGTATTACGTCGGACACGGACCGCTCAAATAACTTATACACATACGCTCTCACAGGCTATGGTAACGTCATTATGAGTAATGTATACGCATTTTAATTCACAAAACATAATATGATTGGCGAATACAGTTTCTGCTTGTCGGTGACTGTCGTGTAGGCTGTCGATTGTGAAGAAGTTGAACTGTGCACGCTACTTGTTCCTGGCGCAGTTGCTACCGACTGACAATGTTATAAACCAGAACCCGCATTCCAACTTCCCGAATGTCCGCATCAGCAGCATTAGCAGTTTGGCGCCTTCTCCATTCTCCGTGCACGAGCATTACCTAGCCGCACTTTGACCTTCTAGCCACGTGATTAAACAGCTCCGCGTTTCCTCGATACATTTTTGTTTACCACCGCGAAACGCTGGAACAAATATGCACAATTCATACAGTTTTTACTCCCGTTAATATTGTAATATAATAACACACATATCATATGAGGCTAACATATTATATACACACTCACACACACACGCATTATGAGAAAAATTGACTCATACAGGTCATATGAGACGTACGGATTCGTGCGCATACACACACGCAAGAATGCAGCAAATTACGTAAAAATAGCGTTTACAACGTATACGTGCAACGGGTAGGTTATCAACTCGGCAAGTTTATAACTTGTCTGATAACCATCTCCGATGTAAATAATGTTGTATGAGAAATGTGGATGAAAAATAACTCTTACTTTTCTTTACTATGAGCATATCAATTATTCTGATTTTCTAAATGTCATTCAGTGGTTGGGTTGGGTATCATAAAGACTTATTGCAAACTTATTGTTTGGCGTTCTCAGCATAGTGCGAGTCTCCAACTCTCTAGATGTTTCCTTGCTATAAATGATACCACAAGTAGGGGTCCTTCGACAAATGTCGCATTTGTTCCAGTAACATGTATCACATGTATCGTGGGGAGCGGTGGTCGCGCGGTAGAGCGGTAGAGCGGTAGAGCGGGGTTCAATCCCACCTACCGCCGTTTCGAAACTTAGGCAATTTCTTCACCCCACATTTGCCTGTGTCTTTCGGAAGAGACACTAAAAGCCGGTGGCCCCTTCTGTCTAGTGTATGTGCCAGGGGAAGTAAAAGATCCCACACAGGGGGTAAATGTGTAACCTGTAGTGGACTCACAAATTCTACAGAAGAACAACTCCTGCGTTAGCCCAAGTTTTGGCTGTTTGGAGGTAATCACCTAAGAACCTAAGAACATTCTAAGCTAAGACATCAGCAAATGCGAGTACCATTGTGTCATTACTTCACACTTGTTGTACACATAGTATAAGTGTGGCTGGATGAAAATATTGGGAAGACAAGCACTTCATAATATTAACCATACTACATCGTTAGACGCGTTCATTGTTGTATATTTATGCAAATGTCCCATATTTTGCGCGTCGAATCCATGAAACAGCAGCAGTTGTGACTAAAAGGCAACAGCTGGCCGAGCTTTGTGAAATATATATGTCTTACCTGTAGCAATGAGTGGCACAAATGAGTCATCTATTATTTTGCGATTGGCATTGATTGCCATACAATTCTGCGCGTCGATGTTTTCAGTGTTGCTATACATTTCCTGTAGTCGTTGTGTCGCTGTTATTCCATTCACGTCCTCGTCAACGTCCGATGTATGGCTAATTTGCCACAGGTGAGCTGGAGTGCCTACAATCACCCACAGGTTTCGACTACCGTGGTCACGTGAACACAACGTTGACAGGACGTACCTGTCAGGCGTGGAACGTAGTCGAGGCAAGTACTTCTAAGTATGATTTATGTAACACCCGCATTTGGTTTATTATTTGGTGTATAGTGTAAATTTGTATGGTTTGTAACGTCGCCAACCGTTGATGGTGCTAGGCAAATTAATAGCGTGAATGTGGTCACTAACACATTAAACATTGAACGTTATAATAATAATAATAATAATAATAATAACTTCTTATGCGCCAATATCCTCGAAAATCAAGCTCAGTGGCGCGACAAAACCAAGGGGTTAAGCAATTGCGTTAACGTAGAACAGTGCGTGAGTCGTTGATGGATGGACGAAGGTTCTAGGAAGCTAAGGAGGATAGGCAGCATTAAAGAGATATGTTTTTAGACGTCGGCGGAAGGAAACTATAGACAGATGGGGCTCGTGCACTCATTCATTAATAAACAACGAATGTCGCGCATTTCTCTGGGCTCGGCCAATATATTTGAATCTTTTAAATGGATGATTCGGTTTACCAAACGCTGAGCCCACAATATAGGCTAAGTATAGATCACCTGCGTTCGATGTTGTTAATGCCGAGTTCGCGTCTAGGACGGGAAATGTAAACAAAAGTGATGTCCACGATATAGGCCTTGACTAAGTATCGATCACAGAAAAACCTGCGTTCGACGTTGTTTACGTCGCTTTTGCAACGAGAAAGAGACATGTGAAATGGCTGTTGTGATTCACTTGTTTCAGTCGACTTGATTATTATTTATTTGAATTGTTTAACAAGTTTAAATTATAACGCCTTCATGCAGCTACATGTAATTTGCTAATGGTCACATCGTGTCAAACTCTCAATACATCGACCACGTTCACTTCGTTTCCTTCCCACACAGCAGCAGTCACCCTGCAATTATAGGGAAGAACACAACTACTGCAGGAACCGAGATAAACCCAGCTGCCGAGGAACAACACCTTGGTGTTACACTACTACTACTATTCCAGACAATCGTTGGGAATACTGCAATATTCCAATGTGCGGTATGACTCTATGTATTTCACGTAAAGAACGTATAAAGATGTTGTCAGACAAGATTTGCCACTGGCACGCGATTGTGCTGTGTTCTTTGCCTCACCACAATTGTATTGATTGATTGTCCGAAACAATACAATACAATACAAACATAGGGCATAAACATGCAACTGATAATAGACAATTAACAGGAAAGAAGCGAGCTACTTATAGTTGATTGTCTATTATCAGTTGCATGTTATGAAACATATACGCCACGGTATATCTTGGTGCATGAAATTATATCAGTAGTCGTTCCCTGTAGAACATTTAACAAGCGTAGTCTATTTTTATGTGTGATTATTCAATACATATAACAACGATCTACATGTGTTCAAAATACCTGTCCACGTTTCACATCATTTGCAGGGTAAATATATTGTTCGGAACGTAAATACATCGGCACACAATAGGCACATGCCAGTACAATGAAAATACGAATATTCGTGAACAAGTTCATGTATGTTGTCTAACATTTGATTAAATATTGCTACCACATCTATCAGGTTGGACTACCGAGTTATCCCGCCAAAGAACTGACATTTTTGCTAGTCGATACAATTTGGGTTATAACCATCATTGCTTGTAAAATAATGTTATCTGCACCCGGGCAATCAATACATTATAACCTGTAATTTTGACATGGATATTTGGTTGGCAGAGCCCGTTGCAGAGAGCGTGCTGGAGTGTCTAAGATCTCCCAAAGGTATGGACTACCGTGGGCACTTGAACACTACCAAGTCTGGACGAACATGTCAAGCGTGGAACGTAGAAAAGGCACGTGGTCGCACTAACTGAGCAACTCTCCATACGGGTGTTAATAGCATCAACAGGGTCATGTGTTTGTGAAAGATAAACGCAGCGCGAAATACTCGTAAAAAACATTTGGTAAAAGAAACACAATACAGTAAACGTTTATGAAGTATGGAGGTGTGTTTGTTTGCGAAAAGTAGACGTTCCTGTCTTCTTATAATAGCCTATCAAGAACTCTCCTCTACACAACCTGCATATCTAAATTCGACGCTAACTCCAGCAAGAAATTCCAGACAGCTACGCTCAACCAGTAGTAACCCTCTTTACATTCCTCGGGTGAAAACGAAAGCCTGGACCCGAGCTTTCTCGGTTGCCGCACCAACGGTGTGGAATTCGCTTCCTGCCAGTGTTAAATCAGAAGGTAATGTAGTTTCATTCCGCCGACGTATAAAAAAAACTATTTTTTTAATGCTGCCTGTCTTCCTTAGCTTCCTAGCATCTTCATACATCCTCAATTGATGACTCATTTGAAGACTGTCTTACGATCACGAGTTTGCTTAATCCCTCGGTTTTGTCGCGCCACTGACCTTTATCTTCGAGGATATTGGCGCAAAGAAGTCTATTATTATTATTATTATTATTATTATTAACCCTAACACTTATATGTCGTTTTCGGTTAATTTTATGCAACATCGTTATATCGTTAAGTGTCTGTCTGCACGTTTTGTCATATTTCAAGCTCTATATTCAATTTAGGTTTCATATATATATATATATATATATATATATATATATATATATATATATATATATATATATATATATATATATATATTATATATATATATATATATATATATATATATATATATATATATATTATATATAACTCACTGACGATGATATGTTCTTTTGACCCCTACAGCCACACATCGTCACTGGCGAATGCTCTGTCGGATTCGGCGGCATCAACTTCTGCAGGAACAAGATTCATTCATGGTGCGCAGAAGCTGTGCCTTGGTGTTATACGACGGACCCAGATAAACGTTTCGAATTATGCGACATCCCGATTTGTGGTGGGTCCAACTTCACTGTATTTCATGTAAAGTGCGAAGTTAATGTTTGATAAAATGATAGTATGGATTTATTTATTTACACACACATACCCACACCACCGGCAGTCCACTCACAGTTGTCTACATCTATGGCTGGCTGAATGTACACACCCACACACACACACACACACACACACACACACACACACACACACACACACACACACACACACACACACACACACACACATATACCCTCGTCTTCCGCTACCCCTCCTCGCACGACACTTCACACATTAAGTACACGCTTCGTCTGTGTCCTCACGCCGAAACTCGCCCCCAAGCAAATTCTCAGAGTATCCCTTCGCAAGGATGGAGGTGCTTTATAGAGCAAATATGTTTAGGTATCCCTTCCAAAAGATGGAGGTAGCCTTCCTAAGTGGGGAAATAGTCGTCGTTCGCCATCTGATCGATGTTATCTCTTGAAAGAAAGACCCTCTCTAAAAGATATGTTTGCCTGGAAAATTATCTTTGTTGATATCCTCTCATATTTTTATTATTGTTGATATCCTGTCATATTTTATTAACACACAGCCAACCGACCAACCAGAATGACCATGGCCGTCAATCAGAAATGTTGCCTCGGATTAAATTCTACTAAAGATGCACTGGCTCGTAGTTTACAAACCCAACACTCCGCTCAGCGGCAAAATGACGGATGTGTGCCTTCTCTTGCTTCAGTGTGTTTGTCTATGTCGGAAACTGAGTCCTCCTCCCAGCTAAATATGTGCCCCTTTTGCTTCTGGAAGCCAGCAGCCACTTTGGCCTTAATAATCTTCAGGACCTTTAGCACTTGGGGTCAAAACGATACTGCCACCAAGGCTATATGGCAACACATATGTGTTGATCGTACGTCGCATGTTTGAACCTCTCAGTCGATTTAAGTCTGAAGGTTATCTTACAAGAGGGTAGTTGCATCTGAATCTGTCAGATCCTGGTACAGCTGTTGGAATGTTGGGATGCTCTTGGTATATGTTGTGTCGGCTGACGTGGTCAGATACAAGAACGATTCAACCAGATGTAACCCAATTAGAGGTCCTGCACAGTATAATTATAACCTGCAAGACGTCCACATCGAAGAAGCTTCTGACGATGTAGGCAAACAAATTCGGGATAGTATCGTACTTCAGCAGGAAAAATGCCAAATCATCCCAGCGATAGCTCTACTAACTACACAGGTCAGTGACAAGGGACTGGAATGCTCATCTTTCAGACTGACGGACTTGTTTTGTCGTGGGGCTATGTGGAAGTCACATTTATTTGATGTATCCCATGGCTTGCGGACAATGAGCCGAGTCAGAGCTTGCTCAGTGACGCTTGTAGCAGTTGTCATTGTTGCGTTGACCAGAACGTTTGAGTAGGTCTTGACTCTATCTACGCGTTCTCTATTTCTGACCATTGCCTTGTGATCATCCTGTTAAATATCAATGTTAGGTGTACCTTGTAGAACAGACGGTCAGGGTTGTGCCCTGAGTGTAAAGTTTCCGCTGCAACATCATCGACATTGAAGTTATATTATATCTGATCTGTTATTACAAAGTCTGTTTTCTCAGAGAGATTTATACTTAACACCATTTGCTGTCTCAATGAGTTGTTTCTGGATTTTGATGCACCTGTCACGGTTGGTAGAGATATGTACCTGTTCACAGTGATACCCTGGATAGAAACTCTTGCTTCTTGGATTCTTCTGTTCTGTTGGATACTTCTATTCGTCACGTTCAGAGTTCATTATCTCCTTGACAATCTCGTTTAACGCCTGAGCTTCAATTCGAATCCCTACTCGTCTGATACTGCTTGATTCAGAAAGAGTGTCTAAATTAATGATCTCTGGCTAGTCGTGCTCTTTCAAAATTCTTCCAAAGCTTTTGTTCCCAACTTGTGATGACAGCTGCTACACCTTGGGGCTCAGAGATGTGGTAGCAGCTCTTTAGCATATCAACAGTCTCATAAAACTTCGTCAAAACTATTTGAAGACAATCTTTGCCATGACAATTTATAGTTTACAGTTATTTTCCATAACAAAACCAATGTACTTGTATTTTGAGAAAACATTTTTTTCTAAGCGACTCACATAAATAATATTAATTATCTTAACGAATGAGGAGGCATGATTGGCTAATTCAGAGTGGCAAGAGTTTTTGTCATAATGTGGGGCAATTATAACATAAAGGATATCAACATAATTTGTGTGTGTTTGTATTTATCACCCGACATGAAACATCACTTAGCATTTATTCAGTTTCGATTTAAAAATGCCACAAAATCAACATCGATCATGATATTGACAAATTGAAAGTTGTTTCTGAAAAAGAATTCATGTGGGTATTATATATAATTAGTACTTTTGCTTTGATAATAATTTTAATTTGAAACACACCCTGACACTTTATTGTACGACCGCAATAGGACACTATTAAACAAAATTCGATCATATTTTAAGGGTAATGACTTTCAGAGGGTGTATACGGGGGGTTAGCATCAGAAACGACAAAGCTGTTCTTGGAGAAGACTGCGTGGTCATTCATAGTGTTGCCAGATCCTATGTTGTCTCAGATAAAAAGACAAGCAACCCATTCACCTGAGCAGCTTACGTATAGATTTAAGATTACGACTCCCAGTGTACTCTTGTACTGATCAACTTGTCTCTTCCTGCGCTATGTAGACTTTAAGTGTGGATCACTGTGCGCATACCAACCCCACGTGTTAGACTAAGGAGTATTCCACAGCGTGTCACCTTTACTGCTATAATAACCTGACTTGTTTATGAGTCTTTACCTTCATCTTTCCCTTGGTCTGTTGCGGAGTGGGGGGCCATATATCATAGTCGTTGCCTCATCTGCCTCAGTCGTGAGTTCCTTCTATGCTCTGATCTCTTCTGCGAAGGTCATACATGCGTGACTGTTCAGACCAGCCCTCCTCAGATCTCGTTTCAGGCTCTCTTCCCATTTGAACTTCGCCTTCCCCTTCTTCAAGTATCTCCCTAATATGCTTGCCTCGCTCTTTTCCGCAGTCTTTCTTCAACCTTTCTTCCCACACGCCCTGTCCATCTCGTTCTCCTTGCTTCTTTTGGTGTTTATTCATTCCAATCTCATTGTTTTCAATTCTTCATCTTCCTTCTATCCTATCGCTATACTGTACGCTACTATATTCTATTGTACTCTATTGTTCTCTACCGTACGCTACTGTACTCTACTGTATGCTATACTGTATTCTATGCTGCATTTTACTATTTTGTAAAAATAAAACGTAAGTTCTTATACAGCGCAATATCCAGTCCTCTGGACTGCTCAACGTGCTTTACACTTTCCTTCCCTGGCAGACTCAGACACCATCTCGGCTTCTCTGGGAAGCATCCAGCCATATGCTACACTTAATGCGCGAAGGCTGCTTGTACACATATCCATCACTGTCTATAGCTAGGTACTCATTTATACAGCAGATTGAACTGGAGCAATGTAGAGTGAAAATACTTGCCTAAGGTTTTAACAGCGCATCAGCAGGATTCGAAACCTGGTTCTCTTAATTGAGCGTCCGAAGCTCTACCCCTGGGCCATTGCGCAGTGCACTCTATTTTAAGCCATTGCGCAGTGCACTCTATTTTAAGCTACTCTACTCTACTCTACTCTACTCTACTCTACTCTACTCTACTCTACTCTACTCTACTCTACTCTACTCTACTCTACTCTACTCTACTCTACTCTACTCTACTCTACTCTACTCTACTCTAACTCTAACCTACTCCACTCCACTCAACACCACTCCACCCCACTCCATCCCACTCCACCCACTCCACCCCACTCCACCCCACTCCATCCCACTCCATCCCACTCCACCCCACTCCACTCCATCCCACTCCTTCCCACTCCATCCCACTCCATCCCACTCCATCCCACTCCACCCCACCCACCCCCTCCACTCCACTCCACTCCACTCCTCTCCCCCCACTCCACTCCACTCCACTCCACTCCACTCCCTCCACTCCACTCCACTCCACTCCACTCCACCCCTCCACTCCACTCCCCCCACTACCACTCCTACTCCCCCCCCCCCCCCACCCCACTCCACTCCACTCCACTCCACTCCACTCCACTCCACTCCACTCCACTCCACTCCACTCCACTCCACTCCACTCCACTCCCTCCACTCTACTCTACTCCTGACAGTCTTTCACTCTGTCCCGGTTTCTATCCTATTTGCCTCCACTGCAGTCACAGCGAGAGGTTACCGTGAGTTTGGCGACTGTGCCGTGTTCTTCGACCACAACCGCAACACCTGCGAAGACGTGACGTCACCGACCAATGCACTCGACTTCATTCTCAGAGTTGGTCCGTTGTCGTCGCAAAGCACATTCGGTATCAACGTCACGCTGCAGGAAGGGACCTGTGCCGACGACAAACAGGTGATATTTATTGTTTTATTATGTAGTTCGTTTCAATAGTGCGAATCTTGCTTTAGTACAGCCAAAGTTCTCAGTAACTAGTGTAGATTTAATAAGATTGCCACCCAAAAAATTAACATCAGATGTTAAATGGCTTACTGAAAGTCAACAAAATATTATGACGAGACCGACACTCGTATGCATGCACACCCGCTACGCACGCACACGCGTTGGTGTGCAATGTGCGCGTGTGTGCCTACGTGTCAGAGCTGTAACAGTTACATTTATTTTGTACTTGAGTAAAAATAAAAGTAACCTTAGAAAAAGCTACTCAAGTAAAAGTACTTCTAAAATAATGTACTTGAAGTACAAGTAAAATACGTACTTGAAGTAAACTTAAAAGTACTTTTCTCCTGAAACTTGTTCCCAATGTTGTGAATAAAATAAAATATTCACAATTATAATTTAGTGTGTATACGCTATGCAAAAACAATATTTAATACTATGAACTATAATGATGCAAACAACACTGCGTAGGCCAACTAGGCCTACAAGCTGTAAATACACCATGCTTTATTAATAATAGGCCCACAACTGATGGAAAAATCCGGCCAGTCCAGGACACTTAACATGTCTGTTTGTTGTACTTTCCGGCTGATATTTGTGAATAAATCTACGCTAACTGCAGACATTGCCTTGCTTCCGACAAGAGCTTTTAGGACATTTGCAAATTTAACAAAGAAATTATGAGTACTTCACTACATTTAGAAAAAGTACACATATTTGTACTTCGTTGCAAGTAAAAGTACTTCACAAAAATGTACTTAGTTACTCAAGAAAAGTAAACTTTTCTATTAAAAAAATCCATTATCAGATCGGTTACTTTTGCTCCTCGCATTTGAGTCTAATTTCACGAAAAAGCAAACCTACGAAGCATCCCCTGTGACATGCTAATTCGTTTATGCATATATGTGCCTTCGTTTTATGAAATAAACAGAAAACTCAGAACAAATTTAAAGCTTCGGTAGCGAATTGTTGAACCACACATCTGAGTTATCGTGACATCCGGAAAAGACTGTAGCTTGAAAATCTCGCGTGATCGATCGATGTGTGCCTGGATGGCTGATCTCGGATTCTGCACGTGACCGCCCAGTTTAAACAAATGGCGCCAGCGCGTTTGGTTTTCGTCTGCTACCCGGTGTAACGCTGATTGTTTTTTATACGATAAAAAATAATTAATGGTTCTTTTATTAAGCAAACTGCGCTTATTACTTGACCTATTTATATATAACGCGACTGGACATGAAAGAAAAGGATTGGCGATGGGCAAAACGAAATGATTGGGTAGCTTTAAGTAAAGTAACGAAGTAAAAGTACTTCGTTACATTACGGCTCTGCTACGTGTGCATGAACGCGCGCGTGTGTAAGATAACATAATGCTATGTATGTTGTTATCCAGTTGCACGTGTACACGGTGACGGAACTTTCCGGTGGCCCGTTCGACGGATCCTTCAGACGATGTCACGTGACGACAACGGAACCACTGGGTGGCGCCACTGTGTGTTCGTTCACATGCCGCTGCACTGACACGCCGTGTCTCTACGTCACTGCTCGCATCTTCGGAAACTTCGGCCCAGTCAAATCCCTGTGTGAAATAGAAATCGACTGAAGATGCGTACTTCAGAGGCATCTTCATCCCAAAGACGAAGCTGGGATCACATCAAATGTGTACTCTCGTTTGGAATGCTCTTTGTAATGTGGGGGAGGGGAAACGTCAGAAGGGAAATTTGCTTCCGTTCTGGAAATTCGGGAGATTGATAAACAATTGTAAACTTTCGGAAAACCAGTGAAGGTAGGCCTTGAACCCGGAGACAGCCGACCAGTGTATATAAGTCCGTGGTCAAATAATATGGTATAACTCAGTAAGTTGCGACGCCATTTGATGACGGATTCACACATACGGATTGTGTGTAGCGATGTTAATAATAATAATAATAATAATAATAATAATAATAATAATAATAATAATAATAATAATAATAATAATAATAATAATAACTTCTTATGCGCCAATATCCTCGAAGATCAAGCTCAGTGGCGCGACAAAACCAAGGGGTTAAGCAATTGCGTAAACGTAGAACAGTGCGTGAGTCGTTGATGGATGGACGAAGGTTCTAGGAAGCTAAGGAGGATAGGCAGCATTAAAGAGATATGTTTTTAGACGTCGGCGGAAGGAAACTATATTACCTTCCGACTTGACACTGACAGGAAGCGAATTCCACAGAGTTGGTGCAGCAACCGAGAAAGCTCGGGTCCCAGCTTTCGTCTTAACCCGAGGGATGTAAAGTGGGTTAGTACTGGTTGAGCGTAGCTCTCTGGAATTCCTTGCTGGAGTTAGCATTGAGTTTAGATATGTTGGTTGTTTAGATGCGGGTGCTTGATAGGATATTGTGCAAATCTTGAAAATAATGCGATAATGCACAGGGAGCCAGTGCAATGATTTTAGAAGCGGCACCGAGCTAGAAAAACGAAGAGAACGCGTAACTACCCTTGCCAAGCAGTTCTGGACACGTTGAAGTCTTGCAATATCGTTGTTCGCAGTATTGTAAAGGAGGGAATTGCAGTAGTCACGTCTGCTGCTTACTAGAGCTGTCGCGATGGTTTTAGCAACAGAAAGTGATAAAAAGCCGTCGAGTTTTGCACGCTGCGTTACGGTACCAATGATGATAAATTCGGTCTTGTTTGCATTTAACTTTAGTTTACTATTTTTCATCCAAAGGGAGACATCTTGGAGACAATCCCTGAGCTGGTTTAAGGAGCGGCAAGCATCTGGTGTAGTCAACGAAATGTAGATTTGGGTGTCATCGGCATAAAGGTGATGATCCAAGTTGTGACCTTGGATAACAGAGCTTAAAGGTGTTGTGTATAAAGTGAAAAGCAAAGGCCCCAAAACAGAACCCTGTGGGACACCACATGATGTGTGCAACATGTCTGAAAAGCAGTTACCTATTTTAATGGCTTGCTGTCTGTCAGTAAGATATGAAGTAAACCAGCTCAGGGTTGTGCCAGATAAGCTGTACCATGTTGATAGACGTGTAATGAGAATGTTTTACTCAAATTTTCGTGTTATCATATAGTCAGTTTGTGATACGCATTACGATTTCGCAATATTTATTGTATAACGAAGAAAATAAAAATTGACTAACATAATACAGTTACGACGTCGATAATAACATTAGCTGTCCGAAGTACCTTAATTGTGTCCTTTGCTGCCTTTTGATCATTGCAATTGTATCCCTTGTTTAACCCAGAACATGTTTTCTTCCGCAAACTTCGGCGCGGCGAAACTGTTACGTCACTTCCTAGTCACGGTATTTAGGCGCGGCGCGGCGTCATTGCTCAACGTCCCTGTCAAAGGGAAATGCCAACAAGGTATTAACCGAAAGCCGCTTTACATGTGGACACGTTCAACATTGTGTATAATATTAAAAATACCGAAAAATACATTTGTGTTATGAATTCGATTTTAAACTCGTTTGGGTAAGGTGAGATTTAATGTGCTATGTGATCACGTGATATGGTATCATTACATGGTTGAGATAGCTCGCATCACGAATAAAGCTTTCCATGTTTCGGGTCTTGTGTACAATGTTAGCTATTGGGTCGAAACCAGCGTCATGATGAGTTTTTTGTACACTATTCCGAGGTGTTATAAACATTAATCATCATAAAGGAACAAATATTTATCTTACAGTTTCACACGAATCCGATTTTGTTGAAAACAAAAGCCACACAAGGGCACTTTCGCTGAGTTTCGCAGACTTTTTTCTCGTTTTCAGAATTATTGTATCGAACACAGCCAAAAGGGAATAACACAAACTAAACATAAATTGCAAACAGATACTGAACTGACCTGTTTTAATTACCATTCTAGATTGCTCGGTCGGTAAATACAGTAAACAATATGACAACATTTGTATGCAACATTTTACATGCAATGTGTTGACTGATTAATCACCTCAAAACTATTTTAAGACCTGTCTCAGCGTTGCCCTAGGAGATCTGTCCGCTTGCCGATACTCTAATACACCGCTCTGCATCGAGTTCAGCGACGATAAAAACACATTCGACTCGGTGCAAACTGAGGCGTTACTTCACTTCAAGAACAGGGGATAGAAGACGTGCACCTCGAACTCCTGAGAGAGTGAGGGAGAAGGGAGAGATGAATGTATTAGAGTGACATATATTCCTTCATTTATCTCGCCCTCACTCACTGATTCCATGCACACTGTGTGCGCGTGCGCGTGCGCGTGCGCGTGCGCGTGCGCGTGCGCGTGCGCGTGCGCGCGCGTGCGCGTGCGCGTGCGCGTGCGCGTGCGCGTGCGCGTGCGCGTGCGCGTGCGCGTGCGCGTGCGCGTGCGCGGCGTGCGCGTGCGCGTGCGCGTGCGCGTGCGCGTGCGCGTGCGGTTAGACTGGCATGTTATATGTGTGAGAACATTATTTTTGAAATTAAACACGCGTACGGGGTAAAGAGTAAAACTTTCAGAATACTCCATTGGAAGGAAAGACCTCTCAACGCACCCAACGTTTATCGATCGCATTTTAGAACTTGTCCATTTGACAGTCACATTTATTCAATAGTGAACCTATAAATGGTCTATCCTATGAACGTTGTGGTTGATTTTGACTCATCAGGTCCTACAACAAATTCAGCTTGACTGTCCAAGCGATCGATAACTTTGGTAATTTGCATAAATCCAAGATGGCCACTGAACTACTTGACTAAAAATTATATGTAATACCTCTGTTTAGGAGTATTTGTGTACTTAGAATCCATTTTTGATGTTAAATTGGGCCTCTGTAATTTCCGGAAAGACCCGCCGTACAGTACGTACGCCCCCTGGCGGTCAACAGTGTTGTTTGTGGTGGCTTGGAATCATCGGCCCAGTTGTCAGCCTGGCACCGGCCGACGAGTAAGACGCGAGCGGTGGGTGCGGCCGAGACACGTACGCATACGTCGCCGTAGCTGTGGCGTTGTTTCTCGTAACACGCCATTTCACAAAGAACGCTTCCAAGAAGCGAATACAGGATTTCCCAAGAAAGTTTCCGGACGATATAAACAAGGTGAGTTTGATAACAAACGGCTGTGAAGTGGACAACACGTACCAATCGACCTATAGACTATTACTTTATTACTCTAGACCTAGGCTAGGGCCAGGGCTAGATCGAACTAGCTCAACGGTGGTTAGCTTCCAGAGCCTAGAAGTTATGTTTATTCGACAGTGAAAGTAATAAAAATATTAATCAGACTCGTTCAAATTAAGGAGTATGCGCAGCCTAGATTAGCTGTAGACGTATTATACAGTGTAGTGTAGGCAAAGTCATAGGCACAACACGTTTACGTGAGAGCTTCACCGTCGCTACTGATAAGGCCAGACAGGGACAGTGAAATCATAATAATAGGCGAGGTTTCTGAAGCCTCAGTGTAGCATATCGGCGGACAATTGTCGCTTGACCAACCTACGCTATTCGCAGATTATCTGCTGCACTCCCAAGTCCCCAGGCGGCGACACTGTTTTGACATCGAAACCTTGCTTTGGTGTGTCAAAACTTCTAACTACAGTTACATATAAAATTAAATATGATTTATTGAACAACATTAATATCCCAGCATCCCGCTAAGAGTAGCTTGTGGTCAACAGTATTGACATATTCAATATGATACTTTACCAATGTATTTGTTTTAATTACTGCAAAATGAAGAGAAAACAATGTATACAAATTATATGAATTATAATGCAGTACATATTGTGTATGCAAAAAGTATATTAACATTTCTAAAAAAAATTGTGTAATTCCTCCACTGGGATATCATTACTGGCCATTATCAATAATAATAATATATTTATTTAATAAATCATAATTTCCAATAAAATGCTCAAAGTGTTGTACAAGATTAATAACCTAAACATTCAATGTCACTGATATATAAGCACAACAAATATAAAACAAAAATCTGATATAATAATGATAATAAATAAGTTCTATGGCACCAATATCCTCAGAATCATCCAAGCTCAGGGTTGCAACAAAATCAGTCGATTAAGCATTGTTATAGTCAAGGACTGTGAAAGGTCGCCACCTGGTGAGTTAGATGAGTGTGTTACGAAGCTACAGTGGATAGGCGAGATTAAACAGGTAGGTTTTTAGATAAAGGTGAAATGTAATAACGTTTTCTGGTGATTTAGTGTTGTCAGGAAGTGTATTCCACAGAGTAGACGCAGTGACTGAGAAAGCTCGAGTTCCGGCCTTTGTTTCTAAATTTGAGGTTGATGACTACCCCGGAGGTAGAGCTGGCTGTATTGTCGGTTGTCTTGCTGGTGAAAAAGTCCAAGAATCGTTTGCCCATCATTTGGACAGTCCGATTTTAGATAGGTAAAAATCTAAGGAACACAAATCTATTTTAATTATGTTATCAAGTATGCTTTAAACATGATCGAGTGATCTTTTGATCCCTGGCTTGGCAAAAGAGAAAAACCTTAGTACTTGTTTCACTTTTGGTATTGATTCTAGATGGCTAAAAATGTAAATCCGGAGTAGATCGTCAAAGTTGAACAGGCTTTGTAAGCAGCAAATGTAAATATTTGATGGTTGTATAGAAGTAAGTGCCTCATACATAATTTCAAATAATTAAGCAATTATTGCATGGAAATTAACAATGCGTTAACCTTTACAAAAAGTAGTTGAAACGTATGGAAATACTGGTGATGTAAGGATGGTAACTATCATACTACTTTGTCTAAGTTCTGTGTATTTTTTGTCTTCCATTCTAGGACCGACCAAGTTACATTGCCATAGTTGGTGCTGGGCCCGGCGGCGCCACCTGTGGCTACTATCTTGGTAGGTGTGGTCACTGAAGCGCGGCAATCAATCAAGCAGATAGAGTGGTGGGGGCAGATTCATGAAGTGTATTTACGGCATTGTAGCGGGCGATAACTCGTCGAAAGCCTAAAACGTTGTTAAATTACGCTTGTTGCATTTCATAAATCTGCTCCATAGCTGAGCCTTGAAATCAATAGGCAAAGGCAGCATCTTAGGAGAAAAAGGTTTTCAGAGATAGGATAATTCAGGGATTCCCACCATGACCTAATTAGGTAAAATTTACATAAAATCATGCAAATTATTTTAATTTATTTATGCAAATGCTAAATAGGACTCATGAAATCGGCCATAGGCTACATCGACTAGTCGCTGTTAGCTATGACCAGTAGACTGCCTAGCTGCACATAACATTATGCCGATTTATGAAACTGGCCCCTGGACTGTTGATTGAAAGAACTAGGGTTCATATCCTGGTACATGCCACCATAACTGTCTCTACAGTCCCGCCCTTCTTTTTAATGGACAACATTTTTGGACAGTTAGAAATTTGAACTATTTAGGGGCTTAACAATAATATTCTTGAATTTCTCTCTTTTTCTCTCTTTTCTCTCTTTTTCTCTCTTTTTCTCTCTTTTTCTCTCTTTTTCTCTCTTTTTCTCTCTTTTTCTCTCTTTTTCTCTCTTTTTCTCTCTTTCTCGCTCTTTCTCGCTCTTTTTCTCTCTTTTTCTCTCTATTTATCTATATATATATATATATATATATATATATAGTATTATATACATACATGCCTACATAAATACATATATATTATTTTGTGTGATATATATATATAATATATATATTATATATATATATATATATATATATATATATATCACAAAATATAGTATCATATATATATGATGTATATATATATATATATATATATATATATATATATATATATATATATATTATTATAAAAAATACATAGCAATAAACTGTGGTGGATATTTGTCTATGAATACTCTCCACTCATTAATTGCAGCATGGCTGAATTCATCCCAAAGAAATCTAGATGATGTCCAATTGAAAATATCTGCCAGGGTGTAGTATAAAATACATTGTGCAGCCCTAAGGACTGAATACTATGCTTTGTAATAACTTACTTTTACCTTCATTTTGTTGCACCTTGTGTTTTTCAGGTAAAGCTGGACGCAAGGTGTTATTGCTGGAGAAGAAACAGTTTCCTCAAGACAAACACTGTGGAGTTGCTGTTGTGAAAACTGCAATAGAGATACTTGATGAAATGGGGCTGTATGAGAAACTCCTGGCCACGAACAAGGCCAAAGTAGTGAGTTGCAAAACAGTTAGTAATGTGAAATACAGCAGTGTAAATTATGATCGCAGCATTACATGTATTTGTTTACACTTGTTTTTTACATTAGTTGTAACTGATGGGTCAGTTTGAAGTAATTGACACTATGTTATGAGACTGCTGACATAATGTATGATTACAAATTGAAGTGTAATCCAGTGTAATCAGTTATCTATCACCAGAAGGTTTTATTTACACAATATTATCAACAAATAAGTAATCTTCTTTGATACTGGGCTGCAGCATAGTTTTATTACATCTATTAAATTCAAAATAAGAAAATACATCCTACGCACTGAATAATCGTGCTTTATGGTCACCTCTTAATACAGCCACTTCACAATTAAGGTCAACCTAAGTAGTCCCAGATTACTTCCATGTAAACGACTTTTGAAAGTTTGTTTCACCTTTGTATTAAGGGTTCAGTTTGGCCAGGTCCCAATGTTTCCCATAATAGTCAGGTGTCACTGTATTAAATCAATGAAATAAGTTTATATTGAGCAATTTTATTTAGAGATAAACCTAGTTAAACACAAATTACACAATGACCCTGGAAATTAACTGGGATTGAAACAGCTTTGATCAGTCACCAGGACTGCCCACTGGTACATCACAACTCACCGTCTACCATGCAATTGTATTATATTATTGCTGAATAAACTTTCATTATTTAAGGAATTACTGCTGTGTTTAGTCGGACAGTGGCGGGCTGGTCAGCCCATGTGGCCTCAGTTTCATTGGCCGAAGCAAGGAAAAGCTCGGACATATCCCAGCAGCCATTGCCTGCAAGCGAATCCATCTCGACAACGCCATTGCCATGGCTGCAAAACAGTAAGTGTAACGAAAACCAGGTGTGTACTACTCGAAGAACTCCTTTTAATAATCTGCACAAACTGGTTCCATAGATAATAGAGAAAGTTAAATTTTAAGTTCCAATAGGCTATAATTATGTTGTTTTACTGTCTGCCAGTCTTTTTTCAGTATTCATAGATTCCCACTAAATATTTTACTTTTCCAGAATGAGTCGACCCAGATTTTATGCCATTTGGTTGAAGCTCCAACGTTACATATTTCAATGGATTCTCAACCCTTTTAGTAAATGTTTTCAATTTTTTTTTTAATATACTGATAGGATATTGTGCCTACAACCTTGCTAGACTGCAGTGGCACCAACCATGCAATGTTTGTAATACAAATTGTCAATATTATTCACAGAGCCATTTTAAATATTACTTTCCTATATATATATATATATATATATATATATATATATATATATATATATATATATTATATATATTCATAAGTGCACAATGGAACCATCAAACAATTAAAGCTATCATAGTCATAAGTTCACAGTGGAGCCATTTAAATTAACGCTATCTAAGTTCACACTACAACCATTTAAAATAAAATTATCATAGTCATAAGTTCACAGTGGAGCCATTTAAATTAACGCTATCTAAGTTCACACTAGAACATTTAAAATAAAATTATCATAGTCATAAGTTCACGGTGGAGCCATTTAAGATAATACTATCATAGTCATAAGTTCATGTAGCCATTTAAGATAATACTATCATAGTCATAAGTTCATGGTGGAGCCATTTAAAATAATACTATCATAGTCATAAGTTCACTGTGGAGCCATGTAAGATAATACTATCATAGTCATAAGTTCACAGTGGAGCCATTTAAGATAATACTATCCAGGGGAGTTCCCCGGTGGGCCAGCGGAAATAATACTATCCCCCCCAGGGAAAAAGTTCCGTCTAAACATCCCATTTAAGGGGTAATACTTTTTATTAACTGCATTGAAAGCCATAAAATAATTTTTTATCATAAGTCATTTATTTCAAGTGGACCAATTTTTAAAAAAAGGGAAAAATAAAAATAGTAAATAACTTCCCGTGGAGCAAAATTTGAAACCAATCTATCATAGCACAAAAAGTTTTCTGTTTGGGGCCACTCCAAAAAATACATTTTTGGGAAATCTGTTAGAAATGGCTTTTTTTTTTAAAAGATAGCACCCCGAGCAAAATGTGGGTTTAGAAAAACTAGATTGATATAAGTTTCGTCCCACATTACTGATAATTATGAAATTCTCCACATACAGTTTAACTGTACTATTTATAAATAATAATAATATTAATAAGGATATTTATATAGTGCAAGTATCCACAATAGAAACACTCAATTTGACAATTGACCAATTAGAGAAGCTCAGTTTCATCACTGATACATTTCTAAACTACTCTCAAGAATTATAAAAGCACTAGTATATAATCACTATCAAAGCAATGTCTGCAGGTTAATGCAAACTCTCTGGACATGAATGTCTATAGCCTGCTTAACAATTGTGAAATAAGTAATATAATTAATCATCTAAAATCACATTTATAAATAGTATGATGTTGACACTGTCAGTGTGTGCGTGGCTGTGTCAGAGCTGGTGCAGACCTCCAGGAGAATTGCAGCGTGTCAGATGTGACGTTTGACGACACTGAAGGCTTGTGGACCTTGGCGCTTGACAATAATGACAAAGTGTTCAAAGCCCGGGTGAGTATGCTCTTACATCCTGTGTGTTGACACATTGGTTCACGACACAAAATATAGCATTAATTCTTCACACAACTGTCCAAGTTAACTGCTATTAACTTATGTTATTAACACACTGAAGGCAAAGATAGGAGACTGTGTACCCAGGGGTATTTGCCTCTGGACTCATAGGGCACAATCGGAAATATTATAAATCCCCCCTGGTAAAAAGCTGACTCCGTCTAAAGCATTCCCATTTTTTAACGCCTGTGTAATATTATTATTAACTGCTATTGAAATTGTTATATTTTTATTAATATTCTTATTATTTATTATAATTGAATGGGCATTGATTTCAATTTTTTTTTACCAATTTTTTAAACAAAAATGATGTGAATAATAATAATAGTAAATAACTTCTGTGGTGCAAATATCCTCTGAAACCAATCTCCGGGGCACAACAAGTGGCTTTCTTTGCAACCACCTCCCAAACATAAATACATTGTTCTGGTGTTAATATTTTAATAGTAACTGTGTTATTTATGACCACTTTAAAAGTCATCATTTGAATAAACCTCAACCAAAATTGTGAATAGTATTTATTTTTAATCATCCAATATCCAAGGTGAAATGTGTAACATTGTTTCTCTCATATATTAAAAGCAAATCACCAATTTCCAGCCACACATTGTTGTGGTAATTTGCCAACAAGCCAAAGACCACTCCAGTCCCTCCTTCCTCTTTTGGTTGTCTCCCTAATCCCTGTCTTTCCCCTGTGCCAGGTTTTGGTGGGTGCCGATAGGGGCCACTTCGAAGCTGGGAACAAAGCTGGGGATTATAACTGATACCCCCTTGGAGTGTGCTCCCGGTCCTATGTAGAAGGGGGAAGCCACAAGTGCAAGGCTGATGGCATAGTCTTCTATCCTTCTGCACCCTTCTGCCAGGTGAGTTTCGCTACGTTGTGGCTTTTCTCAAATAGCCGACTGATTGTGCTGAACACAAAATCTTGTTGTTGCTTTTCTCATATAGCGGACTGATTGCGCTGAATATGAAATCTACTTTTATTATGAAATATTAGCTTAACATAATAATCATTTTAGATATATTCTAAACATTTTAAATGACATTTTAGATATATACTTTTTCTTTATTTATTTATTAGTTTAACATAATAATATTCTAATAGATAACTTATAATTTTAAAGGATATTTTAGATATATACCTTTTTATTTACTTATTTATTTATTAGTTTAATGATAATCATTTTTAAATAGCTAACTTATCATTTTAAAGGATTTTTTAGATATATAATATTTATGTATTAGATGCAAACAATGTTTTTAATGGATAATCTATCATTTTGAAGAACATTATATATATATATATATATATATATATATATATATATATATATATATATATATATATATATAATGTAATATATATATATATATATATATATATATATATATATATATATATAATAGTCCTATGTATAATAAAATGACATACAATAAATAAATATGTATATAAGTATATGTATATGTATATGTATAATATTTATTTATTTCATTTTATTATACATAAGCACTATGTGGAGAAGCACCAGTAGATCTCATGAAATGTTCATTGCAGTTTGAAAATTGTGAATAAACCTTTATTATTATTATTATTTGTTATTATTATTTATCATTACAGTATGTGACCCAAAGTAGCGACCTCATGTATTGATTTTTATGGGAAATTGTGTGATCCCAGCTGCCCCCAGCCTGGCGTGTATTTGGGAGTCTGCATAACAATGTTGGAGTCTGTATTCCAATCTACTGTATGGGTGTGGTACAGTCAGGAGGGCCAAGGAGACCATGGCTCGCATCCCAGAAAATTAGGAGGGTTGGGAACAGAAGACCACTAACTGATTGCCTGATTTGTAGAGTGATGAAGTACAATGTGTTTAAGGGATGCCGGTGTATGGCTCCCTCTCCATGTTCTACACTTTTGAAAATATATTTCTCTTCATTAAAGTAAACTAGAATTAAGTCACCCGAAGTGGAGGAATTCTCCATGTCTGTTGTGGGTAATAAGCAGCCAGCAGCTGCAGCCCAAGAGGTGACAGAGAAGCAACACTTTTTTCATTTTCAACATTTCAACTATTAATATATCAGCACATGGGTGCAATAAAATAATAGTTGCCTGGTAACTAATGTCTGCGCATTGATGCACGTCTTGCATCAATATTTTGACCAATCACAAGCAAGCAGCGTCTTGTAGCCCGTAGTGTTAGGTTGAGGTAGTGTAACCTCTGATGATGTCTGTGTGTAGGTTATGCTGCCGTCTTTAAACATCCCAACGACGAGTTGAACTACTGCGTCTACATCATCCCCGGCAACCCAAAGGTTGGAATGAATGACCTTGCATACTGGCACGAGAAACTAATGAAGGACGACCCATACATCAGCAAGACACTTGGTCCTGACATCGAGATTGAACGCATGAAAGCTGGCATGTACTGCTTGATTATTTGGACAGTTTATTTTTCCTACAAGTTTACATTCATTCATGGTTCAATATTATGTATCAAACTAATTGACAACATGGAAAACCTGTCACAATGACAAGTGACTAGACCGGTGGGGTATGGTCCACCACTCACCTCATCCTCCGTGTCCAGTCTATTCGAAGGGTAAAAACTTATTGTGTAAGTATAAACACATAAGTAAATAACTCTACATATATATATATATATATATATATATATATATATATATATATATACATACATATATATATATATATATATATATATATATATATATATATATATATATATATACATATATATATATATTATATATATATATATATATATATATATATATATATATATATATATATATATATATATATATATATATATATATATATATATATATCATTAATATATAGATATCATCCATGGGACTTCATAACTTATTTTATATCCCTGGCAGACCTTTCAATCGAACACCATTTTAACTTTTCCAAACTAAATTAGAATGAGGCGAATAGAACTGGACACCTGGCAGGAAATACCACCAGACTGTCCCCAAAGTTGGCATATATCTACCACCAGAGTGACACCCAAAGTTGGCATATTGCTATCACCAGAGTGACCCTCAAATTTGGCATATAGCTACCACCAGAGTGACCCCCAAAGTTGGCATATTGTTACCACCAGAGTGACCCCCAAAGTTGGCATATTGCTACCACCAGAGTGACCCCCAAAGTTGGCATATTGCTACCACAAAAGTGTCCCCCAAAGTTGGCATATTGTTACTACCAGAGTGACCCCCAAAGTTGGCATATTGCTACCACCAGAGTGACACCCCCAAAGTTGGCATATTGCTACCACCAGAGTGTCCCCCAAAGTTGGCATATTGCTACCACCAGAGTGACCCCCAAAGTTGGCATAATATATATTGTTACCACTAGAGTGACGCCCAAAATTGGCATATTGCTACCACCAGAGTGACACCCAAAGTTGGCATATTTCGACCACCAGAGTGACGCCCAAAGTTGGCATATTGCTACCACCAGAGTGACCCCCAAAGTTGGCATATTGCTAACACCAGAGTGACCCCCAAAGTTGGCCTATTGCTACCACCAGAGTGACCCCCAAAGTTGGCATATTACTACATGTACAGTATATAGACTGAGTTTTGGGGAAATATATAAATAAACATAATTAAAACAGCAATATTTCAATCCTCTTGAGCTTTCCATTACTATTTCAGTAAACGGTTCTAATATATCTTTACAGGAAAATAACTTGTCATGCTATAATTTACTTTATTAAAGTTAATAAAACATGACACATCTGTCAAAAGGAATGTTTTTAAAATATGACGTAAACAATGTACAATATTTTGGGAATTATAAACAAAACAACGGCAGTTAATCCCTGAATAAAATTCATTATTTCGTTTAGTGTCAAATCTCAATATTTCATCCTATAAAAAGACCTGGTGCGTAAATGAAATTTTGCAGAGGCAACCGGAATTATCCGATAATCTCCTGCTATTAGTCAGATTCACATTTGGTTATGTTTCTCCAAGCCTTGTGAAGTTTCAGGTATCCTAGAATAGAAATACTCTTGAGATTGGTTGATAATTGCAGTACGCTACAGAAGCAACATGACCTTTCCAATTCATGAGCAAATTACGAGAGGAAACCCGTGGTTATGAAATGTTCAGCCGATCATTTTCCCATTGGGATTTTGGAAGAGTGAAAACAATTCCGGAATCAGGCTATGATAAATTAGTGAAACAAATTGCCACTTGAAAGCAGCAGTTTAGGTAGATTATGTTATTATTTGCTGTGGTGTATTTCACAGAATTTTAATTTTTTTATCTGGGTACATAATTCCAAGATGTGTACATGGAATACATGTTAAGTCTCCCGCATTCAGCGGGAGACTCCCGCAATTACAGGAAATCTCCCGATCTCCCGCGCGGGAGAAACAATCTCCCGCAATTTCATCGAAACATAAGTGAAAACAATTGCGGGAACATCCGGCTCTTTCCGGTTTTCAGTCCACCAAAAACAAACAAATTGTATGTAATTTACCTTACTGGGTGCGGATAATTGGTTTATTTCTGGCTGGGCATTGTCTCAAGTGTTTTTCACAGTCGCCTCACAATGAATAGCAATGCCAGTTAACTAATTGCAATCGAGTCTGAGACTGAGCTAATGCTCACAGACACCGCTGGGCGCTCGCAGACACGGACAACGATTTGAACAATGACCTCAATTGGAATTATTTAAATCACATCTTACTGTGATGACTGAACATTAAAAACAGTCTAATAAATACCTGAGTACAAGACCTACACCTTGCCTGTCGCTGACATTGTTTATCAGCTTTATAGAAATGCCGCGAGCCGCTTCGATACCATATTATCGCCCACTGCGTACGTTCCAGTCTTGTAGAACAAACTGCAATCCGTTTACATCTATACAAATAATTTCCATCCATACATCTACATTACATGTGCATGTTTGTAAATGTATGTACCTTTGCTAAGCGCTTTATTATTTGAGTACATTTGATATGTAAATGAAAAACATCCTTAACAGACGAACACATGCTTATTTAAATATCTCCAGTCGGGCCTGTGTCACCATGGCTCAGTCCAGCTCATGAAAATGAATTCCATATTCAAGTTTTACATGTAAAGATTATGTTAGTTGTGTAACAAAATATCATGTAGATGCTGCTGCTTTTCATGCAAGGGATTCTTTGCAACCTATGATACATATCAGAAGATGAACAAATATGCCAATGTTAGGCCTATACCTAGAACACAAGAAGTAAATTACTGAACATTATACTATTTATTGTTCTATCACCAAGGCTAAGCCTTCTTTTTAATTCACGAGGGCCAAACAGCAACACATCATTTTTATATGAGATTACCAGAGAATTTATTATATTTGTGGTATTATATAGTGATAATAAAACATATATGTTAATATTGAATATTGTTCATGGCTCCAAGAATGGTTTTGCTCCAGAGTAAGTTAATTCATATAACAATATCTATGTCAATGTCTTAATCAGTGGAATGTATTCCTTTTTGTATTATATTCTTTGCATTTATGGTTAAAAAACTAATTTACATATAATAGCCCCATTTTCCAAGAGCCTCCGATTTACGTATAAAATACAGTTTTCCCCCGACACCCTCCGATTTACGTATAAATCTCCCACATTGGCATTTCCAAAACTTAACAAGTATGGTACATGGTAATAATAGACATTGCGTTCATATTGATATAACAAGTAGAGTATGCTGCCAATGTCAGTCATAGAATATGGATCCCATAGAATATGGACCCAGGGTCCATTTTCTATGGGGACCATATTCTAAGAGTCATAAAAAAATGTACCCCAATACATTATGGACCCGGTTCCATTTTCTATAGGGATCTATAGTCCATAAAACATAGGATATGGACCCCCATACAATATGGACCACCACCCAGATAAAAATTATATGGGGCGGGTTCATATTCTATAACAGAATATGGAACCATCGGGTCCATATTCTATAGGGAATATGGACTCAGGGTCCATTTTCCATGTGGTCCAAATTCTATATACACCAGCACCTTTTCAATTTATATTTGGTGTTGGTTAAATGTGCAATATTTTGTTTTGGTCAATTAGTGCATCAATACATATCCTAAATTAAAGACATCTCTATAATATTTAGATGTTATGCATGTCATACATAAGTATGATACAGTATATAGTAAATGATTTTATTTACATAAGATGAAATTGTACATAGTAAAATAAACCCAACTAAATTATCAGCATGATTTTCTTAAAAGTTATATAATTAGTATTGTTTATATCTTTAGCACCAAGTAACCAATAGTCATGGCAGTAATGCTCAAATTGTTAGGGAGCAACTCTGACCTACCTGCTTGGCAACTGCATCTTGGGTTGTTCCTGACAACTGCATCTTGGGTTGTTCCTGACAACTGCATCTTGGGTTGTTCCTGACAACTGCATCTTGGGTTGTTCCTGACAACTACATCTTGGGTTGTTCCTGACAGCTGCATCTTGGGTTGTTCCTGACAACTGCATCTTGGGTTGTTCCTGACAACTGCATCTTGGGTTGTTCCTGACAACTGCATCTTGGGTTGTTCCTGACAACTGCATCTTGGTTGTTCCTGACAACTGCATCTTGGGTTGTTCCTGACAACTACATCTTGGGTTGTTCCTGACAACTGCATCTTGGGTTGTTCCTGACAGCTGCATCTTGGGTTGTTCCTGACAACTGCATCTTGGGTTGTTCCTGACAACTGCATCTTGGGTTGTTCCTGACAACTGCATCTTGGGTTGTTCCTGACAACTGCATCTTGGGTTGTTCCTGACAACTGCATCTTGGGTTGTTCCTGACAGCTGCATCTTGGGTTGTTCCTGACAACTACATCTTAGGTTGTTCCTGCAGTCTGCAGCCAGTGGCCTAGGCCAGGGACATTTGATTCGTATAAAAGATTGAAACAACTGAACCGGAACTGAAGCTTTCACAGTCGCCGCATCTACTCTTTGGAATACACTTCCTGACAACATTAATTCAGTAGAAAACGTTATTACATTTTGTTGTCACCTCAAAACCTACCTGTATAATTTCACCTAAATCCAACCCGGCTTTTTGCACCACTGGGCTTAGATTCTGAGAATATTGGCGCCATGGAAGTTATTTACTTATTAGTTTTATTTATTATAATATATATCATGATAAAAAGTTGCACTCGTGACGTCAGTTATGTCAGTCTTGTACACCCCGGGCCAAAGGTGTGAATTTGTATACAGTAGTGCAAAATTGCCTCTCAGAGTATCACATGTGATCAATAATATGTTGTGGTCAGTGGTCAAGATAAACATTTGTTAGTGGTGTAGTGATGCACGTCTTCCATATTATGTTTTTGACATGTCACAAACACCATTGCCAAAAAATACACCCACAACAAACGTTGCCTACTTAAAGGGAGTGTGTCTCCTGGTTTTACTGTACAATAATGTTATACTATGTAGATTAAATATGTTGTATCGTACCGACATCCCAAATATGTTTTAAAGAACCACTTTTGGTTTGTTAAATGTTATGCTTAGTGACGAATCAGTCGTCTACCCTCAGAAGAAACATCTGCATGAAAGACAAAAGCCATAATGACCTCGAACAGCATTCACATTTGTAGCCCGTCCCTACTGGGTAGCACCGTCCCTACTGGGTAGCACCGTCCCTACTGGGTAGCACCGTCCCTACTGGGTAGCAACGTCCCTACTGGGTAGCACCGTCCCTACTGGGTAGCACCGTCCCTACTGGGTAGCACCGTCCCTAGTGGGAAGCACCGTCCCTACTGGGTAGCACCGTCCCTACTGGGTAGCACCGTCCCTACTGGGGAGCACCGTCCCTACTGGGTAGCACCGTCCCTACTGGGTAGCACCGTCCCCTACTGGGTAGCACCGTCCCTACTGGGTAGCACCGCCCTACTGGGTAGCAACGTCCCTACTGGGTAGCAACGTCCCTACTGGAGCAACGTCCTACTGGTAGCACCGTCCCTACTGGGTAGCAACGTCCCTACTGGGTAGCACCGTCCCTACTGGGTAGCACCGTCCCTACTGGGTAGCACCGTCCCTACTGGGTAGCACCGTCCCTACTGGGTAGCACCGTCCCTACTGGGTAGCACCGTCCCTACTGGGTAGCAACGTCCCTACTGGGTAGCAACGTCCCTACTGGGTAGCACCGTCCCTACTGGGTAGCACCGTCCCTACTGGGCAGCAACGTCCCTACTGGGCAGCACCGTCCCTACTGGGTAGCACCGTCCCTACTGGGTAGCAACGTCCCTACTGGGTAGCACCGTCCCTACTGGGTAGCACCGTCCCTACTGGGTAGCACCGTCCCTACTGGGTAGCAACGTCCCTACTGGGTAGCAACGTCCCTACTGGGTAGCACCGTCCCTACTGGGTAGCACCGTCCCTACTGGGTAGCACCGTCCCTACTGGGTAGCACCGTCCCTACTGGGTAGCACCGTCCCTACTGGGTAGCAACGTCCCTACTGGGTAGCAACGTCCCTACTGGGTAGCAACGTCCCTACTGGGTAGCACCGTCCCTACTGGGTAGCAACGTCCCTACTGGGTAGCACCGTCCCTACTGGGTAGCACCGTCCCTACTGGGTAGCACCGTCCCTACTGGGTAGCAACGTCCCTACTGGGTAGCACCGTCCCTACTGGGTAGCACCGTCCCTACTGGGTAGCACCGCCCCTACTGGGTAGCACCGTCCCTACTGGGTAGCACCGTCCCTACTGGGTAACAATGTCCCTACTGGGTAGCAACGTCCCTACTGGGTAGCAACGTCCCTACTGGGTAGCAACGTCCCTACTGGGTAGCAACTTCCTCAGAACTATCCAAGTTCGCTGTTTGGGAATATGAGTGACAGCACAGTGATTATCATAAACATTGAACGGTTAAATTATAAAGTTAGTTCTGCTTCATTAAAACATATTTGGGTTCTCAGTACCTTATAATAGATGTAATTTATACTGTATGACATAATTGCACAATAAAAATAAATATAAAATCATGAGGCACACTCACATTAAAATCAGTCAGTATATTTTATGAGTGCAATGGCTCAAGAGTAGAGCTTCGGACTCTCAATTACGAGAACCCGGGTTCGAACCTTAATTGTTTTTTCACTCTACATTGCTCCAGTTCACTCAGCTGTATAAATGAGTAACTGGCTATAGACAGTGGTGGATGTGTGTATGAGCAGCCTTCGCGCATTAATTGTAGCATATGGCTGGATGCTTCCCAGAGAAGCCAAGATGGTGTCTGAGTGAACAGGTCTACCAGGGAAGTAAAGTGTAAAAGCGCTTTGAACGGTCCTGAGGACTGGATTCTGCGCTTAATTAAGGACTTACTTTACTTCTTACTTTATTGACTGAAGTGTGTGTGTTGGTGTCATGTAGGGCCCCTACGACTGGGAGGAGTACCCGTGTCCTACGGCCACCACCTGTTACTGGTGGGAGACGCTGCAGGGATAATAGACCCAATGACAGGTAGGGGGTTGTGATGTCAGGGATGATAGACCCAATGACAGGTAGGGGGGTTGTGATGTCAGGGATGATAGACCCAATGACAGGTAGGGGGTTGTGATGTCAAGGATGATAGACCCAGTGACAGGTAGGGGGTTGTGATGTCAAGGATGATAGACCAATGACAGGTAGGGGGTTGTGATGTCAGGATGATAGACCAATGACAGGTAGGGGGTTGTGATGTCAGGGATGATAGACCCAATGACAGGTAGGGGGTTGTGATGTCAAGGATGATAGACCCAGTGACAGGTAGGGGGTTGTGATGTCAAGGATGATAGACCAAATGACAGGTAGGGGGTTGTGATGTCAAGGATGATAGACAAAATGACAGGTAGGGGGGTTGTGATGTCAGGGATGATAGACCCAGTGACAGGTAGGGGGTTGTGATGTCAGGGATGATAGACCAAATGACAGGTAGGGGGTTGTGATGTCAGGGATGATAGACCAAATGACAGGTAGGGGGTTGTGATGTCAGGGATGACAGACCCAATGACAGGTAGGGTGACTGTGATGTCAGGGATGATAGACCCAGTGACAGGTAGGGGGTTGTGATGTCAGGGATGATAGACCAAATGACAGGTAGGGGGTTGTGATGTCAGGGATGATAGACCCAATGACACGTAGGGTGATTGTGATGTCAGGGATGATAAACCCAATGACAGGTAGGGGGTTTCTGATGGCAGGGATGATAGACCCAATGACAGGTAGGGGGTTGTGATGTCAAGGATGATAGACCCAATGACAGGTAGGGGGTTTGTGATGTCAGGGATGATAGACCCAATGACAGGTAGGGGGGTTGTGATGTCAAGGATGATAGACCAAATGACAGGTAGGGGGTTGTGATGTCAGGGATGATAGACCCTATGACAGGTAGGGGGTTGTGATGTCAAGGATGATAGACCCAATGACAGGTAGGGGGTTGTGATGTCAGGGATGATACCCCCATTGACAGGTAGGGGGTTGTGATGTCAAGGATGATAGACCCAATGACAGGTATGGGAGTTGTGATGTGAAGGATGATAGACCCAGTGACAGGTAGGGGGTTGTGATGTCAAGGATGATAGACCCAATGACAGGTATGGGGGTTGTGATGTCAAGGATGATAGACACAATGACAGGTATGGGGGTTGTGATGTCAAGGATGATAGACCCAATGACAGATAGGGGGTTGTGATGCCAAGGATGACAGACCCAATGACAGGTAGGGGGGTTGTGATGTCAGGCATGATATACCCAATGACAGATAGGGGGTTGTGATGTCAAGGATGACAAACCCAATGACAGGTAGGGGTTTGTGATGTCAGGGATGATAGACCCAATGACAGGTAGGGGGTTTGTGATGTTAGGGATGATAGACCCAATGACAGCTAGGGGGTTGTGATGTCAGGGATGATAGACCCAATGCCAGGTAGGGGTTTGTGATATCAGGGATGATGGACCCAATGGCAGGTAGGGGGGTTGTGATGTCAGGGATGATAGACCCAATGACAGGTAGGGGGTTGTGATGTCAAGGATGATAGACCCAATAACAGGTAGGGGGTTTGTGATGTCAGGGATGATAGACCAAATGACAGGGGGTTGTGATGTCAGGGATGATAGACCTAATGACAGGTAGGGGGTTGTGATATCAGAGATGATAGACCCAATGACAGGTAGGGGGTTTCTGATGTCAGGGATGATAGACCAAATGACAGGGGGTTGTGATTGTCAGGGATGATAGACCTAATGACAGGTAGGGGGTTGTGATATCAGAGATGATAGACCCAGTGACAGGTAGGGGGTTTCTGATGTCAATATTCATCATGTGGTCTTTCCAAAGTTTTTAACATGATTTAATAACATTACCCCAAATTGAAATAAATATTTGAACTCGGAACTCTGATCGCTAATTTAAATTGAAAATATTTGTTGATGGATCCAAATGATTGTTTATCTTGTAAAAGCATTCATTTGTGTTTCACATTTTCATATATCACAGGCACTGAAAGTCTGCCTGAATAATATAATAATAATACTATGATGGTAAGAACACTTTTGTTGCACATAAATAGTTCAAAACAAAGGTCAGAGAGACACATCAAAACAAAGACGCAAAGTCTCAAAATTCATACACGGAAGTATTCCAGTTGTCAACAGATACGTTAAGACAATACGAAGCTTTAGTGGATAAGCAATGTTATAAAGATCAGTTTTTAAATGATGGATTTTTTAAAGATCATTTTTAAAATAATGGATTGTTTAAGAGATCAGTTTTTAAATGATGGATTTTTTAAAGAATTTTTTTTTAAAATAATGGATTGTTTAAAAGATCAGTTTGTAAATGATGAATTTTTAAAGATCAGTTTTTAATTGATGGATTTTATATTTTCTACTAATCTAACGCAAGGAGGGAGCATATTCTAAAGAGTTTGTGCAGCTACAGAAACCAAATTACAAAGTTAGTATTAACTCTAGGAACAAAACTAGTTCAGAACTGGTCTATTTTATTGTATTAATTTCTGTATGATGACTATGAAAGACGCTCGTAGGTGTTACTTTATTCATTAATATTAATCTCAGAACAATGTTCACAATTTGAAAGATTCTGCCTGCAACATATCCAAATGGACAACAAAAGAAATAGTTTCATAAAAAAAATTATTGGCAATACATGTGCAAGCAGAGTTAACCAGAATACCCTTTGATGTTGAACTTTCTTACAAAATTACTGCTCGGTCAATTCTGGGCAGAGGAGCTGGCATCCTCCCTTTAAATAATCATTTGGATGTGGCAACAAGAAATATTTTGAGATGGTTTCACGTGTTCTAGGAGAGGGGATCCACCACGCCATGGAGGGAGGGAAGATTGTGGGAGAGTTCTTGCAAGAGGCTCTGGCACAAGGTAACTACGACACGCAGGTGATGAGGATCTACCATGACCGCTGGATGGAGAGGTTCGGCTATGACTTCCGCTGGTAAGAAAACTATCCTCAAAATCAACTGGTTGTCCTCAGACATAACCCCAATTTACCCCACCAAAAAGAAAAACACCCAAAGTTGTTTTTTAAGTACCTTTTTTATTGTATTTTATGTATACATATGGACTATTTGTCCGAAATAAACATACTACTCTGCACTTTCTTTCACTCCTACAATTTCCCACCAGCCTGGGTTTTATTAACTGACTAATGTATGTATGTTGTGGTTACAATGTTGTGATCTTTGAACTATAATATAGTCAGCCTTTTTCAGAAAATTACCCACACCACCCTTTCTATACCTGCCCTGGGGATGGTCAGTTCCCCAGAGCTTGTCACCCTTAGTGGTTGTTTTGCGTCCGTACCTGAGACGGGACTGTTATAAATGTAATTCTCTGATTCATGTAGAATGCACAGTCCCCAGTGTTGAGAGCCAGGTTTTTGTACCAAATGTAACATGCTTGTTGCATCTGTGTATTGAACCCGAGCCGCCGACGTGTCATACAGATGTACAAATCACTGCAGTATATCTGCACCTCTCTTTCTGGGTCATGAACCAAATTTTCTTACGGCAATTTTTTGTTCGATGTCTAGTTTATTTTTTTCAAAACGTATTCTTGTCATCATTGTCATTGTGTTGTCTTTCGTATTTTCCCTTGGTTGGGCAAAGGCCTCAGCATGCTGTTTCTTGAGCTGCCTGTCTTGTGCTACCCTCTGTGTCCTTCTTGTAGATCATTTCCCATACAAATAAAATACAAAACTAAACCTACTTATCATAAATATAAATAATATTAATTAAAGTGACCCAGTTTCTAAAAATTTCACTTTTGTAGAGTGTGTAATAATTCACCTTTAGCAAAAAATAAAACACTAATGAAGGTATATCTACAAAAGAGGTATATATATATGATACAACATTCAGTGCTCCATTTACAGTTTTACAACTTAATTAATATCATCTTCATTCACACAGGTTGCACATAGTAGAATTTATTTTGAATGAAGAACGGAATGGTTACTCAATCAAGACAGGTTTTATTGTACACCATACATTCAGTGACATGAGTTTAAACTTTTATATGTGCTGTTAATACCATTACTTTTTTTGGCCATAGATGCAACAGTTCTCTGTCAATTTGTTATTGATTTTATCTATTTAAATATTGAAATTGTAAAGAATTTTTTTAATAAAATTTATTTGATTTTATCCAACTGAAGACTACATGTTTTTGGAGGTTGTGTTTATAAAGTGGTGTTGTTGTTCCCTTCAGGTTTATGATGATCTGCCAGATGCTGTACCGATTCCCCATCCTGCTAGATGCCGCCACTGCAGCTGTTGCCCGAAAGGGGAACGACTTCCTCGCCCAGATATCATGACTGGTAACATCACGTACACCCTTTCTTGAAACTAAATCATAGGGTTAATTAACAGAAGTGCACAAAATCTCTACGTCCCTGTCCCTTAGCTCTTCTTCCCCCTCTTCCCGTGTTTCCCTCTATCACCTGTTCATCTCCCTCTGTCTATCTAGCCACCCCCACGGCCTCCTTGGCTTGCTCGGTTTCATTGATGGTGGCTCCACCTATTGGATAGTTTAGTACTATTATCGACCTAACTGCCCTGTCCATTCACAGTGTAGGCATTGATATATTTACATGAGTAACATTGAATCAAGTAGAATTCCAGATATGTGAGAAAGCGTACTGTCTATATATAGTCTATGTTATTCGAGCAACAAAGTTAGTTCTGCCTATCCTACTTAGACTATGTTTTTTTACTGTTTTCATACCATTCAGTATCTTAAAAACCTACCTTGTCCAATTTTAATCTTGTTCTCTATCTAGGTTTCTCTTTTAGCTAACTATTTCTGCTCTGTTGACTTGTTCATTTCTACACAAAGAACAGTTATAAATATTAAGACTTAATTAACAAAGTTTAACATGATTGTATCCAAAGCCAAATACACGTTTCTCACAAAGATTAATTTCCACAAATGTTGTTATCATAATAATTTTAATGGTTCCAAGTATAACAAAGTGTAAATAAGATGTTAACCAGTTCGCTGAACATCTTCTGAATTGAATGTAATTATCAGAACATTGATCTCACCCAAACGCAGACCCTAAAATATGTTTACTGATTGTAGGTCGGGTACCCAAGATCCACCTATTGCGACCTGACTTTGTCATCGTCATAACCTTTGAACTCTTGCGACTGTTGGCAAAGAAGCTGTTTGGGTTTGGGCCCAAGAAGACCACCAGAAGTGTTGATGATGCAGACTGAGAGTACAGACATTCAGTTACACTCGCTTAACCAACTGGCGCTCGGCTGCGTAACTTTGCCGAAAAGACAGTATGGTGACTTTACCAGGGTGTGAATGTTAACCATGCTGCCACCTCACAGATACTGGTTAGTCCTGCCATAAATCCTATTTTATAAATAACTGCAAATTTGTATGTTTATTAATTTTTTGGTTAATATAAGTTTAATTTTGAATAGTGTTTATAATACAGCATTATTTGATAAAAAGATATCTGTATTTAATTTGTTATTTCAAATTCGGCCCTGAGAACAAATTAGCGTCTCTACCCTAATATGGGGTAAGGGTGCCCTGTTGGTTACATTGGCAGCCCCCATTAATATGCCAGGCAGAGTTTAGGGGCTGAAAAGTGATGCCAGTTTATGGAGTCTGGTTAATCAATGCTAACATGTGTGTGTTTGAATTAACATGTGTGTGTGTGTGTGTGTGTGTGTGTGTGTGTGTGTGTGTGTGTGTGTGTGTGTGTGTGTGTGTGTGTGTGTGTGTGTGTGTGTGTGTGTGTGTGTGTGTGTGTGTGTGTGTGTGTGTGTGTGTGTGTGTGTGTGTGTGTGTGTGTGTGTGTGTGTGTGTGTGTGTGTGTGTGTGTGTGTGTGTGTGTGTGTGTGTGTGTGTGTGTGTGTGTGTGTGTGTGTGTGTGTGTGTGTGTGTGTGTGTGTGTGTGTGTGTGTGTGTGTGTGTGTGTGTGTGTGTAATTTTATATACTAAACATATAGTTCCAGTGCCAGAGAAAAATGGAACAATACTATTGATATTCACCATTGAGACAAATGAGAAGTATATTTCTTAGGGAGCAGTCATTATTTGTCATTGCAGGTTTGACTGGAAATATCACAGGACACACCCCGATTTGAAATACAACCTACCCCTATGTCCTGCGTCCTACCACAAACCTTGCACACATCTGAAATCTTACACCCGTTTTATTGTAGATAACATTTTGTGTACAAAAACGAACCTGCTACCAGCTCTCAATGCTGAAATTCAACTCTGCCCCCTGATAAATAACGATTGTTCATTTACTAAGATATTATGTAGACTTTGAGTAATAGATCCTAGATTTGTAAAATAAAATGTTTTCACATTGTCAAAAGATGTAGAAGTGGTATGTGTGAATAGTAATTGAATAAGTTGTATAAATAATAGGTAAGAGTTTGGCTTTTTGTTCCATGGTTGAGTGAAGGCCTCAGCATGCTGCTTCCACATCTGCCTGCCTTGCGCTATCCTTTGCCAGATGGTGCCCTTCCAGTAGTCGTCGAGTTCATCTCTCCATCGTGTTGCCTGGCATCCTCTTTAAATCGTTTCCTTCATAAGGTTTCCAGGTGGTGATATGTAGTTCCATCACTTACCTCGTATTCTAGTGATGTGTCATGCCCAAGTCCACTTCCATCTTTCAACAGGTTCAGTCACGTATATGACCTATGTTTTTTCTCGTACGCTGATGTTTGTTTATCTGTCCCTTTGAGTGAAGTCTTACACATTTCTTTACATTTCATCCATTAAATTATTCTTTGTTCTATTGTTTCAAATGTTCTATATATGTTATATGTTATATATATATATATATATATATATATATATATATATATTATATAATAGAGATATAATAGTCTTATTGTTGTTGTGTAAATGTGTTTTATTGATGCATTCATGTTTCACGTGATAAAACTGTACCTGTTATTTTAGAGGCGTGTGTTTACTTACATATTATCTTCGTAGATGGCATCTCGTGTTGTTATTCATGATTAAATCTGTATTAATTTGACAATTGTTTCAATATGAATTAATTGTACAGTTAGGTCGTTTGCTCTATTTGGCCGTCCATCCGGCCATGCCTTTTGGATGTCTCTGTCCGCCATCTGTCTGTGCCTCTCTCTCTCTCTCTCTCTCTCTCTCTCTCTCTCTCTCTTCTTCTCTGTCTTCTGTCTGTCTGTCTGTCTGTCTGTCTGTCTGTCTGTCTGTCTGTCTCCCTCTCTCTCTCTCTCTCTCTCTCTCTCTCTCTCTCTCTCTCTCTCTCTCTCTCTCTCTCTCTCTTCTCTGTCTCTGCTCTCTCTCTGCTGTCTCTCTCTTCTCTTCTGTCTGTCTGTCTGTCTGTCTGTCTGTCTGTCTGTCTGTCTGTCTGTCTGTCTGTCTGTCTGTCTGTCTGTCTGTCTCTGTCTCTGTCTCTGCTCTGCTGCTGCTCTCTCTCTCTTCTCTCTTCTCTTCTCTCTCTCTCTCTCTCTGTCTCTGTCTTCTGTCTCTCTGTCTCTCTGTCTCTCTGTCTCTCTGTCTCTCTGTCTCTCTGTCTCTCTGTCTCTCTGTCTCTCTGTCTGCTCTGTCTCTCTGTCTCTGTCTCTGTCTCTGTCTCTGTCTCTGTCTCTCTCTCTCTCTCTCTCTCTCTCTCTCTCTCTCTCTCTCTCTCTCTCTCTCTCTCTCTCTCTCTCTCTCTCTCTCTCTCTCTCTCTCTCTCTCTCTCTCTCTCTCTCTCTCTCTCTCTCTCTCTCCCAGTCGCAACTAAAAATTGACAGAGTGATGTGACTGTTTTAATAAAAAAAAGTGTTGCAATAGAATGATATATCACATCGCATCCTGTATAATTCCCTAAACATTTGTTTGATCGACGTCACAGAATTGTGTCGCGAACTGACGTCGCTAGGTGGCAGCACATGGTGTTGCTGAATTGGTTTGTATTGACGCCCGCCTCCATAATGCGTGTATATGATTACACAAAATTGAATAAAGGTATACGCCGACACACTCATAGACCAATATATCCATAAATGGAGCGGACATGTATTTAAATGTATTTAACGTCGGGTAATTTATGACTGGCATGCACCAAACTCCCTTATGAGTTGTCTTAACACATATTTCAAACAAGTTATCTTTATTGTTATTGTTAAAAACTGACACATATTTCCGTTCTCAAAAATTCAAAATATTGTACACGATATGAAGTCTCTATATAGCCAAAGTGCCTAATATAATGGTAATCGTGAAACATGGCATTAGTCCGATACTCCTCCTGTTCACATCGCCGGACGAGAGTTGGCGAGACTAGACGCATAGTGGCGGATGTGACGTAACTGACACGTGGGACGTTTTGTTGGATTACCTCGGAGTACATTACGTCCTGTACTGTGGAGTAGCAGTCGCGAACAACATTCACGGCATCTGCTATCGACTTGGTAAGCAAACACGTTATTCAAGTTTGTCTTACCACGACATGAATCAGCGTGGTCACATAGCCTCTGAAACCCTAGTGGCTGAAATATAGGTTAGGCTGACGCTTAGCCAACGTAGTAGGCACTATTAATATAGCCAATAAGGATTGACGTAACTTCTTCACGTGTTTTGATACGATTGGTGAATTGAGCTTGTGTAACTGTCCTTTGAAAGAACAACGCTTCACAACGAAGATTGACTTTCGAAGATCCTACTACAATCGCCCGCTCAATCTTTCTCACGACACCGTGGATGATATGAAAGCAACCGGAACTCGCGGGCAAATGATGTCACTGGCTGAAAGTATCTGCAGAGTTTCGCAATGCGATCCGCCATGGTTATTGAAACCAATGTAGCACTTGGCTATATCGTTTGTCTATCAGAAGTGTCTTTGGCGCATCGGTACAAACCTATATCACAATGGATTGAATATGATAATAATGAATGACTGGTCATATATTGCGCTGGTAGACCCACGACAAGGTTTACATAGCGCTTATTCTCCTTTTTCTTTTCCTTCGATCATTCGACCAGTAGGTGGACACGCCTGTTCTCTTGGTGACTGCTATAGTCCGTCTCTGTGCCGCCAGGTGGACGTATGTCTATGTCCTCTGGACACGTTGTCATGTTGTCAGAATGTGACGACTCAAACGTGCGAGTGGTTGAGGTATGGGGTCCCTTGTAATCGGAAAGTCACCTCAGATACACAAATCTCCGACTGACCAATCTTGAACTCGTTGCAAGGACGGGAGTTCATTCCGTTGTGTCTTGTTCCGAGTCTGAACAGAGTGACGCGGTCAGTTTTGCTGATATGGTAGCAGCTATTGGTGTTGTTGTACTAGGTGCTGCTGGCGCCAGTTTATGTGGTCAACGTGTAGGTGGTAGTCTTTGGATCGCTCTACTAGACACTTTTGTTGCTTTGTCCCAGCTGCAAATCAGTCGGCTGTTTCCTAGCCATTGTTTCCGCATATTAATGTTACATTCGTCTGTGCAATCAGTTCACACACGCACGCACGCACGCACGCACGCACGCACGCACGCCCGACCGACCGACAGACCGACCGACAGACAGACAGACAGACAGACAGACAGACAGACCGACAGACCGACAGAGAGTTGGTCAGTTCATTCAGTTCATTCTTTTGGGCGTTCCGCGTTGGTAAAAGACACTGTACGGGTAAACGTAAAGTCGACAGTGGTTGCGTGTCTTTTTGCTGGGTCGTTCCACAATCAAGAGTACTGAGAGGGCGTCGGTAAAGGTGACAGTTGTTTCATATGTTGTCTGGGTCTGGGTTGTCCTAGCAACTCTCTCTGTACATGACGCACGTGGCGCCATCTACATCCCGGGTTGCTTCTGTGGCGCACTCAATGGTCTAAACGTGCATCCAGTGCTTTCGAAAGGTACCCAGAGTGTCGGAAATCCGTGGAAATGATGGCTTTCTGTTTCAGTAAGAACGCGTTCCTGTCTTCTAAAGTTCTAATTGTTAGTGGAGCTACACACCAGTGTTACGAAGCGTAATCAGCACCAACCTGAAAGAAAGGCGTTTTGTACACGTTGCATAACCAACCAGATACTCGAGAAAGAACATGTAAGAAGAATGTGGCAAGCTGCTGGTTGGTCTCTCGGACGATATGACTACGATCAGGATAATTACAGTGAATTTGTACCCTGATTTTGGAACAATGTAAGTGCATCCCTTCCTGTAACGGTGTCCACCATCCTATTTTTTCATTCAATTAGTACAGTCATTATCATATGGTCTTTTAATTGGCAACATACGTAAACACAAGCTACTCCTGAAATTACGATGTTGCGTTGCCACCTATCGGAAACAAAGGAAACTATAGAGGGTTTAGCAATTCTGTAGATAGCCGGGATCAATCTACTAAGAAGTATTCTGGTCTCAATATTACTATGGTAATTTACATTAATGCATGAAATATTAATTAAATATCCGCCCGTCACGTCTACGTAGTATATTGGCCCAGTTTATACTAATACCCGGTTTAATCAAAGCTTGTAGAAGTCACGCAGATGTGTCGTTCAGTTTGTGCAGTTCTCAGCACAACATTTGCCCAACTTAGTTGACGTCATTTGTATATCCGTTTTACACTGTGCTACGCGTCATATGTAGGAATAAAAAATCATAATTCTTGTGCTACGGTCATATGTGTTTGAGGTAGTTTTCTTAAACTAATTGATGTGCCTTACAAACACTACCTTTCCATTAATTGGCACGGTACATAACTGTAAATGTGGTCCATAGAGCAATGGGCCATATATATTGTTAGTTGAATGAACAATTTCAGTTTGAAGTGAATAAACGTATTAATCCCAAAATGGCGTTCGACCGATAATCTATAACAGAGGGCAAAGTGGGCCCCATGGGCCTACAGTGCGACAAGCTACAGAGGGGCGACCTGGGTCATTACTGGCAGCCCATACAAGAAAGACGTCGAGGCCACGGCAAGACTGGTAACGTGCCTACAACCAGCCGGTTCAAAGAAGAGAGGGCTCACAAGCTGAGAACATGTCAAAAAGACATACAATGAAGACAGTGACACTTCGCCTTGTCTGTGTTGTTCGGATTGTTGTATTCCAACAGCAGAAAATGCGAAAGCTGGATGCAGCTCGATGTGTATGGCCGGTGGACACACCGTGCATGTGCCTGGTATGAGCGTGGCGGGTTTATGTGCGAGATTTGCGCCAACGATTAAGTGGCATCGCATATATGATAATAACGTTGTGGGGGGGGGACACTTTGGCCTCCATATATTACAAAATAATAAAATGGACGTCTTTTTAAAACTCGACTAACGTATTATATTTATTAAGACAGAGTAACTAGACTGTGCATGTACTTAGTCAATATACGTAGCTAGGTAGTGTAGCAAAAATTTACAATTGTTGTACATAAATGTCAAATAAAGGTCAGCGCGTAACCCGCCCTCTCCCCTACACACTCACGGACACTCACACTCGGCTGTGCCCAAACACAAGACTCCCCGCCCTATCGTAATCTTTCGTAGTCCTCCGCATGGTGGCGCGACACCCGCTAATCCGTCGATCCTCAGCCTGATTACTGAGATTAACCACACTCCCGTGGATTAGTCACTTAATTGGATTTACGTCCGACCTTTGTGTACGGCGGGCGACCTGCGTGTGTGATTTTGCACGTGTGCATGCGTGCGTGTGGGCGGGTCACGGCGTTTCACGTTGTATTCTACTCAATGGCAGATTTCGTCCTGTCGAGTGAAGATCATTTGTATCCACCGCCGGCGTAAACAAGAACGGTTTGCTGAAGTGAAGCCCCTTTAGCGAGTGGTTTATCTTAATTATTATTGAAGTTACCTTGGCAACATCATCAGAATGTTCAATATCATCTAGTCTCACGTGTGGTACGGCAGGTAATATCAATGGTATTTATTGCATTTCAACAAATTACAGTTATCTGATGTGTCGGACGGGGAAGTCCGAGTTTGTCTAGATCGAGCGCATGGGTGGCGTCTAGCTGCCCATCTCCGTTTCTGGATTTGTACAATTTTGCTCACGCTGCGTTGCCTGCCTGTTTCGGACGAGACACGGAATGGATACAACCTGTCATGGAAACACTGAACAACTGGTCTCAGTAGACATAAATGCAAAATGCGATTGCTAAAACACCAGCTCTGATAATGAAGTGTTCTATGCAGAAACCTGCATTGCATAGACCACCCTTCAAGACTTCAAGAATTTACTGCTAAAATGACGTGTCACTATCCTGCAGTTGTAACGCGACTGGGTGCTAAATAATAAGTTAATAACATAAATATGACAAACAGATCAATGCAATTGATTGTACATTAAGTGTACATTAAAACGATGAATACATTTATAAAATAAATATAATAAATAGATAAATAAATTATTTATACATTAAATGTCACCGTCCAGCAATGTAAAGGACACGACACTGTGAGCTAAAATAATAAATATCAGTAATGATGTAATGCAAGTGCAATGCAATTGCGTTTAGCTGTTGCTAAACTATATAGAGTCATTCATGAAATATTAATTCAAGTCGGTGTATGTATATCGACTAGAATCACTAGACCATAGCATCCAGACACTACCTACGTCCGAGTGACACACGTGCCAAGTAGATGTAATTAAGATGGACAGTAACGAAACGCGTCCACTGTTACTTTTACGAAGTGTAAGACACATCGTACGTCGAAGCGCGGTGGCACAGTGATTGGTGCATCGCACTTTCAACCGAGACATTCCGAATGCGAATCCGTTTGTTGCCCTTTCGAATATTGAGCAAATTCACATTGCTCCAGTTAACCGAGCTGCATGAAGAGTATCTAACAATAGATAGTGGTTGATATTGGTGTACGAATTAACTTCACGTAGTAATTGCAGTATGGCTTAATGCTTTCCATGTAAGTCGAGATGGTGCTCACTTTAACAAATCCGCCACGGAATAAAGTATAAATTCCGTACAACAGTCCCCAGAATCGTGCTACATAAGTTACATTTTGTATTTCTTTGCATATGACCTTTTTCAAAGCCGTATATTATCAAAATGCATCTTTGCTATTTGAACTGCACGCAGCAGTATTTGTGTGAGACAGTGACGTAGTTGCAATATATTAGTATTGCATGTTAGTACCTAAATTATATTGCACGTCTGATATCACTGTTGTTGCTGATATTAACAGGACTTACGCCAATAACCGCTACTTGTATATTTTTAGTATAATCACCCGGCTTATGTCGATGGCTTGTGATCGATTTTTCAGTCATAACCAAGTGTAATGCGGTTGCTTTTGATCACTGACGAACGTAGTAAAATGCTTGCCTAGATCCCACGGGGTGGTATTATTTTAGAAGAGCCGTATCGTGTAGGCAGGGCGGCATAAACCTGTCATATGTCGGTTACAGTCGTTATCTTTGTCAAATGCCCAGGGAATTGACGTGAAATGCCAAAGGCAGTCTTAGTTTCCTCGAAAAAAAATTCGTTCGATATGTAACCTACAATGTTGACCCGATTAACCCGTTGTGTGACTTCTCGGTAAATAAGATGTAGTAGCGTTGTTATTAAAGACACACATTCTGGTCGTTTCAATTGTGTATTTTATTGAGAAATGTTGACATTTGTGTAAGAAGTCTTCGGTAATTAACTGCAAGAATGGGTAAAGTCGAGATAGTGTTCGATTGAACAGGTCTGCCAGGGATTAACATGTAAAGCGGTTTGAGCAGTTGAGACTGTTGAAATTGCCGTTGCCGTTGCCGTGCCGTGCCGTTGCCGTTGCCGTTGCCGTTGCCGTTGCCGTTGCCGTTGCCGTTGCCGTTGCCGTTGCCGTTGCCGTTGCCGTTGCCGTTGCCGTTGCCGTTGCCGTTGCCGTTGCCGTTGCCGTTGCCGTTGCCGTTGCCGTTGCCGTTGCCGTTGCCGCTTGCCGTTGCCGTTCGTTGCCGTTGCCGTGCCGTTGCCGTCTGCCGTTGCCGTTGCCGTTCCGTTGCCGTTGCCGTTGCCGTTGCCGTTGCCGTTGCCGTTGCCGTTGCCGTTGCCGTTGCCGTTGCCGTTGCCGTTGCCGTTGCCGTTGCCGTTGCCGTTGCCGTTGCCGTTGCCGTTGCCGTTGCCGTTGCCGTTGCCGTTGCCGTTGCCGTTGCCGTTGCCGTTGCCGTTGCCGTTGACGTTGACGTTGACGTTGAGACAGCAGTCCACTGGACTGATCAACAGACACATTGTGACTCAGTGAACCATCCCAGGTGCTTGTCTTTTAGTGGCGGGATGGTTGCGTGCTCTGTCATTCCCCACAGCTATGCTTGAGCAATTGAGAGATGTCCGGCTTCGCTGATATGGCCACGTGCAGAGAAGAGAAAAACCACTACCTGAGAAAAGCTGCAGAATTGCGTGTTCTGTCCCTGGGAAGAAAAACAGGAAGACTAATAAAGAGAGAAGAGAGCAAAGACAGCGAAAGACGGGAACAAATGGCGACAACTCGTACACTCCAGGCCGACCCAGTGGGGGGGGGGGGACACGGCGACAGGAGAAGTCTGATGAGAGTTCGACAGAAGGGAAGACGCTTTCTAACAAAGACGTCAATGACGCTCTCTATCAAAGACGTCGATGACGCTCTCTATCAAAGACGTCGATGACGCTTTCAAACAAAGACGTCAATGACGCTTTTCAAAGACGTCGATGACGCTTTCTAACAAAGACGTCAATGACGCTTTTTAGCAAAGACGTCAATGACGCTTTTTAGCAAAGACGTCAATGACGCTTTCTAGCAAAGACGTCAATGACGCTTTCTAGCAAAGACGTCAATGACGCTTTCTAGCAAAGACGTCAATGACGCTTTCTAGCAAAGACGTCAATGACGCTTTCTAGCAAAGACGTCAATGACGCTTTCTAGCAAAGACGTCAATGACGCTTTCTAGCAAAGACGTCAATGACGCTTTAGCAAGATCAATGACGCTTTCTAGCAAAGACGTCAATGACGCTTTCTAGCAAAGACGTCAATGACGCTTTCTAGCAAAGACGTCAATGACGCTTTCTAGCAAAGACGTCGATGACGCTTTCTAGCAAAGACGTCGATGACGCTTTCTATCAAAGACGTCGATGACGCTTTCTAGCAAAGACGTCGATGACGCTTTCTAGCAAAGACGTCGATGACGCTTTCTAGCAAAGACGTCGATGACGCTTTCTAGCAAAGACGTCGATGACGCTTTCTAGCAAAGACGTCGATGACGCTTTCTAGCAAAGACGTCGATGACGCTTTCTAGCAAAGACGTCGATGACGCTTTCTAGCAAAGACGTCGATGACGCTTTCTAGCAAAGACGTCAATGACGCTTTCTAGCAAAGACGTCAATGACGCTTTCTAGCAAAGACGTCAATGACGCTTTCTAGCAAAGACGTCAATGACGCTTTCTAGCAAAGACGTCAATGACGCTTTCTAGCAAAGACGTCAATGACGCTTTCTAGCAAAGACGTCAATGACGCTTTCTAGCAAAGACGTCAATGACGCTTTCTAGCAAAGACGTCAATGACGCTTTCTAGCAAAGACGTCAATGACGCTTTTAGCAAAGACGTCAATGACGCTTTCTAGCAAAGACGTCAATGACGCTTTCTAGCAAAGACGTCAATGACGCTTTCTAGCAAAGACGTCAATGACGCTTTCTAGCAAAGACGTCAATGACGCTTTCTAGCAAAGACGTCAATGACGCTTTCTAGCAAAGACGTCAATGACGCTTTTTAGCAAAGACGTCAATGACGCTTTCTAGCAAAGACGTCAATGACGCTTTTTAGCAAAGACGTCAATGACGCTTTCTAGCAATGACGTCGATGACGCTTTTTAGCAAAGACGTCGATGACGCTTTCTAGCAAAGACGTCGATGACGCTTTCTAGCAAAGACGTCGATGACGCTTTCTAGCAAAGACGTCGATGACGCTTTCTAGCAAAGACGTCGAT
>JAODUO010000217.1:145000-152500 GCA_025642075.2 Ridgeia piscesae | reverse complement strand
AAATCGTCATTGGAGCATGGAACCGCCGAAAGTGAAAATGCAATTTCAAACATACTTGTTTTTATTTTTTAGAAACGGTGGCTATATTTTAGGTGATTTAATTGCCACAGGGAATTGTTTCCAGATTGTTGGCGCAGCTACAAAGAAAGCACGTTTGCCAATATTGAGTTTAATTCTAGCAACAACAAGTTGTTTGAAAACGGGTGTCCTATAGGTCCTAGGGGTATTAGTGAAACGTAGCAGATTAATTAGATAAGTTGGTTGTTGAGTACAAACAGTAGACTATGTAATCGTAGCCAGTTTGAACTTGTTCCGATATTTAGGGCGCTATTCCAATTGTCGTTGCTGACGGAGCCGGAAACATATTCCTATGCGTGCCATATTTACCACGGAATCAAGACTCATGCGACTAACGCCATTTGTCCTCACTCGCCATCCTTGATTTGTGCACTTCTCGCCCCAGTGGTCACGCCTGACTGACCGGTCATTGCGGTCACGCATGAGTAACCGCTGGTTGTACTATGGTCGAACCCAACTACGCCTACTGTTCATCGACGTCACGGTTATTCATAAGCCAAAAATAGATCACAAGTGCTTTGCATGTATCCGGACGTTAATCACATACGCTGTGATCATTAATTCATACCGCGTCCTCGATTTGCTTTACTCCGATTACCATTCACGTTCATCCGACCTTACGCGATAATCCGTGATAACTACACGGTAATCTCCCTATACAATTCAGGATTTTATAAACTATATACCTGGTTAGTAAGTTCTTCAGAACAATAACCCTCGAAAAAATACGGCAGTGTGTGTTTTCAATTTAAGCCAAAATAAAAAATAGTCGCTTTTAACGAGCTGATTTCTGCCCTGCCTGTATTTACCATGGTAACCGTCGAAATCATGTACTGGATTATACATAACTGTCTGCTGATCGTATTGGTGCGAGAAGTGTGAATGGATCCAAAAATCCGTGTATACCTCAAAAGGAAAGGACACACACACACACACACGCCCGCCCGCCCGCCCGCCCGCCCGCACGCACGCACGCACGCACGCACGCACGCACGCACGCACGCACGCACGCACGCACGCACGCACGCACGCACGCACGCACGCACGCACCACACACACACACACACACACACACACACACACACACACACACACAGACGAACTCTCAATAAGCCAAATACTTCCTTCAATTCGTTGTCCATTGTTACGTCGAAGTAATTCTGGTAATGTAGATAAATACTGTTACCCGTGTGTGCGTATGGGGTGTGTGAGTGTGGGTGTGGTTGAGGGTGAGGGTGTGGATGTGGATGTGAGTGAGGGTGTGGGTGTGTGTGTGGGTGTGTGTGTGGGTGTTGGTGTGTGTGGTTATAATACTCTGTGTTGTGATAAATGTTATTAAATGTGTTTTGATAAGATGTAAGTTGAGACTGTTAATATATTTTTAACATGAATATGTTTTTAGAAATATAGCTGGAAACACTCTCCATATAGGTGTGATATAATTATGATGGATATGCAACCTTTAAAACGTTCTACACAGGGTAAACCTACAATCTGACGCATAGCGACGGCTATCTATCCAGTGGCCTTGCAAACGGCAGCCGGACACCGATAAGGCTGCGATTCCCAGAAGATAAATAGTTAATGACACAGCCATTTCGCAGTAATGAATTCCGTTAGCGTGATACTTTTATCACCAACCATATGGTGGGTTTATTTTTTCGACTGCTCCACGTTCGTATCCTCGGCGTAAGCGTACGGGAAAATTACGTTTGCGTCATCGGTTACGCTCTGATTCGCGGATAATTACGTCACTCGACGTAGAACATGAGACTAATTATCTTATTATCTCGTACTTGTAGTACAGGCTAACACGCAGGTAACGGTTGACTGGGGTGTCTGTCCATCCTATACGTACTTGCAACACTGTGGTGAGATGTTTTGTGAATACGACGTCAGATTTGCTGTAGATCACAACACGTGGCTTTAGATGTTTCATCAAAGGGAACGTCGTTGATTGTGAATCGTCTACAGCCCCGATGTTTTGCTCGACGCAAATATCACGAGAATTTACAAGGACATTTGTATTTATCTACTCTGGTATTTTCTGACAAATGTGAACAAACTATGAAGCGCCGTTGCTGAAGTGTTTAATTGCACCCGCTTAGCAAAAACGTATAGTGTTTCAAAATGATGACAGTAATCAATAGACATAATATACAACATCTGTATGATTTTAAAAAAATTATGTGATGGTCAATGTTTGTAAAAGTCTGCAGAATTACTATAGTATTTAACGGCCACTTCAATCTTAATGGGAATTCCATAAAGTTATTATCTTACAGAGAATAAATATTCTATTGAAAATCTTCCACAAAACAATCTATAGAATATATTCTATATTATATAAAATTATTCTGATAGACGTTCCATGTTATAGTTTTTTTAAGCGCCACTCTCTCTCTCTCTCTCCCTCTCTCCCTCTCTCTCTCTCTCTCTCTCCCTCTCTCTCTCTCTCTCTCTCTCTCCTCTCTCTCCTCTCTCTCTCTCCCTCTCTCTCTCTCTCTCTCCCTCTCTCTCTCTCCCTCCTCTCTCTCTCTCTCTCTCCCTCTCTCTCTCTCTCTCCTCTCTCTCTCTCCCTCTCTCTCTCTCTCTCTCTCTCTCTCCCTCCCTCTCTCTCTCTCTCTCTCTCCTCTCTCTCTCTCTCTCTCTCTCTCCCTCTCTCTCCCTCTCTCTCTCTCTCCCCTCTCTCTCCCTCTCTCTCTCTCGCTCTCTCTCTCTCTCTCTCTCTCTCTCTCTCTCTCTCTCTCTCTCTCTCTCTCTCTCTCTCTCTCTCTCTCTCCTTCGTTCTTTGCCTTGCGGCGATTTCGTCGCTGCAAAGTAAATAGTTGTTGAGGTTTAACAAGATTGTAAAACCGGAAAATGAGTGCGGTAAAGCGATTACGTCACTGGGAGTCGACCATATTTGTCATTTATTTGGCCTGGTCTTAAGAAACACGCCAATTATATTGTAACAAAATATATCCAACTGGAAGGTCACCCACTTCCAGGGGCCGGGCGAGGAACGCTCTTATAAGATCATTAAACCCCAGTTTGCTCTTAGAAATCTGTTTACCTCTTTAAAGGGCACCAAAAAGGGAATTTGATCGGGCATATGCATCTATGCGATGTAATAAAGACTAACCTTTTAAAATACAAATTAAGAATATTATAGAACAGTAGGTTACTGGAAGAACGTGTTTTACAGGAACAAATATTGTGTATGGACAACGCTATTTTCACGGAAACAGTTTCTACTCTTCTCAGATAGAAGATAAACAATCTGGGAATATTAGTAGATTGTACGGTGCTCAATAAACCTATATAACAGCCCGCAGTTTGTTAGTATGTGTAATTATATGTTCTCTGCTGATTAAGTCAGTTTCGATTACGTAAGTTGTCTTATGTATATTGTGATACATTATCGGGTAATAGACACTCTCTATCAGGTGACAACGTAAATAATGTGACAATGTTACATCGGTACGGTGCACGATGTGGCATTAAGAGTGGTTCGTGTACGCCTATACAAAGTATAACACGGTCTTAGGTAGAACAGAATAAGAGAAACTGATAATCAAACCGGCGTGCTTGTATGTAGGCCTACATGTCAAGTAAAACTTAGAATGAGCGTCATGTCTGACGTCATAGCTCGACGCGTATTGGTCAGTTCGCCGCCTCAAGGACAAGATGTCTACATTCAAGATGTCGGACATTTTACAAGAATGTCCCCTTTTAAGACCTCTTCGGTGATGTGACAATGTTTATTGTAGTTGCAAAACGTTAGCTTGTATAAACTCTTACAGATGCAATACACGAACGTGACATTTGGTCTTTTTTAACAGGTATCTTGTTTCTTGTATTGTATACAGTGAACACTGTTATCCATAGGTCGCGATTCCAGATGCGGCCGGCCCAGATTCGGCAAAACACACACCTCGCATGCGCGCGCAGGGGCAGTGCCCGCTTTTTCTGTTCTGTCGTGTCGTTGGTGACAGACTTCACGCTCGGGTCGAGATTACTCAAAACGCATACAACGCGTGCATTTTTTTTAATTTGCGTTACATCAATCATATTGGAGTACTTGATGTATTATTAACGGAAACTATGTTAGTAACAACAGAGAACCCTGGCCTGCTACCGTCGCGGTCCCAGATTCTGCAGATTCTTGCCGAATCTGGGATCTTGACAGGCCGGAAAACTCTCCGCGGTGTGTCGCAGGAATAGTCTACATCGCAACACGGGAAATGTTTTACATTTTTGAAACGCTAATTACATTTATTGACGGACTCTATTTAATGGTTGGTTGTTCTATGGAACCCCAGAGATTATTCCGGCCTGTCATGGTTGCTCAATGTCGTAGTGCGGTTATCTTCAGCAGGATTCAGCAAATTTGTTCTCCCTTTTACGTTGTATTATTTATAGTCTAAACACCATGTAATTTTATAGTCTAGCTGCAGTACAATTCGTCTAAATATGGCGTCCATGTTGGCATACAGTACATTTAACATAGGATCAACTATTGCCTTGTACATGCGTCTAATTTGTTTATTCTCACATGTGACTCTCACATGTTTTCGTAACTCTAACTAGCTCAATTGTTCATCTTTGTGTTGACCTACAGTGTGTCAGTTTTGTCGCATGACCCACATATTCCTGGATTACACTAAACGTGCACTCTCGTAGCGCTAATGCGATCAGCAGCCACTTGAGTACATCGAGGGTACATATAGCTTAGGTGAATTCCTTTCGTCGAAGGTATGTTGGTCTCAGGGCAGTGCGGGCTTGCATTTGAACATATCGCTGATCCTTAATTGGAGGTTTGCGTAAGCGCGTAAGACCCACACTCTCTCGACGAGACTGCGCGATGGGACTACACGTGAATGTAGCCATTTAGACGGCTTCGCTGTAACACCAACTGTCTGGCGAATGGCGACATCGATTCTTAATAGTGTGACGTAATTGACGTAATTGGCCCATACGTCATATGACAGTCTATACTAATGAAAAGATCAAGCAACGCGAGTTGTTAAATATACGCATGCACACAAACACACAAACACACAAACACACAAACACCCAAACACACAAACACACAAACACACAAACACACAAACACACAAACACACCACACACACACACACACACACACACACACACACACACACACACACACACACACACACACACACACACACACACACACACACACACACACACACACACACACACACTCACACAAACACACACATAAACACACACATGCATATATATATATATATATATATATAATATATATATATAAACACACCCAGGCGTCGAACACATACACACACTCATATATATATATATATATATATATATATATATATATATATATATATATGAGTGTATATAATATATATATATATATACACACTCATATATATATATATATATATATATATATATATATATATATATATATATAGAAGGAACCACCACTATCAAAAAACAAACATACTTTAGAGAGGAACACACAAGAAAACGAACACTTGTGAAATAGATCAAGCAGACCGTAAACCAGGTGGTCGTGATCCTCGGTGAAACCGTGAATCAACAGGGACGGAAATGGGACAAGCAGCAGTCGGTAGAGTGCGTTGATGTTTTGGCCACATGCTCTGTCTTGATGGAAGAGGAGCGAGGAAGGGAGGTTTGTGAGTGACTAAGCAATCAAACAAAGGTACGTAATTGGCGCTGGCGCCAGTGCTGGGACGTGCTTCTGTAGGTTTACTACAGCGTAGCGTATTCTGTTTTCACCAGAATTCTTGTCCAATTGCTTCAGCCATGGACGAGTGTCTGCTGACTTTGGTGCGTAATTGCGTGAATGCATCCAATATATATATATATATATATATATATATATATATATATATATATATATATATATATATATATATATTATATATATATAAAGCCAGTGTCCTTCTACAACCGCTAGAAGGAAGCCAGTGTCGTTCTGTAACCACTAGATGGAAGCCACTGTCCTTCTATAATCACTAGAAGGAAGCCAGTGTCCTTCTATAACCACTAGAAGGAAGCCAGTGTCCTTCTATAACCACTAGACTGAAGCCAGTGTCCTTCTACAACCGCTAGAAGGAAGCCACTGTCCTTCTATGACCACAAGAAGGAAGCCAGTGTCCTTCTACAACTGCTAGAAGGAAGCCACTGTCCTTCTACAACCGCTAGAAGGAAGCCACTGTCCTTCTATGACCACAAGAAGGAAGCCAGTGTCCTTCTACAACTGCTAGAAGGAAGCCACTGTCCTTCTACAACTGCTAGAAGGAAGCCACTGTCTTTCTACAACTGCCAGAAGGAAGCCACTGTCCTTCTACAACCGCTAGGAGGAAGCCACTGTCCTTCTACAACCGCTAGAAGGAATCCACTGTCCTTCTACGACTGCTAGAAGGAAGCCACTGTCCTTCTACAACTGCTAGAAGGAAGCCACTGTCCTTCTACAACTGCTAGAAGGAAGCCACTGTCCTTCTACAACTGGTAGAAGGAAGCCACTGTCCTTCTACAACTGCTAGAAGGAATCCACTGTCCTTCTACAACTGCTAGAAGGAAGCCACTGTCCTTCTACGACTGCTAGAAGGAATCCACTGTCCTTCTACAACTGCTAGAAGGAAGCCACTGTCCTTCTACGACTGCTAGAAGGAAGCCACTGTCCTTCTACAACTGCTAGAAGGAAGCCACTGTCTTTCTACAACTGCTAGAAGGAATCCACTGTCCTTCTACAACTGCCAGAAGGAAGCCACTGTCCTTCTACAACCGCTAGAAGGAAGCCACTGTCCTTCTACAACCGCTAGAAGGAATCCACTGTCCTTCTACGACTGCTAGAAGGAAGCCACTGTACTTCTACAACCGCTAGAAGGAAGCCACTGTCCTTCTACAACTGCTAGAAGGAAGCCACTGTCCTTCTACGACTGCTAGAAGGAAGCCACTGTCCTTCTACAACTGCTAGAAGGAAGCCACTGTCCTTCTACGATCGCTGTGCGGTTGTGACATTGTGATTTATTATCATTAATACACTATTGTAGCCGTTCGTTTAATTAAGATACAGAAACAAGCTGCGTAAATTAATTATTGGATACGCCATAAATGTTGAATTAAATTGATTGTAGCAGTACTACCTATTTACCAACACGTCCCTGCATTTATCAAGGTACGTGCGTTTATACAACCTCACGTGTATAATTGTATACTTTTATATCACTTCATTTGTTACATGGTCAAATGTATGTATGCACAGACATATACCATTGCATTTGTTAAGATTGTCATATCTATATGTATACCGACGCATGGGCGGTGGTTTACGTGCAATGCAGTGCAAGGCAAAACAGGTGTGCGAAATAAGCGATGTTGTTAGGTGTGATTCACACTTCCGCCTCCACGTTGATA
>JAODUO010000217.1:132500-142500 GCA_025642075.2 Ridgeia piscesae | reverse complement strand
AATAATAATAATAATAATAATAATAAGCATTTCCATAGCGCCGTAATTCCAAGTTACCCTGTTTTGATGCGCTGTTACAAAAAAGCATAAACTAAAATTTTAAGATTAAAAACATGGCAAAACATATCCAATTAAATTATCATTAAGAAAAAAAGACATTATTATAAAAATAAAAGTAGGAGTATTAAATGTAGGAGTATTAAAAACAGCTCAGAATAATAAATAAATAAGTAAATCCTGAAAACGTAAAACGTTGAATCAAGCGACTATTACGTGTCCGTCAAAGATCATGAGTAAAAAGCTCTTTTGAATAAGTGAGTTTTAAGTAGTCACTTGGACCTTTCCAGTAGGTCTTTTATAGTGGTTAGAGTTATGCTAGGGATTTTGGGTTGCCTTCTATGTCATAATGGATACATGGCGCGTAATAAATGCGTGTATTATTATTAGTAGACGCAACGTGTCACCCACAACGGAAGTGTGACGTCACTGTTGTAGCACGTCATTTCCGCCTTCATACATCAGCGCAACGTTAACTGAACAGAGAATACGTTCCTGGATTAATCCGAAATAATATTATTTTTAACTGCATGGTGCAGTGGACAGAGAATAAAAACATTCTTGGTATGCACAATCCGTGGTTATACAGCATTCTTGTCAAGGTATGTAAAAGTAGGCATATATCATCATATTTAAGGTACATTTTCGATGCTTCGACAGTTTAGTCTGCTCTCGTTGTTACAGAAATGAACACAACAAATCTGCTTTGTAAACATGTTTAGCGACCCATGTATCTGTACTAACTTTATTTGTAATTAATAATTACATAAAGGAATAAGGTAATCACATGTTCTCAATATTACCCTTATTGCCACTCTCACTATCAGTAAGTATTTTCGTAGAATAAAAATTCGTGTTGTCGTGTTAATTTGTTTTCATAAAATTGTATTACATATCGTGGTATTGTGAGGTGCAACAATTATTTTAAAAGAAACAAATTAATTCCATGCGACTAGAAATGTATGTCATATTTTACTGATTTACACTAGGTTTGTTTAAGTTGGACGTTAGAATTTTTTTGCAGCGGGAGGTTTTTTGGGTAGGCGACATTTGCATAAATCGTTTGTCGGCTATGCATCTGGGGATTATCTCGGTCTCAAAACTAGTCAAACCCCTGACGTGTGTCGCTAACAATGACTGATGACGTTGTCTACGTCAGACAGTCCAACAGTCGTCGCCGGTGCAATGGGCCGAGGATTGCGCCGTGTCAGGAGCAGTCGTCTAGGACAGTGCCGCGTGCTGACGCAATGTACGCACACAACACGTCTACACTTGGTTTCTAAAGATTTAGGCGGAATACTAGTTAACTTATTATTATTACTATCATTATTACTATTGTTGTTGTTGTTGATGTTGTTGTTGTTGTTGTTGTTGGTGTTGTTGTTGGTGTTGGTGTTGGTGTTGGTGTTGGTGTTGGTGCTGGTGCTGGTGTTGTTGTTGTTGTTGGTCGTGGTCGTGGTCGTGGTCGTGGTCGTGGTCGTGGTCGTGGTCGTGGTCGTGGTCGTGGTCGTGGTCGTGGTCGTGGTCGTGGTCGTGGTCGTGGTCGTGGTCGTGGTCGTGGTCGTGGTCGTGGTCGTGGTCGTGGTCGTGGTCATGATGGTGGTCATGATGGTGGTGGTGGTGTTATTATAAATTATATTATTGTTATTATTATTATTATTATTAAGTTTAACATTTTATTTACAGGAATTGTCGAGACCTACCAGATAATCATAGTCAATAAAGATTAACAGAAAGAAGGAAATACAAAAATAAAAACCCGTCTACTTCCGGCTCGGCAGCATTATTCAGCATTACGAGGTCAAAGTGCAGACCACTTTATTCACTGAGCTTGCGCAGCACGCGCAGGCCTATTCCGCGCACGGGATTAATTCGGCCCGTGATTTCAAGAATTTGCGCAGTTACCGATGACATGTCACTTGTTCTTCGCGGGTTCTAGCGTAATCATCATTATACAGGCCGGGGTTGGGTGAAGGCCCCAGCCTGTTGTTTCCAGATCTGCCTGTCTTGCGCTATCCTCAGCCAAATGGTTCGCTTCCTGGTCTCACCTAGTTCGTCTGTCCATCTTTTCTCCGGTCTTCCTCTAGATCGTGTCCCTTCGTAAGGTGTTCAAATGATGATTCGTGATGCCCATCGGTTACCTCGTATTTACTTTTGTGCAATTCCGTCTTCTGACTTGTTTATGAACTACTTCTGGTTTGTGTTCCTGACCCGGTAGGTGGTGTTTAACATAGGCCTACTTCTGGCCATCTTTGTTTGTGCGGCTGCTAATTTGTTCTTTGTCTGGCTGGCTGTTTCCGCGCCACATGTCACTGCAGAAAGTACGCACGAGTTGAAGACTTGTCTCTTCAAGTAGACTCCAATATTACCCTTGATGGTGTCGCGGAGCTTGGCGAATGCGGTCCAGCCGGACGAGTTCCGTGCATGGTCAACCTTGGTTGCGACCATCCAGATGTCTTAGCCAGTCTGCCCAGCTATCTCAGGAACCAACAGTAGCCATAACACGTTGTGAGTGACCGTAACCTTGCGTGAGTTGCACGGGATGCCCCGACACCCTAATGAAAGTTATATGGTCCTTGCACGCCACTGACGTGACACGTTGATGTTATCACGCGATATCCCACCTTCCAAACGGACCGTTCCGGGGAAGCCGGCAACCGGCCGTCAGCCTTGACGACACCTTCGTGACCGGGCCATCTCCAATCATCGGGATTAATATTTCATCTACGTAGTTTTATTGCTGTTCAATTCCCACGCGCTACACCTATGACTGGCGCACGTCGTCGCTCAGATCGCTGTATAAGTAGCCAGTAATACGGATGCCTCTAAAATATAATCCCGCGCGTTACCGGGCGCAAGACGGGTCTGCATACATATTGCAGTTACGGCCTGATTATGCAACGTCGTACAGGACATTAACGTAAATATGCCGGGCGGATTAATTGCGTGGATAACGACGAATGTCGTGCTCACTCTTGCCAAGTCGTTTGTGTACTAATGTAGTCTTTCATCCCGGCTGAAGGGGCTTGCGTTAGGCACGTAATGCATAGTAACGGGGATACCGCTAAAAGGTAATATACAATACACCATGATCTGTATTGGTTATCTGAAAGGGTCGTTGGTGAGTCTGTCATATAATTAAGAGTCACCAACTCCATGAATGTTTTGATTTAGAAGTAAACCAGTACTTCTCATTCAGCAATGTGATATCATATTTCCGGTTTCGTCACACAAGGACATGGAGCGAAAATGTTCGACCAGTTTGCATTTATCAACATCACAGTCACAACGACAGCTATTGTGTCGAACTTTTCTTCCCTATATTTCCTTGTTTTAGTTGTTTCCGTCGCTCGACAATGTACTGTTAGTTGCCTAGTCGGTGTATACTGTGGTTGCAATGGTCTTATGACGTCTCATTTAACTAGACAGCCTTTTCAGAACATTATCGCCAAGCCGACCTTTCTACGCTGGCACTGCTGATGCCCACTGCCAGGGTGCTTGTGGTTCTTTTACGTTCCAGACTGAAACTGATATTCGAGTCACGAGGGATATACAGTTCCCGACTGTTGAAAGCCAGGGTTTTACACTAAACTGTCGGTGTGTTTAACTCGGGGCATTGACAAGCCTGGACGAGGTGCTACCTATACCACACAAACCCACGCTCTCCTTGCACAGAGATCAATTATCTAACTTCGGCACCACGTCAGCAGAATTACCCCCGTAATTACCTCTTCACCAGTGGCCTCTCTAGCCGACGTCCCCGGGGAGAGCCGGTGATATTCAGTCCACGGTGCAGCCGAAACCTTTGCCTGCTTCAAGCCGACACGACGCTGATGTCTCCAAACGACGACGAATCGATCTACGATTGCGACCGCAGTCGGCATTGATGTCGTAGTCCGAATATCGATGGCGCAATCATTGTCATAGTAGCCTGGTGCCTGGCGTGCGTGATCGCGGTCCACCGTGGACGCTTCACCGGGCAGACAACGCGTTATTAGATGATGTCGTTATATTCCAATTACACAATTCCTCTTCGCCGTTCCCACGCACGTCCCGCTACCGTCGCTGCCTCGTCCCTGCGTCCCAGACGAATCGACCGGTGGGAACCAATTGATTTCTCCCGATGCTGAATGCGGGAAATATTTGCTGGCTCCTCGAAAAAACAAACAGCGCCATGGCGTGTATTTGTTTTGTTGGGTTTGGATCATTGGCACCAATAGGAGCAGGAGCAGAGAACATTTGATACAGCAGAACGTGCAAAATAAAGATTGGAGATGACACGAAGGAACTGAAGGAGAAGATTGGGCTGAAGAAACAGATGAACACTGAGGCAGATGAAAGAACATTGAGACGGACAGACATACATGTATACAGAACAGTTGGTTGAGCCTCACAAAGACACCTTTGAGCAGAAGCTGCCGGTGGAGAGGAGACAGCGCAGTATTAAGACGGAGAGACAAGCGATTTCGGAGCAAAAGCAGGAAATGTCTTCACCATGCGAAGTAGCACAGAGCAAAGAGAAACGTTATTGGTAACCTTAGTAGTTAACCGTCTCGTTTGTGTGTACATATGTGTGTATTGGTGTGCGCCTGTCTGCGTGCGCATGCGTATATTTACTTACATCACCTCTTCAATATTCACTACAAAAAATCACAGTGCAACGATTGTATAGCTGTATACAAACTCGTAATCTAATAACCCGCACATTATCACGGATACAAGATCCTCGCATATTTGCAACAAAAATCAAATCGATAATTTCTTGAGTGCGGCCTTCTGCCCTACCCGACCGCCGCTCGCAAGCAGATGGCAGCGCGCTTATCAGAAGCCACAATTGATCGGCAACGAGAAGCACTTGTCGCGCGCAGCACGCACAATAATGATTTTTGTTATTGGCGGCTGGAGATATCTTTTTTTGCATCGGCATACAGCTGACATCTGTGTAAGGCATACATGATTTATGTGGCGCGCTGTTCGCGTGCCTTTATATGTACCGCCACAGCATCACTGGACTGGTGCGCGTGTAGTGACGCCGTGTGTGTGTGTGTGTGTGTGTGTGCGTGTGCGTGTGCGTGTGCGTGTGCGTGTGCGTGTGCGTGTGCGTGTGCGTGTGCGTGTGTATGGTGTGTGTGTGTGCGTGCGTGTGTGTGCGTGCGTGTGTGTGTGTGTGTGTGTGCGTGTGCGTGTGCGTGTGCGTGTGCGTGTGCGTGTGCGTGTGCGTGTGCGTGTGCGTGTGCGTGTGCGTGTGCGTGTGCGTGTGCGTGTGCGTGTGCGTGTGCGTGTGCGTGTGCGTGTGCGTGTGCGTGTGCGTGTGCGTGTGCGTGTGCGTGTGCGTGTGCGTGTGCGTGTGCGTGTGCGTGTGCGTGTGCGTGTGCGTGTGCGTGCGTGTGCGTGTGCGTGTGCGTGTGCGTGTGCGTGTGCGTGTGCGTGTGCGTGTGCGTGTGCGTGTGCGTGTGCGTGTGCGTGTGCGTGTGCGTGTGTGTGTGTGGTCATATATACCCAGTTTATGATACCCCCAGTTCCTGCGAGACACCCTGAAAACTCAGGTTTTTCACATTGGCTAATGGGGGCACAAACAACCTTTGACGACGGTCTTTTGCACAGTCTTTTGGCCCGTCATTTATATGACGTATACTAACGTAATTACACAATTGGAAGTCACGTGACATGATTGTCGAACCACGTAAACAATCACCAGTAGCTGCGGTTAGTGTAGCACGTAACAATAGTTATACATGAATAGACAATAATGTTAGCTGAGTTGTGGTTATTGTGGCATGTAAAATTGTTATTCGCAATTAGGCAATAAGATCACTCGAGTTGCAAGTGACGTACAACGTCAATACAGTATCTTGTTATGTAAAAACGTCACTTCATATTGTGTAAACATGCTAGTACACTAACTAATACATAAATACATTGTGTAATACATACGCAAACTAGTCTATGTTCAAAGAGATACCGGCGTGATGCTCATTTGAACTATATATCTAGCGTGCACATTAACTTAGCTAAAACGTTAGTTTTTTTCCTAGAAAAAAATGCGCATAATATATAATTATGTTAATTTTAAACATTTATATTTCTGTTTGATTTGTGTACAACATGTTTACTGTCAGTACGCACACGCTATAGATCCAACGTATGCACCCACACACGCACGGACGTACGCAGTACCTAACACACACGCACGCACGCATGCACGCACGCACGCACACACACACACACACACACACACACACACACACACACACACACACATATATATATATATATATATATATATATATATATATATATATATATATAAAACTATATATATATATACACACGCACACGCACACGCACACGCACACGCACACGCACACGCACACGCACACGCACACGCACACGCACACGCACACACACATACATACACGCACACACGCACACTCACACGCACGCACGCACGCACGCACGCACGCACGCACGCACGCACACCCACACACACACACACACACACACACACACACACACACACACACACATACACGCACGCACGCACGCCGTAAAGGGCCGATCGTTAACCGGACGGTAAGATGGACCGGTCGCTTTCAAGACGCACTTCGTTTCACCTTTAGCCGTCTCCAGACATCCCAGGTGTTCTTCTTCTCTCGACAACGAACTGCTTTAAAGACGCCAGTTCGTGCGCTCAACACAGACGCGCTGACGTGTATCTAGTCAATGTTGATGTTGACGTTACGTCTACGTTGGAGGGTGCCAACATCCTTTGATGGACGCGCGACGCCCGGGGGAAATCAAGCGCATCGCTTGACCTGCCCGCGAAGAAGCGAAACCTTCGCGCAAGGAACCGCTAAAGTCATCGGCACGCTTTGTCGCCAATCGATTCCGAGTTGATGGTTTGTCCTCATTAATATCACCGCTACGCCATGCTTTGGGATTAAACCTCGTTGCAGGATAGCAGTCTGCGGCCTGGCGTCAGATCACGTTAGATAGAACGCGCCAAAATTTCATTTTGTAAATCGTGGAAGCACAGGGGAGTCGCGAGAGCCCACATCCGGTCACTAAACCATTAGTCTTACGTCGGGAGACCAACACTGCAATTACGCCTCGCTTGACCTAGGTAATTACTCGGTCTGGCGGAGTTTCGATTGCGTCTCTGCATAGCTTACTGTTGGTATATTTACTAATTACACAATTCAAAGGTAGGTACAAACGCGTCTATCGAAAACTCCTGGGATGTTTCTTAGGAGGCGATCAATATTTCTTTTCCCACGAGCAAACATGTTTACATTTTACTGCTCTTGCTAATGCATGTTGTCAACATTGTGAAAATGAGCTGTGTTGAAAATTAAAACAAAAATGTATTTATTCAATGTTGCCAACAACAGTTAAAGGCAGCCACAAACTGCTAAACGTAGGTAGGATTATTGTCTAATATAACACAATTTGCAGTTCATTTTAATTACATTAACCCGGAAGTAGTAACTTCGTGACCCGTCCCTACGGCAACGTATGTGTCGTCACAGAAGCCAGTGACGAAACAGTCGTATTCTTAACAACGCAATACATAAAACACAACGCGATAAACCACTTCCCTGTTATCAGCTGTTGTTTATTTGTTTACCGAAATATATAGGCTAGTTTTTATTTAGGAGCTCTTTGTTATTTTTAAGTTTCTATACGTCACAGACTAGGCCCGCTACACAAGTATCGAGATTGTCCATACATCAAATGGTTCACTGACTGCATTTTCACGACACGCGGCACTTTAAGTGCTATGATAACGACGCCTACGAATCTTTTATCAGCAACTTGACGACATCGCACGTCCCTGGCTGTTCGCTTCGTCAGTTTAACAATAGCAGTAGCCGTTAATGTAAACATCTTCGGCCCACGAATAGCCCACGGGAGGCAGAACATAAATTCTACAGTTGCACTCGAATAGAAACAGCGATATCGAAGTGTTGTAAAAACGCGCACAAGTGTGGTAGTATACATGTCGCCTAGATGAGGAGTTGACATTTTCCAATGTCGTAGTTCCGTATTTTATGATGAAAGACTGGCCGTACTGCGCGTGTCGTATTGCATTTTGGGAAATGATTTTCTTAAAGACCAGGAGGAACAATCCACAGTAAGTGGTCGCTCACATGTGTTATTTATTTATCTACTCGCACAACGCGTACAGAAGAGACAAGTACAGTGGACTATGAAAAACAACGTTGGTAGCCCGATAATTGCATAAGTATATAGTCATTGTAGATGAATATTCGTAAACATTATTGTTATAAATAACTTATTATCATGTCTTGCATAACAATGATATATATATATATATATATATATATATATATATATATATATATATACACTGTAAATAAAGTGTTCACATTATCTGAAACTCCGACGACATAATATATAAAACATTATATTATGCGATAAATCAAACCTATGTTAAGATACAAACGACATGCGATTATGATATAATATAGTGAACAACGTGGGTGAACAAATTTTCAAGCGAACAGTAACATCGCTATATTAGCAAAGGTTATGACAAAATAATTGTGTTGAACTACTTTTCCGAGGAACATCAGTATCGCTGTATTCGCAAAGGTAGCGTTTTCACCTTGGGATATATATTCGTATACACTTGAGATTAATGAAAACGCGTGTACACGCTATAGTATTCTACACACATCTGCTTGAGTAGACTAAATATATCATGCATGATTAATACAATTTTATTAGTGATTGTAACGGAATGGATTAGACGATTTCGCGTGGGCGAGTCACATCCGTGTGTGTCATCAAAATGGCTCAAGTTTATAAATAAGATATACACATGGGCTGAATTTAGACTGGACATAAGATGTAGTACCTGGCTTTTCACAATACACTGTATGGTAACTGCACCGAAGATCAGAATGCATTAATACCTTAAAGATGTGGGTTGACCTAATCAGTGGTATATTTTCCGTATCTTATTTATTACTAGTTATAGTGTTCTTAAAAGTATTAAACATAACAACGCATTGATACAACATATTTGTCAGCTGTTAATATGGTCGTAGAATGTTCGCAAACTGAACATTTCCCTGCGGAATGCTCGATGTTAAACAAAACTGCGTAACTGTGCTGAATCTTCAGTCTGATGTCACACTCTGTATGTGTTGTGTTTTATCGTTGTGTCGTCTTATCTTGCAGCAGTGTGACGTGACTACAATACCGATGTGTCTAGCTGTGTTGTCCCCTTTAGGAGTCAACTGTGTCGGAACTACATCGTGTGTTTACATACACGGACGCACCTACCATATATCATATGTCGCTAAAACACCATATATAAATACATACACATACATATTCAGAAACACACATTCACGTTCAGCTCCATATTCATATACATTCACAAACTCGCAGACACACACACACTCGTGCTCGCACAAACAAACGCACATACACAGCACACACTCACACACACACGCATGCAGGCATGCGCGCGCAAACACACACACACACACACACACACACACACACACACACTTGAACAAACATATACGTCTGAATCTGCTTTTTCAATTATCCGTTAACTGTGTGTGTGTGTGTGTGTGCGTGCGTGCGTGCGTGCGTGCGTGCGTGCGTGCGGGCGTGGCGGGCGGGCGTGCGTGCGTGCGTGCGTGCGTGCGTGCGTGCGTGCGTGCGTGCGGGCGTGCGTGCGTGCGTGCGTGCGGGCGGGCGTGCGTGCGTGCGTGCGTGCGTGCGTGCGGCGGCGTGCGTGCGTGCGTGCGTGCGTGCGTGCGGGCGGACGGGCGGGCGGGCGGGCGGGCGTGCGTGCGGGCGGGCGGGCGGGCGGGCGGGCGGGCGGGCGTGCGTGTGTTCGGGGGCAGAAGACTGCACGTGTTCTATTTCAGCGTAGGTCGTATACGAAACGTAAACAAACAGT
>JAODUO010000217.1:100000-120000 GCA_025642075.2 Ridgeia piscesae | reverse complement strand
TGACCTCAGGGCTGTATAAATTCTTACCTCAGGGCTGTATAAACTCTGACCTCAGGGCTGTATAAACTCTGACCTCAAGGCTATATAAACTCTACCCTCAGGGCTGTATAAACTCTGACCTCAGGGCTGTATAAACTCTGACTTCATGGCTGTATAAACTCTGACCTCAGGGCTGTGTAAACTCTGACCTCAGGGCTGTATAAACTCTGATCTCAGGGCTGTATAAATTCTGACCTCAAGGCTGTATAAACTCTGCCCTCAGGGCTGTTTAAACACTGACCTCAGGGCTGTATAAACTCTGACCTCAGGGCTGTATAAACTCTGACCTCAGGGCTGTATAAACTCTGACTTCAGGGCTGTGTAAACTCTGACCTCAGGGCTGTATAAACTCTGACCTCAGGGGTGTGTTAACTCTGACCCCAGGGCTGTATAAACTCTGCCCTCAGGGCTGTATAAAATCTGACCTCAGGGCTGTATAAACTCTGACCTCAAGGCTGTATAAACTCTGACCTCAGGGATGTATAAACTCTGACCTCAGGGCTGTATAAACTCTGACCTCAGGGCTGTATAAACTCTGCCCTCAGGGCTGTATTGCGCTGTTGACATGTCTACATCTTGTGTTCTCTGAAATAAGTCAATACGCCATATAATTGCAATCAAATATGATCGATTCGTATTGATTTATACCACGTACATGTCGCATAGCTCTGTTCACGGCAGCTGTGGACTTGCGATAGAGACATACTCGCGGTATTTTAACAAATAATTTTAAAACATTATAACTAATGGACGGTTATGTGCGTCGCTGTTTCGACATTTGTCATAGATATATGCAAGACGTAGTGCATTTATTGAGTCAAAATAGGAATTAATCAAAAAGGTGAACGACCCTGCTATGATATATTTTCATACAAGTATAATATTTATGCAAATGTCTATAAACATGACTAGACTACACCAGCTCCAAAGACTATTAATTTGGAATTCACCGTATGTTTTGGGTAGTGCGAATGAAAGGTGGGTTAGGCGTAAGCTGAACGTACATTTAACTAGACTTACATTAAAAGTGTATACGATTTTGTACGTGTGATGTAGCAAAAGACGCTCTCCTTAACTATAAGTAAGTAAGTGTAACATTGTTATGGCGTCTATGTCCTTGGCAGTTCTAGCTCAGAGACGCAACAAACAAAATCATTATGCTTAATCATAATCGGGGACAGGCAAGACTCGTCATTGAAGCATGGAACCGTCAAAAATGTGTGGCGGAAATGCAATTTCAAACAGACTATGTTCTGTTTTTAAGGAAAGGTGACTGTAGTTTCAGAAGATTTACCTGTGATAGGCAGTTGATTGTTGGCGCAGCTGCAGAGAAACGTTTGCCGATATTGGGCTTAGTTTTAGGAACCCCAAAAGTTGTTTGGAAACAGATGATCTAAGGGTCCCGGGGATATCAGAGAAATGTAGCAGATTAACTAATATTATCGGTTATCGGTTAGATTCAACTGGAAGCCAGTGTAACCGCTTGATTAAGCATGGGTAGCGATGGTGCGCCTATGTTTACAGCCCCGTGTGTACACTGCAGGCAGACCGGCAAGGTGGCGGATGGCGACCCTGGACGCAATGTGCTGCCCTCCCCTCAATAACGCCACGAGATCAATGGCGTTTAACATCGTTTGCCGACATTTCCGCCACGTCACTGAGACGGCGTCACTGCGAGAGCCTGTGCAGCAGCCACATCCGGAGCGAGTCTGCGTCGATCGCCGGCGCTGATTCGTCGAAACGTCGGCGCATTAATATTGATGCGGCGCGGCATATCGCTCGATGACTCCGTCGGTCTGGTGGGCGTTCCTGCAGGGATCGATGACCAATAGATGGGCACCGTACGGCGCGCCAGTTTGTGTGTGTGTGTGTCAACGTGCGTGCTCACGTGCGTGCGTGTGTGTGGTTGTCGTGTCTCGGCGGTTTCATTCAACGGGACGTCGCCCCGGTACAATGCTCGGCGGCCGGGTCTGTGGCTCACTATATATGACACGGCGTCGTTACGAGGCGGGAAGTTCGACGGAGATGGATGCCGGAGGACGGAGGTGCTGACGCCGCGGCACAAGACACGCGCTCGCGGGAAACGCAGACGCGATCCGCCAGTCGAAGACAACACCTTGGTGGAATTACCGGCGACGACAGCCGATCTACGGCGGAATGCTCGCCGTGAACGCGAAGACACGCCGTGAACACACAACGCCAACTCGCAACGTTCTCTCGCTGTCGTACGCCGCGGGCACGTCGAGACCGGCGGCTCTTTAATCACCAACCGGTAACGTTTTGTTTCTCGACAATCGCTGCCGATCGGAGAGCGTCGTTCGCGTTGTCGGAACGATTCAGCGTGATTAGCTGTTCACGGAATTCGGACGCGTACGTCACACAAGACGCCATAAGAAATTAAGAAGTCATTGTTTATTTATGCACCGGAGGTATCTTTTTGACCTCGCCGCTGAAATAGTTCCACGTCGTGATTGCCCCAGGGTAACGGCGTGCTGTTTGTTTCGTCCACGCATCACGCGTGACCACCACAACCACCTACTCGCGGCGTGCTCCCGCGGGAAATGCAAAAACTTTCCCGGCGCTGGGTTCCGTGAGACTGCTCCGCCGCCGAGATGGATAAGCTCCTACGGACGTTGCTCAGTCTGAAGGAGGCAAAGACGAGACGTGATGACGATTTCAGCGACCGTCTGTCGCGCCAGTACACGACGGGTCTGTTCGTTGTGTTTGCTCTCGTCGTCAGCACGAAGCAGTTCGTCGGCGATCCGATCAGCTGCTGGTGCCCGGCGACATTCACGGACAGTCACCGGCAGTACGCAAACACCATCTGCTGGATCTCCACCAAGTTCTACGTCCCTTTCGATGAGCGCATCCCGAGCACGGGACCCGACACGTGGCGGGGTCGTCAACGAATCGGATACTACCAGTGGATCCCGCTCTTCCTTCTGGTTGAAGCTCTCCTGTCCTTCCTGCCCACGCTACTATGGCGCTTCCTCAACATCCGGTCGGGGATCGACCTGTCGGCCGTGCTGGAGGCGGGGGTCGTGTGCCAACGCGCGTCGTATGTGGAGATTCGGACTAAGACGGTGAGATATATGGTCAACCAGATTGACCGCTACCTTCTGGCTCAGCGGGACTATCACCGCGGCTGTTGCTACGGCATTCGTCGCGCTTCGGCCAAGCACTGCTTTCTGATCGGCGGGAAGCGACAGGGGAACTATTTGACTGTCTCCTACCTGCTCGTCAAACTCGTCTATCTGCTCAACGCCGTCGGGCAACTGTTCCTCTTGGATCTCTTCCTCGGCATCGACTACCACGTCTACGGAGTGCGCGTGGTGGCCCGTGTGCTGCGCGGCGACGACTCCGGGGAACTCTCACAACGGTTCCCCCGCGTCACGCTGTGTAACTTCGACATCCGCCACCAGGGGCGCGTGCACGACTACGTCGTCCAGTGCGCCCTCACCATCAACATCTTCAACGAGAAGATCTTCATCATCGTCTGGTTCTGGCTGGTCGCAGTCGCCGCCGTGACGCTGGTCAGTTGTCTCCAGTGGGTCATCCGGTCACTGCACTGGCGATCGCAGATCCACTACGTCAAGAAGCAGCTCCGTGCCTTCGACGCGACGGCGACCGTGCGACATCGCGGCGGCGGCAGCGGGTCGAAGGCGAACCTCGCTAAGTTTGTTCAGTATTACCTGCGCCGCGACGGACTCTTTATACTGCGCATGATCGCGTTGAACATCGGCGAGATGGTGGCGGCCGAGACGTTGCTGGGACTGTGGGAGAACTACGGGCCGGACAGACGAATTATCTCCGAGCAGCCGCCCCGGGCGCGGCGGCCCATCGTCAACGAGCACAACGCTCCTCATCGACCTACGAACCTCGACGTCGTCTGACGGCGACGGCGGCTAGTGAATTCAGGTGTAGTGTCTAGCAGACCGACAGGCGGGTAGGCAATTAGCAACAACGGTTAGAGAGACCAACAGAGCGACTGATAGAGAGACAGCAGAGAGACAGCAGAGAGACAGCAGAGAGACAGCAGAGAGACAGCAGAGCAGACAGCAGAGAGACAGACAGACAGACAGACAGACAGACAGACAGAGAGACAGACAGACAGACAGACAGACAGACAGACAGACAGACAGACAGACAGACAGACAGACAGACAGACAGACAGACAGACAGACAGACAGACAGACAGACAGGCAGGCAGGCAGGCAGGCAGGCAGGCAGGCAGGCAGGCAGGCAGGCAGGCAGGCAGGCAGGCAGGCAGGCAGACAGACAGACAGGCAGCAGACAGGCAGGCAGGCAGGCAGGCAGGCAGGCAGGCAGGCAGGCAGGCAGGCAGGCAGGCAGGCAGGCAGGCAGGCAGGCAGGGGCAGGCAGGCAGGCAGGCAGGCAGGCAGGCAGGCAGGCAGGCAGGCAGGCAGGCAGGCAGGCAGGCAGGCAGGCAGGCAGGCAGGCAGGCAGGCAGGCAGGCAGGCAGGCAGGCAGGCAGGCAGGCAGGCAGAGCAGAGCAGAGCAGGCAGGCAGGCAGACCTGGCGGTTTATCTGAGTGACAATATTACTTGGTTACTAAATTAAAGAGCGACTGGTTGGCAAACTACACGACTGACATACGGGGAGGCATTCAAACTCAATGACTGCACGACTGCGTGACTGACCATTGTTGAACTGAGTGAGCGGCTGAGTCACCCACCGACTGACTGGTTGACAGGACATGGGTACATGTGACGTAGTCAGGAAGTGACGTAGTGATTATGATTTCTCATGTACAGCAGTTGAACAAGGTTCTACTGTCTTTCCTCCCCTCGGCTGTCTAGACTCTAGAACGTACTCAGTCCTGCGTTCACGAATCGTACAAATGCTATACAACATACCTATTCTGGCGCATTCATGGACTTGTATAACTAAACGCAGTCACATTAGTTTAATGGCTAACTGGACAGTTTCTAAACTGTTACCGCCCTTTCTAAAGAAACCGGAGTTAAACACCGGAATTACGAACCTATAATATAGATCGGGAAGCATTTAACTCGTACACCTGACTGGTCTGGCAATATACCTGCCTGCGTTGTGTATGCATGCTATAGCGGCCATCTTTATCGTTGCATACCGCGCTCCCAGAGCGACATAAGACACTGTGGTGCTACCGAATGACGTCACAAACCTCGTCTGTTTGTTCTACGTCGACGATGACGTTTTCTATGCACAGTCACGGATATATATATACCGTGCCCTGTAAAACCCAGGTCGTGCCTACGTCTCGAAGACACTGCAAACCTGCCAGGTTTGATCACGTGACCGTCGCTGTCTCCAAATCGACGCAATCAGCGATCGCGAGAAATGGTCTTCGCTAAACAAACTGTATGAGAGGGACCCTATCACGTGGGTGGGTATGATGTGTTTATAGCAAAGTTGATTAAGCAATCTTATTGTCATATTGATGTACTTGCCTTCGAACGTGTCTCGTTTATAACTCATTTAATGTAATGTTGCCCGTGGCACATATTTTAAATAAAATTGTATCCGTTTTTAACACGTAAACAGGTTTCTTGTGTCATAACTGCCTAGAGTTCGAGTTGATTTCAGCCATTGCATCATACATTTAAACTCTCTTACACCAGATTGTATTTTAGGCCACATTTAATACATACATACTACATCTTTTCTTAAGCATTTCTACAGGACGTTGGTATAATACAGTATTATATTGTATTGGTATTTTAGTATTATTAAGACTACTATTATTTGTTTATATTGGACATTGAACTATGTCTCTAGTTTTTATTTTAAGGTAATCTGTATATTCATGTAAAGTGTAATGCGCCTCTGAGTGGTTTTATTGCTAGAGATATGGCGTAAATAAATAATGTTATTTATTCTATTATTAGTATTAGTAAACAGCAATTCCTAGCAACGCCATTTACAGTACAACGTGTAGCTCAGTCACACGACGATGTTTTAGAAATATGCTTGGACTGATCGATCAGTTCCCATAATCCCTCCATTGATAACATCAGAAGTGTCACTCGTGTTTGTTGAAATATAAATAGTTGGGAGGATCTCATACATTTGTAAACGTTGACAAAGTATATGATGCAGCATTTCTACAATTACGTCATTAGCGTCAGAATCTTTCTTCCAGAGTCGATTTTGTATTTGTTTACAACATTTGTTTGCAGAATTGCGCAAGGTGTCGTGGTCTTTAATAGGCGTATTTAATGTATCAGTTATACACATATAAACCTACACATATTAAGTAATACAATCAATATAAACTGTAATTTAATAATATTTAATACATTTAAATAATGCAGACTATATACGAGTAGCTTGATATTTAACAATAACAATATATACTGAATATATATATATATATATAATTTATATATATATATATTATATATATATATATATATATATATATATATATATATATATATATATATAATATTACATGTATTAGTATGATGTAAGTAGTGTGCATGCATGGTGCATATCATGTATATATAAATAATTATATATATATATATATATATATATATATATATAATCAGCAACATCATAATTTCAATTACAATAACATGTAGAATATAACTTGTTACTGTTCAAGGAAACAGTCGCTTATGTAAAAATGTGATCTGATTTACCAGTTGTTGTGAATATGTTGATAATTAGACATAGTCCGATTCGCAAAGGTGACACACATGGGACAATAATAAAAAAATACAAAAAGGGCATTTCTTAGGAAGTTTAATGCCCTCTACACACATCATATGTTTAAACCATTTGAAAGCCCACATCTCCCTATCCTATCCCAACGAGCGTGAATCTAATGTCAAACAAGTGCAGTCACAATGTGGGTGTTTTCTTCAAAATGTCTTAATATAACTAAGGTGGAATATCCACTTCATTTATTTACAAAATGGCCTCGTCACATATTTTTGGAAAGCTTACCCCTCACAATGAGGTAACGCTGTTTTCTGGAATGGCAACGGTGAAATGGCGTACGAATATGTTGTGGAATGCGGCGAACGCCATAAACATGTACAATGACTGTGTATCTTCTTCAGTGCTATGAAGAATTCACACACTATGTGAATAAATAAGATCTCCCCGTCACAACGAGATATTACATTGTAGTTGTTAGTTGAGACGTATGTATGGAGCGATGATCAAACAGTGTCACTGTCATGTGATAAATGTTCGAAATTGAACGACTATACAAACGTTATACAATATCAATGGTTGGGTATATCTACAATACATCTGTGGAAATCCTGCCCTCCCCCCCGTAAATACTGGATACGTCAGCGCGCTGTCGAGTTGTGCATTAATTAGGTGTAAAATCAAAGTCAAATATGATCACTACCGAACGAGGAATGTTCAAATTACGCTTCCGCTTCAAAATGAGGTAAACATGGAATTGTAGAGTAGTGTGTGTAAGTACACCTATAAGAAGAGAACGTTGAACAAGGGCCATTTATAGCAGACCAACTAAATATTTAAAAGGCCTGTAGAATTAAAAAATTAATTATTACTAGCATTATTACAACCACTCGTATGATAAGGAAAAAGATTATCGCCGATGCCAACCTCGATTCTTTTATTTCAAGGTGATTTTATAGGTAACACATGAAAACAAAGATTGTGGGGCATGTTCTAACGGTGGTACAATTTGCCCCGAGATGAATGTTACAACTTGCCCCGACACCGTCTCACTCTTAAAACACGAAATTGTATAAAATGTACCTGTTTAATTGTTAATTTACTAGTTACAGCACTATACTCGTAACCACATCCATCAATGAAAAAGTAGAAAAATTTGAATTATGGATAAACACACATTTAAATTGAAGATACAATTATTATAGAGAAATTTGAGAATAATACCCTGTTATTTAAAATAGCATAATTTAATGGCGTGTCGACGGATTCACGTGATATTACATATGACATGCTCAAATCCTGCTGTCGTCTTGAAGAATAATATTGCATTAGCAGTTTTGTCTGCAAGCCCTCTGTTACAACTTACAACTGTTACTACTCACAACTAGCCCCGGTCTCTCCTATATAGCATAGTTTTGTTTGTCCCTTTCGATTAAAGTGTACATTACAAAATACGCCAATCAACTGAGCTGACTCTTTGTATGGAAACAATTAAACCGTGTGAAAATTATACGAAAATTATAAGAAAATTAACTGGCAATTTGACCATCAACAGTTTCTACCTTGTTATGGATTATATTTCATCGGAATCACACGTGTTGCATCCAAATATAATGAACAGCAAATTATATATAATTACATGACTTTTTATTCTCATATACTCGTACATCACATCATTGTTCATGTTGTCGTTGCTAACCATTTATTTGTGTCATGTTTAAACAGTAACCTTTAAACAATTTGCTAACCAAGTACGTTTAAATGTCATAGGTCATAGAGTTTGACACGTTCCCAGAATGTTTTAATATGCACAATTATGCAAACCAATCGATAACAGTGGAAAGTTACGTAAAGTTGAGCTAAATTCGTCTTTCCGGCGCTACGCCAAATTGTCAATTGACTTGGCACGAGACTACATTGCACCCAGACGGGAATGCTATGATCTAATGTTTTCATCGCATCTATTTCAGATGGTATTTTATCGTCTGAGCTAGAAATAATGTAATTTTTTTTCTTGTTGCACGCTTTACTCTGATACATACATACGTACATAAAACATGTATATATATATATATATATATATATTTATATATTATATATATATATATATATATATATATATATATATATATATATATATATATATATATATATATATATATGGTGTGTTATAAATGGACCTGTAAACATAGAATGCTTACAGCTAAAAACAAATGTGTTATTTTATTTGATAAGATTGTAATTACAAATACACGGAGGCTTTAATAACTAATCATTATATATATAACTTAGTATATATAATATATATTATATATATATATATATATATATATATATATATATTATATATGTATATATATATATATATTATATATTATATATATCATGTTCGTATTGTTCTACTAAGTATATATTATTATATTATATTTAAAACAGTCACACTCTAGCATCCACAAATCAGCAATTATGTATATTTCCTATTTACAATATTCTCTAGATAAAAGCAGATTATGGTGTAAGTGTATATGTTATATATTATATATATATATATATATATATATATATATATATATATATATATATATATATATATATATATTATATATTATTATATGTATATTGTATGTGTGTATGTATGTATGTGTGTATGTGTGTGTATGTATGTATGTGTGTATGTGTGTGTGTATGTGGGTGTACGTGTGTGAGTGTGTGTGAGTGCATGTGTGTGGTGCGTGCATGCATGCGTGATATTTTTATGTTTATGATTATACTCATGTAATACATAACAGTTTCTCTGTCCACTATAAATGTCTTATTGCGTCCATAGAGAGTACAAGAAAAACACTTTCGTCACATAAGGAGATTTTTCATAGGGACGTCTTAAAGTAAATGTATTGTGTTTGCGTGCGCGCAGCTTATGTGTACGAAACACATTATATGTGTTGAGTGTTATTTATTAGATACATTCTATTTGGTTAAACGGATGACAATCTTTTGAGTTGTCGACAATCTACAGTCCAGTGTGACCAACATGGATCTTGTAAGTGGCTGATAGAGTAGAATGCTTAATTGTTTTTAAGGCGAAATTTGGACAAATGATGCAATGCCAATTGATGTAAAATAATGAGATAAACGATAAACCTCCGCGATAAACCTCCATCAGTTATACATAATCATTTATCGCATACTTACTTTTTCACAGAAATTATATCATTTACAAGGTGATATATGGAATGGCGTAGGCGAACATTTTAACAACTGTAAGTTACTATGATCTGCCTTTCTCCCGCCAGGCAAGTAATACGTGTATTTTTTAATATTTCATTGTAATCCTACCCCCGTCTCGAATAGCCAGACTTTCCTTGGAAAGTAGAAAATCGTTACAAATGGTAGAATATCCCTCTAACTCCGGGAGTCGTATTATACAATGACTTCCACCCGTCGCAATGTTGTTTCAGTGTAAAACCGGAAGTGGACTCGCGCACGCTGATCACGTGTGGTGTCAGTTTAAATATTTTTTCATTGATGCATCGGTACTGAAATGTGGACAGAGAAGACATATCTGGAAATAAATATCACGTAAAACCACGCATGAAAATGATATGAAAAACAGTTAATGTTAACATACACATTTCAGAACGATCTAGGATTACTGTTTAGTTTGAATATTTTATAAACATTGCTTCATAGGAAATATACATAAACAGCGTTAGGCAGTAAAACCAAACGTCTGAATTCAACATTATTTAGAGAACAGTGCTGGAAAAACAGTAATTTAAGTGAGTGAATAAGTGAACGCAAGAACTGATCTGATGATTCTGTTAGGTTTAGCAGAGTGAATATATTTAACTATAGAAGTGACAGTTATCCGATGATGGCGAGTTATACTTAAATGGAAACTGTTAAACTCCTCAAAGCTTCCATGTTTACATGCCATCTGCTGCGTAAACCTTTTATAGTAATCTTATTAAATATCTTGCTAATGATTGCTGCAATGGAAGAGAATAATTGTTAAATTTCAGACCCTGAATGCCTGCATACCGATGTTTTTTTCTCTCATATAAACTGGACGTTTTACCCTCTTTATCCTGTTTTATCCAAACAAATATAACTACCATGTTCATCTTACATCTACACAGTGTAATCAACATTCACTATCACCAAGAACACACTAAAAGTAATCAATAATGATGTTTTAATTAGAAGGTCACCGCTTCACCACAGCACCTTCCTGTGAGAAATGCTATATCGTATGTCACGTGTTCTTATGACATTGCAGAAACCTTTCAAACTAGTAAACAATCAGCTGCTTTTAATTCTGGTGTAAGATCCTTAACTGGTGTACCAGAAGTAACGGAATACATGGCATGGCATTGTCAGGCCTAGGTTTTGGTAATGAATATGACTAACGTGTGAAAATGTCACTTATGAACTTATGTGTTTATCATGGATAGCATAGTTAGGTAGTTAACTATACTTAATTATATTGAAATAAGCAGAATAAATAAAAACCAATATTATACATGTGTAGTGTTGGGGTTGTCAACAACATTGCACAAGTTCTATAAATAAAACATTAAAAAAACAGTGTTTCTCTATATTATGTATTTGAACCCACATCTATGTCAGTTTTGCATATATCGTGCTGAAATATTCCATGTGATCTAGCCAACCCATTGGGGTGGTTGGTACATTTAGAATGTTATACTTTTTTCTTAAATCTATCACTATGGTTAAAAAATTGTCATTGTATAATTTTGCATTTCTTCCTAGCAAAAATCTATAACACGTCCGCAAATCAGAGCGCGTGGCTCGGTGTCATCAGAACCTCAGTCATCATTCAGTTTTATTATTCACCACACCCACGCCGTGACCAGACGTGACTGTCCTTCGTTAGACAGACACCGTCTGTCGTCGTGAGTCGGCCATGTCAGCCCGCTGATTCACCGGCGAGCGGGTCTCGCGTGGACGGGTGACGAGACCCTGGCTAGAGACGTCGTGTCTGAGCGATGCACATCCGGAGTCTCTGACTAAGCCGACGAAGGCGGATTGGCAAGTGAGCCGATGAATCAGCCGCTACACTGGACGACCCCGCACCCGTTATTACGCCATCAGCCGACCATCTGTGGACGGGTCACTATTTAGATACACCGCATCTGCTCGACTTCCGGGTTACATTGAGTTTGTGTTTTATAAACGCGACTGTGATCCGTTTTGATATGGAGATGCTTCAAACTATTTTAGTATTTGTTTTTGTTCGTCATGACAACGGTGTGTGATCTTTTACGGTTTACAACATTTATAAATAAAGTCATTATTATTACTATTATTATCATCATCATCGTTATTATTGTTGTTATTATGGTTGTGATTATGAGTGTGATGGTGATTACGGTTACGACAACGATTATGGTTACGACTACGACTACGACTACGACTACGACTACGACTACGACTACGACTACGACTACGACTACGACTACGACTACGACTACGACTACGACTACGACTACGACTACGACTACGACTACGACTACGACTACGACTACGACTACGACTACGACTACGACTACGACTACGACTACGACTACGACTACGACTACGACTACGAGTATAATTATGATTATAATTATGCTTTTATTTGTGATTATGAATATGATTATGATTACAGTTATGATAATTATGATGATTATTATTATTGTAAAACAGAATGATAAACGTAGATGGATCGAAAAGAAAATACATTAACCAGATTGCCTACATAGCTTGTTTTGATTGATATATGATTACCCTGCTTCATAATCACATAGGTTATGGCACTAGTTTGTATATAAACAGTGTACATAATTATGTCAGAAACAAGTCAGGCGGCAACGCTGTTGTCGTCGAGTATCTTCTATGTTAAATTTCAGAATCGACCACGTGTTAGCGATACGCAAATCACCACAACTAACTGTGTTATAATAACTTAATAATAATAAACCTGCACATCGTGTTCAATGGCTTGTATCACGATTCAATTATTTGTGTCACGGTTCAATGATTACTATCGCGATTCAACGATCACCGGAAACCAACACGCATCGTTCTGAATGAGCGCACGTTGCGAGGAGTATCCCAGTACCCGGTATTATGGCGTCTGCAGAGTATCCGTGAACGAAGCGACATAGATACTCGGCGTACAACTGGTTTGTATCGATTGTTTCGCCAACAGACGGTGGTCGCCTCGGGAGCACCAAACAAACGCTCTAACGTAGGCTAATTAGAAGGTTGATTTTCATTGGCGCAACACTGCTGTGATGTTAGGTAAAATTAGACGAATCCCTACATTATTAATTCGATGAAATTCGCGCAATCTGATATTGCACTGCGGAAATTATCGACCCTTCTTGACCGAACATTACGAATTTATCCGATTAGCCACTCTCGTCTTTCCTCGGGTTGCTGTCTTCGAGGACATTGCGGTTTCCCGAAGACAGACGGTCTCCCTCTGTGGCCAAGACTTGTTGGAATGTGGTTAGACCGGTCCCAGTCTACTGCAGCGCCGGGAGGGAGCGGCGCGCGTAGACCCAACCGAGGCGCGATGTCTCATCTCAACAGAGATACAGTTCCCGGAGTGATAATGTCGTTCTGTGATCATATTGATTATGTTTACAAGAAAGCGCAACAACGACTGTTCCTATTGAGAAAGCTGAACAGTTTCGGTGTTAGCCAGCACATTCTCCGACTTGTTTACAGGGGTTTAATAGCGAGCGTTCTATCTATTAACATAATTATGCGGTATGCGAATGTTTGTGCTAAGAATAAAATAAAGCTTGCTCATGTTGTCAACACAGCTAGCAAGGTGATTGATAACGAACAAAAACACCTGTCCAGTATATACAATGCTGCACTGAAGAGAAAGGCCAGACAAATACCCATCCTCTGAATGACGCTTTTCAGAAACTTCCGCCAAGGAGACGTCTAAAAGTTCCAATAGCTACAAAGAACCTCTTCAAGAAATCGTTTATATTCTCTGCTATTTTAATTTTGAATGCTAAATTGTAATGTCCTGTAAACTTCTCTTATTCCTTATACTTACTATACTGATTTATCTAATCTTATTTACCAATTTTAGTCAATATTATTAATGTTATCACATCGTGTCTTATCAAAGAACCTTTTAAGGAATATTACTTGCGTATTTATTTATTATTTAGAGTACTTATTTATATACTTAATTTATTTACTTTAGCAATTTTAGTGCTGATTACTATTATTACAATTTTAATGTGTCTTATTAACCGTATATATTATGGCACACCAATCTTATTACTGTAATTTTACTGTGTAGCTGAGGAACAACTTCCTTTTTTAATTTGATATTTTAAATGGACAATAAAGTCTTTTGAATCTTGAATCTTTGAACACCAGAATGGGAAGAGAATGACGATGATGGGGATGGCAGGAGTGTTTAGGGAGAGTTTGGTGGGACTGGGAGAACAGTTTGAAAAGGAGACAATGGGGAAGAGAGACGGGTAGGGGAGCCAGCAGTGCGTGAGTAGTAATAAGGTAAGGAGGAAACGAAAATACAATGGTCCGTGTCTAGGTCAACCTGTGTCCTCTGCTACAAGGTGAAACGTAAATACAATGGTCCGTGTCTAGGTCAACCTGTGTCCTCTGCTACAAGGTGAAACGAATATACAATGATCCGTGTCTAGGTCAACCTGTGTCCTCTGCTACAAGGTGAAACGAAAATACAATGATCCGTGTCTAGGTCAACCTGTGTCCTCTGCTACAAGTTGAAACGAAAATACAATGATCCGTGTCTAGGTCAACCTGTGTCCTCTGCTACAAGGTGAAACGAAAATACAATGATCCGTGTCTAGGTCAACCTGTGTCCTCTGCTACAAGGTCAAACGTAAATACAATGATCCGTGTCTATGTCAACCCGTGTCCTCAGCTACAAGGTGAAACGGAATACAATGGTCCGTGTCTAGGTCAACCTGTGTCCTCTGCTACAAGGTGAAACGGAATACAATGATCCGTGTCTAGGTCAACCTGTGTCCTCTGCTACAAGGTGAAACGGAATACAATGATCTGTGTCTAGGTCAACCTGTGTCCTCTGCTACAAGGTGAAACGGAATACAATGATCCGTGTCTAGGTCAACCTGTGTCCTCTGCTACAAGGTGAAACGGAATACAATGATCCGTGTCTAGGTCAACCTGTGTCCTCTGCTACAAGGTGAAACGGAATACAATGATCCGTGTCTAGGTCAACATGTGTCCTCTGCTACAAGGTGAAACGGAATACAATGATCCGTGTCTAGGTCAACCTGTGTCCTCTGCTACAAGGTGAAACGAAAATACAATGATCCGTGTCTAGGTCAACCTGTGTCCTCTGCTACAAGGAGAAACGTAAATACAATGATCCGTGTCTAGGTCAACCTGTGTCCTCTGCTACAAGGTGAAACGGAATACAATGATCCGTGTCTAGGTCAACCTGTGTCCTCTGCTACAAGGTGAAACGGAATACAATGATCCGTGTCTAGGTCAACCTGCGTCCTCTGCTACAAGGTGAAACGGAATACAATGATCCGTGTCTAGGTCAACCCGTGTCCTCTGCTACAAGGTCAAACGTAAATACAATGATCCGTGTCTAGGTTAACCCGTGTCAACCTGTGTCCTCTGCTACAAGGTGAAACAAAATACAATGATCCGTGTCTAGGTCAACCTGTGTCCTCTGCTACAAGGTGAAACAGAATACAATGATCCGTGTCTAGGTCAACCCGTGTCCTCTGCTACAAGGTGAAACATAATACAATGATCCGTGTCTAGGTCAACCTGTGTCCTCTGCTACAAGGTGAAACAGAATACAATGATCCGTGTCTAGGTCAACCCGTGTCCTCTGCTACAAGGTGAAACAAAATACAATGATCCGTGTCTAGGTCAACCTGTGTCCTCTGCTACAAGGTGAAACAGAATACAATGATCCGTGTCTAGGTCAACATGTGTCCTCTGCTACAAGGTGAAACAGAATACAATGATCCGTGTCTAGGTCAACCCGTGTCCTCTGCTACAAGGTCAAACGAAATACAATGATCCGTGTCTAGGTCAACCCGTGTTCTCTGCTACAAGGTGAAACAGAAAGGCTAACCACATTGACCAGCACAAATAGACTACATTAGTCAGTCACCAGAACAAGGGATAACGTGAAGGACAAACAAGTTCACATCTACTTTGCGTGTCAAACTATTAAATTAGCGATGGAATAATGCTCAATATCACAATGTCTTTAACCTTAGGATTCTCCATTGGAATTCCTCATAACAATTAGGGTATTCACATTTCTTTCATGTTTATGGCGTTGGCTGTATTGGATCATTTTCACCACTAGTGATGTCTCTGCGTCCCAACATGTTCAAAGAGAAGATTGTACAAAATGTAACACGAATGCTGTCGACATAAAATGCCAAAAGAACAAGAGGACAAGAAAGTTAATGTCTTATAGGAAATCCAACAGACCGGATGTGACGCCCTATAAATACGGATGATATCATGGCATCTGGGAATATAGGCAATGATATATTAATACATTATTCCTCTGTTGAACTCTTCACGTTACGTTACATAGGTGGACTTTGTTTTTATTGCAGTTACATACATTGTCGAGAGTTGCCGTACTTTCACTTAAGTCTACGTAATCTAATTACGACGCCAGATTGTCAACATGTTCAAAACACGTGTTTGGGGAAGTCAGTTGTTTCTCGTACGTTATGTGTGTGTTTTACGCGCGCGCACACTCACGCACATGCACTCTCTACGCCATCTACTGTAATGCGCGTGATTAGCCTTCGATTTTCTGTCTCAAAATATGAGTAAATACCTGTGTATATTTTATGGCTACATTTACTCGTCGATTTTATGTTACGTTAATAAGAGTACTTGATGTTAGGTTAGCATGAGTACTTGATGTTACGTTAGTATGAGTACTTGATGTTACGTTAGTATGAGTACTTGATGTTACGTTAGTATGAGTACTTGATGTTACGTTAGTATGAGTACTTGATGTTACGTTAATAAGAGTACTTGATGTTACGTTAGTATGAGTACTTGAATGGTTTCGATGCAACATCAGTTGTTCAGTCCAGTTTGACAAACCCTGGATAAACACATCAACTATTTACGAGTAACCAGCGGCCTTCATATGTGGACAACAGTGAAACGTGTGGGATTTTACAGCTACGTTTCCGCGCAAACCACACGTTGGGCAGTCCGCCGTCCCTAGGCATATCACCCGGGCTTAGCTGTCCATTAACAATGTGGTGTAGTGTAGCCAGCGATTCTGACAAAATGCGCTGGTATAAACCGAAGTATGTGTAACAGAATTCCCGGCACGCGCCTCGTCGTTGTGTCGCTAATCCGTGGTAAGTATTCCTAGCCGCCATAGGTGCCAAGGTGTGGGCGACGTGAGAGATTACGTAGCCCGCTAGGCCAAATCTACCCGGCCACTGATACGTTCGAATTCCTTGCAGATCGTGTTTACAATATCGTACTGATGTCAACCGCCGGTTGACATGCACACACACACGCACACGCACACGCACACGCACACGCACACGCACACGCACACGCACACGCACACGCACACGCACACGCACACGCACACGCACACGCACACGCACACGCACACGCACACGCACACGCACACGCACACGCACACGCACACGCACACGCACACGCACACGCACACGCACACGCACACGCACACGCACACGCACACGCACACGCACACGCACACGCACACGCACACGCACACGCACACGCACACGCACACGCACACGCACACGCACACGCACACGCACACGCACACGCACACGCACACGCACACGCACACGCACACGCACACGCACACGCACACGCACACGCAACGCGCACGCGCACGCAGCACGCGCACGCGCACGCGCACCGCACGCGCACCGCACGCGCACCGCACGCGCACCGCACGCGCACGCGCACGCGCACCGCACGCGCACGCGCACGCGCACGCGCACGCGCACGCGCACGCGCACGCGCACGCACACGCACACGCACACGCACACGCACACGCACACGCACACGCACACGCACACGCACACGCACACGCACACGACACACACGCACACGACACGCACACGCACACGCACACGCACACGCACACGCACACGCACACGCACACGCACACGCACACGCACACGCACCACGCACACGCACACGCACACGCACACGCACACGCACACGCACACGCACACGCACACGCACACGCACACGCACACGCACACGGCACACGATACACGCACACGCACACGCACACGCACACGCACACGCACACGCACACGCACACGCACACGCACACGCACACGCACACGCACACGCACACGCACACGCACACGCACACGCACACGCACACGCACACGCACACGCACACGCACACGCACACGCACACGCACACGCACACGCACACGCACACGCCACACGCACACGCACACGCACACGCACACGCACACGCACACGCACACGCACACGCACACGCACACGCACACGCACCTACATGCATACGCGCATACATGCACGCATACATGCACACATATAAACATGTATATATATATATATATACATACATACACTGGTGTACACATACATACATACATACATCATACATACATACATACGATCATACATACATACATACATACTATACACATACATACATACATACATCATACATACATACATACATACATACATACATACATACATACATACATACATACATACATACATACATACATACATACCTACATACATACATACATACATACATACATACATACATACATAACATACATACATACATACATACATACATACATACATACATACATACATACATACATACATACATACATACATACATACATATACATACAACAACAACAACAACAACACAACAACAACAACAACAACAACAACCACAACACACACACACACACACACACACACACACACACACACACCACACCACACACACACACACACACACACACACACACACACACACACACACACACCACACACACACACACACACACACACACACACACACACACACACACACACACACACACACACACACACACACACACACACACACACACACACACACACACACACACACACACACACACACACACACACACACACACACACACACACACACACACACACACACACACACACACACACACACACACACACACACACACACACACACACACACACACACACACACACACACACACACACACATTCTGTAGGTTTCCTCCTGCTGGTAAATGGCATTCTAAACATGAGGTAACCTCATCAATATGTTTACACACATGGCACCAGCAGACTGGAGCGCTCTCTTCGCGTAATCATTGTGCTCTGCCTGGTTCAATATCTCACAGGTCAAGTACATTAATGTGTGAATCGTGAACCAAGCAACTCAGCTCAGTGCATGTCTGCGTCCATCAATAATTCGCTAATCTTATATCAATGTATTCCCACTGCCCGGCTCAGTTCTCTTTGCGTGTAATTGTCATCCTTAATTCATTTAGATCATTGCGGAATGTGTTGATGTTCGTCTCTGTAATATGAATAGTAGGTTTTAGAAAGATTGAATACGGCTTTTTTATTACCGAAAACATAGCGGCACAACCGAAGCAACCAACATTATTTCAGAGAGCTATTCGCTTACTCTGTTTCCGCAACGTGATAGTCCGATTTTTCTCATCTATTTTAGCGAAAGTCAGTTTTATTAAATTATTTAATTCCTATCCAGGCTTCAATTTAAATGATTTTCATAATAGGAAACACAGGTGTTAGCAAGATTTGATTATGCAAACGTATCCGTCAGGATATGGTCGACGTTTCTTGCTCTTTAAGAACAAACGTCCCACCGACAATATCAGAAGGTTGAAAGCTAAATATTGGCCAAACAGACGGGTGTGACAAGTTACTAGATATAGTGAACAAACAGACGGGTGTGACAAGTTACTAGATATAGTGAACAAACAGACGGGTGTGACAAGTTACTAGATATAGTGAACAAATAGACGGGTGTGACAAGTTACTAAATATAGTGAACAAACAGGCGGCTATGACAAGTTATTAGATATAGTGAACAAACAGACGGGTGTGACAAGTTACTAGATATAGTGAACAAACAGACGGGTGTGACAAGTTACTATATATAGTGAACAAACAGACGGGTGTGGCAAGTTACTAGATAT
>JAODUO010000217.1:87500-90000 GCA_025642075.2 Ridgeia piscesae | reverse complement strand
GCCGTTAACCTTTTACAATAATAACACATACAACAAAGCCGTTGTTGTCGTTTCAAATCCTACACAAACTTGTCAACTGTCTAGACTCTGCCATTAGCAAGGAAACTAGCGTTCTATTTGTCTCTTCTTCGATAGGTGGCGCTAGCTACCTACTTGCCATAAGGAGAGAAAAGAAATGTTGGCGTAGTTGGCTGAATATGAATAAAAAAAATAATTTTTGTTTTTCTTGTAACTGCCGTGGTTTCGATGAAACTAGTATTTTGACGTAAGTGGATAACAACAAACACATTTCTGCAATACTTAAATTGGTTCGAAGAAACAAATACCTTGTCGTAATTACACCAGAAAAAATGAAATTTTAATCATCACGTGTCGCACTTTCATCACCTAATTGGACACGGTGCTGGGGGATTCGATAGAAATTTTTCTTTGAAGACTTTTCTCTGCGGTTCTTTCGTTTATCCTTCAGTAACGAGACGAGCTTCTGTAGTGCGCGACGCTCAGTCATTTGCACTGCGCGATCTGCGTAAGAAACTTACGACGGTGGTCCAAAACAGTCCAACGGTCAGAGTACCGCGGTCACTATCATTGGCCGCTGAAGACGGACACAACATGCAGAGGAACGTGAACCATTGAAGTCACGGTTTCCATAATGGATCATCGTAATTATGCAAACTACGATCAATCACGAACTTTAAACGTGCTAAATCCCAAGAACCGTCCCTCACGGCCGATTGATCACCGGAGTATGACACGGAGCAAGCGACGGCGGTCTCCGGCCACCGACGCCGGACTAGGCTCGGCAGGATCCTCGTCTCCCGGGACCTCGGCATCCGGGCACGGCGACTCAGCGACATTTGCGTCGACCGAGGCTCTGCAGATGACGAGATAACATCGCATGAGACTCGCCGCGCCTTAGGAGGACGTGGAGCAGTGCAGTGCAGGGCCGGTTGTACCGTGAGTCGACGACGGGGAATTGCCTCGTTGGTTCTGTGGCCTTGGTCCGCCACAGACACCGATGTACGACTTGATCTGTTGAACACCCACGTTGTTGTATCTGGCTACGGATTTATATCTATTCATTTCGAAATAATTATTGGAATTGATACGATTTGATCATAATTTTGGTGTGCCGGGAATATGGCGCTTTATAAATAAAATTGTTGTTGTATTATTGTTGTTGTTTGTATTATTATTGTTATTGTTATTGTTATTGTTACTGTTACTGTTACTGTTACTGTTACTGCTACTGTACTGTTACTGTACTGTTACTGTTACTGTTCTGTTATTGTTATTGTTATTGTTATTGTTATTGTTATTGTTATTGTTATTTTTATTGTTAATATCGTTGTAGTAGTAGTGAGTGTATGGTGGTATGGTAGTGGTAGTGTAGTGTGTGTTGGGGAGGGTTGTAGCGTAGTGTGTGGTAAATTAAGTGTAGTATAGTGGGAGTGTTTTTTAGTAGGGGATAGTAGTGTAAAGTGCAGTGCAGTGCAAAGTAGTGGGGTGGTAGTAGTGGGAGTGTGTGGTAGGTAGTGTAGTGGAGTGGCATGCAGTGCAGTGCAGTGCATGCAGTGGCAGTGAGTGGGTAGGGGTGTGGTGTGTGGGGTGGTTTGTTGGTGTGTGTGTGTGTATGTGTGTGGTGTGTGTAGTGTGTGTGTGTGTGATGGTGTGTGGGTGGGGGTAGTGGTGGTGGTGGGGGTTTTTGGTGGTAATTGGTGGTTTGGTGGGTGGTGGTAGTGGTTTTAATTTTGGGGGTGGTGGTAGTGGTGGTGGTGGTAGTGGTGGGGTGGTAGTGGAGGGTGGGTGGGTGGGGTGGGGTGGCGTGGGTGGGGGGGTGGAATGGTTTGGGGGGTGGTAGTGGTGGTGGTGGTGGTGGTGGTGGTGGTAGTGGTAGTGTGGTGGTGGTGGTGGTAGCGGTGGGGTAAATGGTTGGGGGGTGGGATTGGTATTGTGGTGGGGTGGTGGTGGTGGTGGTGGTAATATGAAAATGGTTTTGTGGAAAGGGTGGTGGGGGTGTGGTGTGTGGTGGTGTTGGGGGGTAATGATATATAGGGAATGTGTGTGTGTGTAGTAATAGTGTAGGTGTGTGTGTGTGTGTGTAGTGTGTAGTGTAGTAGTGTGAGGGGAGGGTGTGTGTGTGTGTGTGTGTGTGTGTAGTGTGTGTGTGTGTGTGTGTGTGTGTGTGCGTGGGAGTAGTATGGTGATGTGATGGGGTGTGTGTGTGTGTGTGTGTGTAGTGTGTGTGTGTGTGTGTGTGTAGTGTGCAGTGCAGTTTGGGAGTAGTGGGAATTAATGGTGTGTGTGTGTGTGTAGTGTAATAGTAGTGTAGTGTAGAGTGAAGGGGGTGTAGTGTGTTTGAGTGTTGTAGTGTGTGTAATGTGTGTTGGGGGTGTAAAGGGGAGTGCGTGTGTTGTGTTTTTGTTATTGTAGTAGTGTAACGTAGTAGTATAGTAATGGGTTTTGGGGATGGGGAGTGTAGTAGTAGTAGTATATAGTA